>MU005777.1:628993-784522 GCA_010093715.1 Pleomassaria siparia CBS 279.74 | reverse complement strand
CCTGTCGTCGTCGTCGTCGTCGCAATAAAAAGCCTAGTCTGCTGGGGCCCCGCAGACATTAACTGATTGATGAGATGAGATGAGATGAGACGAGATGGGACGAGATGGGACGAGATGGGACGGGATGGGACGAGATGGGACGGGTGGGTATTGTGCCATTGGTTTGGTTTGGTTATTGTTGTGTTTGTGGGGGGTTTCTTTTTCGTGTGGGTGTTGTAGGTAGGTAGGTAGGTAGGCTGGGGTTTATCCCATGTGAATGCGTGTCGGGCCAGCCAGCTAGCTAATGCATACATAGCAAGGCGCGTCGCATGTGTGTGCGCGTATGCAAAGCCGGGACTCGTGGAAGACAATCAAGTGTTCCATGCATGCATACATAATACATGGAATGGAATGGAATGGCGAGTCAAGTGACGTCAACCTTTTTTTTTCTTTTTTTTTTCTCATACCTACACCGTGTATGCCATGTCTTTGTTCTTTTGCCCATTGTTGTTATTGTCATTGTTATTGTTATTATTATTCGGAAACCCCCGGGGCGTCTTTTTTTTTTTTGTCATCATCACTCGTCTTCTTCGCCCACGAGCCCGACAATGTCCCAATCGTCGCCCACGAGCTTGACCTGGCGAATGCTGCCCCCGACGACAAAAAAGCATCTCGGTATCCGGAACGTCTCCATGGGATGCGAGAGAAATGTGAACATGGTGACACAAGCGATGGGCGTCCCCACATCGGCGCCGTCGAATGCGGAGAAGGTCTTCGGGCCCTTCCAGTTGTCGATGGAATCGGGATCGTCGTGCCAGACCATTTGGATTTTCCCGTCAGCGTCTTGGAATAGCGAATATACGTTTAGCACGTCGGACGCGGGCTTCGTCGTGGATGGCGTGGAGAAGGCGGCTATGGCGGCGTTGGCGGGTAAGGGCTTCTTGTAAGGGTATGTATCTATTTACTCGGGTGTTAGTAGGAAAAATTATCATCTCCATGTAAATAATAACAATAATAACAATAATAACAATCAGAAAAGAACATGCCATCGACTTGGTAGATTGATTTTACATCATATCTCCTGTATACCGTGATTGTGCGGTCTGTCTGCTGATAGAAGATATTCGTAGTGTTGAGGCTCTGCGCCGCGGGAACGATTGCTATGGCGCTCCCGGCGAGTATTTGTGTAGTCTCAAATCTGGTGTTCGTATTCGACACATTCCAGGTCGGACCTGTACCTGCTCCGCCGTACACGACCTCTTGCAGAAACCCATCGGAACCCTGAGATAGGATAAAAGGCCAGTAAGCCGACATCTTGGACGTAGAGTCGGCCTGGAAGCCTTCTTTATTCATGAGGCCACTCTCGCCGACGCGTAACAGATCTGTGCCGTCTGGCCAGTTCCATTCGCGGAGACTAGTATCGTCGTCTTTGTCAATGTAGAACAACTCGCCTTGCATTTTCTAATGATGAATTAGCTGCTTGCTCTCATTGAAATCATGTCATGGGTTCTTGCCTGGACACCGCCATAGATGGACAGATCGAAGCGAGTAAGAGTTAGAGGAGATCCCAATTTTGCTTGCGTGATATTGGTCAAGTTGGCCCATGTTGATTTACTCGAATCGTACGTTCGAGCTTGCAGCCACCCGTTGGGATCCTGAAATATAACCCTTAGGGAAAATGTGCCCTTGCCTGTATCCAGAGCCCACCCCGCGGCCGCCAAAGAGGAATTAGCAGCCATGATTTTCGGGACGGGGATTCCAGAGGGTTGCGATGGCGTTGGCACAGGACTGGTGCTAGGCTCCACGCCTCCACTTCCATTTTGCTTTCGCGTCGTCGTCACCGCCACTACAACTGCAATTATGATGGCGATGAGCACGACCGAGATTCCTCCTATTGCAAGAATTATCAGTTTTCGTCTCCGTGGTGAGTTACCGCCGAGTAGGCGCTTTTTCGAGGAGATAGCATCGCGTGACTCGGCGGGGTTGATCTCAAGTCCGCCATATCGCTCGTCCATGGAAATATGTGCCACGGGCTCGTAGGCTACCTGTAGTTGAGACTCGTACACGACCTGTTTTTCTGTATCGCTTCGGTCTTGGTGGGCAATGGCCTTCGGTTGCATTGTTGGTACTGGTCCTGTGTAGTCTGGGTCAAGTCCAGTCTTGGTATTCATGGGGGCAGTCGCAGGAACGGTGGGGAGGACCTCATGAGACCGGTACATGGCATATATGCAGAATGCGAAATGCGAGTGAGGAGAAGGCGACTGTGAAGTGTCAAGTATACAAGTAGAAAGGGATATAGAAGGCAGGAAACATGTCACAACTTAAACCCAGTGTGCAGGAGCCGTTCGCCATGATGATCTCTTGCATTGTCCCAAAAGTCGTCTGTTTACTTGCCTATTTTCAGTCTTCATCCATCCATAGCGTGCTTGGATTTAGCAGCATTTTCCGGGCTGAGCGATCTCATTTGGCGATGGATGGGGGCGAAGAGGAATCGGTACGCTTGACTGGGCTGAGGCGGGTGTGTTAGGATTGCATGGTGGTGTTTGCGTGCGGGCTACGGCTCTTACATATTTATGGGAGACCGGGGTGTGCATCCTGAGGTGCCTACGTATGTATGTAACGCCAATCCTTCGAGGTGCTCATCGTGAAGTCCCACGGCGAGTCCGTAATTCTAACATGTTGTACAACATATACTGGCCTCGCAGATTGGAGGCTGGATGGTGGAGAATAGCATAGATGTGCTCCATCGTCGTCGGATATTCAATCTTCCGTACAGCTCTAATCTCTCTCCTTGTTCCCTATTCCTCCCCCATTTCCCCTCTACACACAGTAATAATACTGCACATTCATACTGTCACCTGTGTATGCACGCTCACGAGCCCCACCCTAGCATTCTCCTGTTGAAGCCTAGCGCACAGCCACAGGTCATCGTTCCATCCGAGTTGCAGGTGTACATACAACCAACGTGTAACAACGCATGGCGCGCCAATACAGCCGGGCTTGTAATCCCAAGTTTCTACCTCCTTCCTTCCAATGTTGGTAAACGAAAAGAAGATAATCATGGTTCCATGCCGGCAAGACCAGGACGTTGATGCCCTCGGAGAAATCATGAGTTCTGTATATACGTCTCTCTCTCTTTCTGTCTCTCTGTCCCTTCGAAATCAACCACTGACAAATGTCATGAATTACCGTCTCTTCCTGCGAAGAAAAATCAAATGTGTGAATAGCTAGTCCCAGCTTCTCTGTACCGCCCGGACATTTTTTCATAGCTCTATCAGAACGCCTGGGAACAAAGCTATAAGCAGCAAATAAAAGTAGACATCAGATGGCCTCCACTCTTACGCCTTGGGTAGTTCGCGCGCTTGCTCGCTTGAATGAAGAGCAAGCAATAAATTGAAAAGGAAAAAGGAAAATATGGACACTGATGGCCCGGGTACTTCAACACCACTTTCCACCCCCTTCTCATTAACTTCGCGTTCTCAAGCGCTTCCAGGAGGACCGCCCATATTGAGCAAGATGTCGAGCATGTCCATACCACCAACGTCCGGTCCCATGGCTGTCTGATTGATGTCCGCGCCCCACTGATCAAGCAAAGGATCGAGAGGCAGCGCTAACCAATCTTGCTGATCAAAGCCCCCGTTCTGACTGCCCTCGCGACCCATGCCCATATTGTACTGGCTCTGACTCTGCCAACCGTTATTGTATCCGTTTGGGCCAAAACCGGGCGGAGGCATGATAGAAATGCTGTTAGAGTTTGGGTCATATGTCTCGTTGGAGATGCCCCACAGTGGGTGGTTCGGCGTTGCGCGGCCACTGGCAGGAATGCCAAGGGACGGACTACTCGGGACTGAGGTCGGGTTCTGGTAACCAGACATGGAACCGCCGTATGAAGGTGCCAGATGGCCTTGCTGGTGCTGTGGTTGCGGCGGCGGCATCATGGGCGTTTGCGCACCTGCACGCGTAGGCGAGCGGCTTCCTGCTCGTGAGATTCCAGTGGAGCCGTTGGCGGAAAGACGCACGAAGCGGGCGCGGATGCGGTGTGTGAGGGTTTCGACAAGATCGGCGAACCGGTTTCCTACATGCACATCGTCGACGATGGATGTACGCAGAGCCTCTACGCCGCGGTCAAGGAGGCCTAGAGAGTATGCAACGTCGTCTTCAGTTGCGCCAAGGGCGAAGGTCTTGAGCAGGATGATGGCTACGGAGACGATTCGGAAGAAGGTGCGAACCGGGGCGTGGCGAAGGTAGTCTCCCAGATAAAGACCGTCTACGACGACCTTCAAGACGTTTCGACTAGCATCGATAACCTCATTGATGTAATGCCTATCATTACCGTACCACTTGACCAAGGTGCTGAATGGAATGGCGCCACCGTCGCGAGAGGTGGAAGAAGCTGCGCCATTGGGTTGAGGGTGGGATTGGAGAGGTGTGTTATGCGTACATCTCTCGACCACGGCCTGCAGAGCTAGTGAGTTCAGATAGACACGAGTGTATTCGTATTCGATGGTGAGGACGTGTCGCAGTTGTGCGGGCACTTTGTAAATTTTAGAACATGGGTTACAGTCGCCAGAGTTGAATGACTTACCATGTGGAGAGAGCTCGAATGACCTCTTCCATTCCACCAATGGGGTCTGGAAATATTTCAGTAGCTCCTCATATCGTCCCGACTTCAACAACTCCCGGGTTTGACGTCTATTGGGAAACAGCTTCAAGTTGCCCATCTCCATGATCTTGGCGACCCTACTCCAAAAGTCAAGCACTAGGTCTTGCACAGCGTGTCGTTCTTGCGTAGCAACGGATTCCAAGGGCAAGCGCTGTCCATCGGGTCGCATGCCGAATTGCGGCGGGGGTGCCTTGATGCGGTTCACGCGTTCTTGGTACAACTCATTGGGAGTCTTTTGCAATTGAAGCTCGTTTTCACGCTCAATTTTGGGAAGCATTGAAGAGAGTCCAAGCCGACCGGAAGTCTGTGTAACATAAATCACAAGCAAATCCTTGAGATGGCTCTTCCGCCGGAAGTAGGCCTTGACGGTCGCGTGGGAAAGATGTTGGTTGGCCTCCTCAAATTCAGCTTCACTAGTATCATCGAAAACGCCGATCTCGAATGCAAGAGATGTGGCGTTGCCGAGCAGCATCCAGCACATGCGGTCACTACGCCAGCAAGGTTCAAGCCAGCTATCGATACGCTGACCACCGACGGCAGGGTCGGCAGCTGGATCGGCTACTTCCAGGTCGTCTGGAAGGACAAGCTCGTCATCGTCATCACCTGGGGGGAAATGCAAAGCGCGCGGATGCCACTCGGTGAGCAGCATCAGACTCTCGACCGTTCCTAGTGTGCGCAATCCCTTGCGAGAAAGAGGGTTCACATCTGAGCCAGGTTGCTGTCCCGCACCACAGAATCCTCCACCAAACTGCTCCTGTCCATATATCATGCGATCAATCATACCCTGGAGGTACTTCCAGAACTTTTCGTGTATAAGGTAGGACCTAGACGTTGCGCCAGTACTACTAGGGCTGTTGGGAGGCACAAATCTAGATGCTATGGTGAGTAAGGTGACAACGAGCATCGGCTCCTCCTTGAGCAGCTTGCCGTGGGTTGCATGATCGCGATAATCCGGAACAACTATAGGCGTCAACGGCGAGAGATAGGTGTAGAAGTAGTCGATATAGGCAATCGCCTCCTTGGCCGTGAGCCATCCAGCGCGCACAAAGCGGAACTTTGACCAGGCTTTGATGGCCTCTGCGAGCGCAAGCTCATTGGGGGGATCTGGTAAAATGGGATGCGGTTTCGAGATGGCTGGGTCCACGGAGGGGTCTGCAGTTGCCCGCGCATGATGTCGCTCACCGTGGATGCCCTGTGTCACGCTCGCTTGGGGGCTGGCGAAGCTTGTCTGTGAGTTGGGCGTGGTGACGGAGGCCATGCCAGGCCGCATACTTGAACCACTACCAGTCCTGTGGTGTGTGTTGATGTCACCAGCGTGCCGAGAAGCCTGGAAGAGCAGGTTCAAGGCATCGTGACCGCTGAAAACCTCGCCGCCTTGTAGCGCCGCCACAGTCTCGTTGTTGATCTTCTGGTCCTCCTCATCGTTTGGGTGGCCAGCGGCTGTGGGCGGGCGGCGCAAAGGTTCGTATCGTCCTACGGAACCGCCTGGAGTCAGAGGTTGGGATACATATGCGGTTGCGGGGGGCGCGCGGGCGCTATGAAGAGGATCAGGTCGTCGCTGTGGTGTGCCTTGGTCGGGGACTGATCGCATGCGCTTCCTGCCATTGCGGATCTCGTAGTCGTCGTCAACAGGCTCGTCTTCGAATCCATCGCTACCGTCTGTCTTTCTCTTGCGGCGGGTGGCGGAGAAGAAGCACTCTTTGGACTCTCGGCGACAGCGAACACAAGGTGGGTCGTGAGGATTGTCGACAGGCCCTAGGTCGCACCGCACCTTTCTGCGGCGACAAGGAATGCATGCCTGATATGTCCGACTGTGAGAATTTGGTATGTTTGACCGCGGGGCAGGTGGAGAAGCGTTCGACACGCTCGCGCTTCCAGAAAGTGTGGACATCGGTTTGCAGCGGTTCAGCGGTCCAGCGGTTCAGCGGTCCAGCGGTCCAGCGGTCCAGCGGTTCAGCGGTTCAACGGCTCAGGGTGGGTGTTCGGAGTTTTGTCGACGTCGAGCCGCCGCGAATATTCGTTGAGCGCGCGCAATGTATATACCTTTGTAGGACAAGCGAACGAGGAATCGATACCTAGTACAGGGCGAAGAGGAGAGTAGTGGTGGGAAAGTTGGTACGAAACCTTTTGTCGCACGTGATTGAAATGATTTGCCCAGTTTCTCTATCTCTCTCTCTCTCTATCTTTCACTCACACTTTGAATCCGCGACGGAACGAACGTCTTGAGGTGCTTACTTTATTAGTAGTAGAGTTGCCGCGGTCACGATCACGAGCGGGGGCGGCGGGGGGAGGGGGGAAGGGAGGGGGGGAGCTAATGTTGCCTCAACCTTGGAAATGCTTCAACCTTTGGCTCAAACCAGTACAAAGGTCAACAAGCAAGCGTTTGCACAATTCCCTTCCCGAGCCGAACTTGCGCGCGTCATTTCCATTGGCTGACTATCTTATCCGCCAAGCCGATGAGCTATCATTGCACCATGTGACGAACCTCGTGCAATCCTCCAGACCAGACTCGTGGCGCGTACGGTGCTGACAATCCTGTGCACATGACTACTCTAGCTTATGTGAGCAATTCCACTGCAGAATTATGTACCTATATGGATGGCTTATAATATGTGGAATCCACTTCAAAAAAAAAAGAGACCCATGGAAACATGGTTGGGAGATGAAGCTTGGAATGGGGGAAAAAAAAGACAGAAGAAAGAAAATTTACAAGGCAAAAAATCTATTAGACGAACTAATAAGCCATCACTTAATTATTGTGGGTCGTTCGTTCTATGATAAAACAGCATCAACTTATTAGCTGTCTTGTTCGGATGACGACTACATTCTCTAATACGCTAAAATGAATATATAGCCAGATGCATCACCAAACATTACACAAGTCCCCTCCCTACTCGCCTGACAACTCTTCTCCGGTCTACAAGTCAACCAAACCCGCGTCCTTGTTCACTGGCCTTGGTGGAAGTGGCGGCGCATCGACATACTTCTCACCGAACCCTTCCTCGCCGAAGATTCCATCGTCAAACGCAGCATCAGACAGTCTAATCCGATCCGACCTCTCCTTCGCAAACCTCCTATACATCGCTAGTGAAAGCATGACCATCAAAATAGGTCCTATCAATATACCAAACGACATCGTCATAGCAGGCCCAGCATCTTCCCAGAACCTCGCCAGTACATGAACCTTCTTGAATATGGCATGTCTGAGCGAGCCGATACGACCATGGTTATCAAAGTGCGAACGCCACATGAAGCGGTAGGCAGGCTTGCCCGAAGTCCAATAGAGACCCTTATCCGGACACTTCCATGAGCGGAGTGTGCATTCATCCTGTCTCGGCTCGACGCTTGGCGCATATGCATGTGCATACCCATCTTCAACATTCTTCAACTCGACTCTCGCGATGCGATACGAGCGGTCCGGATCATCTGATGATCGCCCATTCACCTCCGTCAGGGTGACAAGCAAGACCGTCTGCTGCTCGGAATCGAGGGCGTCGCTCCGACTATGCGCTCCCAATCCTAGAATCCGGAAACGCAGCGTCGGCTCGTGGTTCGAGTACGGTCCAGCTTCTGGGTCTGCCCAGACTAAACGATCGTAGTCCAGAGCCAGGAATCGAGTTGCCATAGTCAGGTCCTCCCACTGTCTGTTCAGTAACCCGTAGTCTGCGATATTTCTAATTCGCGCCTCGGTGACTTCAGCCGGGACCTGGTATGCGTGAAGGAGCGGCGGCGTGTTTCCGTTCGCCATCGGGAGGATCGCTTCGTGGTTCAAGAGCAGCGTCTTGAAGTCGGGCGACATGGTGAGGTTGACAAGTAAGGCGCTGGACTTGTTCTGCTCCCAGTAGAAGTCTTCGGATTGTGACTGCAATATCGGTGCGTGTGCTTTGTCCATGAGCCATAGTGGGTAGCCGGGTGTATCAAGCTTCACGATAGCACTGTGGGATGGCTTGAGCCATGTAATTGATGATGAGGCGGATACATATCCTAGGAGGCTGGATGCAAGAACGAGTGTTGAAAGCATTACGATAGCGAGTGACTGATGTTCAGAGAACGTCGAAGACAGGAGAGGGAGGGGAAGGCGAGTGTCCCAGGAGACATGTCGGTGAGGCTGCCAACAAGTCACCTGGGGAAGGGGGAAGGGTGGCGTTGGATACGACGTCGTTCCTGGCGTGTCCCAGAATAGATTTAAACTCGTATCGGTCAGCGCTAACTGTCCTTGTGTGACCCGAGGTGGCCCTGCAGGAGTTTGAAAACGGTTGATATGACGTCTTTGTGAGTTTTGACCATTTATTTTGTTCCATTCAATTTGAACAAACACTATTACTGGAATTATTAATTAATATAGTATGAACATTCTCAGTAAAACGTATATGTATATATATATATCTCTCTTATGAATGGTTTTATCTTTTCTTTGACGTCTATATATATGAGCTGAACGGTTGGTTGACAGGAGCAGCAACAAGAGGAAGATGAAACGACATCTTTCACCGCAAGAGAGAGAAGAAGCAAGACCAGAACGAATATGTACAAAGACCCTTAATTAGTTTAACCTATTGTATCATGTCTTATAACTTTTAAGCTTTTCGAATCCCGTCTCCTCCCGTTCCGCCTCTACATACATACACGGGGTCCGACCCCGCAGTTCTGCATAAGCTCAAGGCAAACCCCCCCACTATGCAGTCATAAAGACACGCATCTCGGCCTTCGTCACTCTACAGCTCAAATTCCTCTCTGTACATTGTTCTCAATATTCAAAGTCTACTCCCCAGTGGATATTGCTATACGCCCGCCCATATCCACATCATGTCGTCTACAGCTCTTGAAATCAATAATGCACGGTTCAGCGCCGAAGCCAAAGAATGGGATAGCAACGTAAAGCACGTGGAGACGACCAACAATGCATTCGAAGCTATCAAGAAATATGTCCCTGCATTTGCGGATGGAAGTGCCAAAGGTACGCCACATTGACTTTCCTCCTTCACATCGTCCAGCTTTTGTCCGAGTGATCCGGATTATAGCTATGAAATCTAAATGCAGAATGGGGTATACAGATCTCGACGTCTTGGAAATCGGGTGTGGAACTGGTCTTCTATCCTTCCTCGTCGCACCACACGTTCGGTCCCTCGTTGGAGTCGATACAGCAGATGGAATGATATCCGCCTTCAACATCAAAGTCGCTTCGCTCCCCGACCCCTCAACCGCCAACCTCGCTGCCGTAAATGTCCTAGTGCAGGAGGCAGATGATGTACATGTCCAAGGTGCTGCCGCCGCCCTTGCAACCCGACGTGGAGAATCTGGCCACGACGTCCCATACCGCTTTGACCTCATCGTCAGCCACCTCACTCTCCACCATATTCCCAATATGCCGGAACTGTTCAGGACATTATTGGATTGTTTAAAGCCTGGAGGCAAAATTGCGTTGACGGATTATGAGGATTTTGGGCCCGAGGCGGTGCCGTTCCACCCCAAGAACAAGAGGGAGGGTGTTGAGAGACATGGAATAAAGAAGGTGGAGTTGATCGAGATTATTGATGGGACGGGGTTCAATGAGGTGAGGGTCGAGCAGGCGTATGTGTTAAAGAAGGAAGTCGAGGCCGAGGATGGAAAGCCAGTGAGGGAAATGGAATTCCCGTTTTTGATTTGTTTAGGACAGAAGAGCTGAAGTGGGGTGGCGATGATATGTGGCTGTTGGAGAAGATCAGAGATCCTTCATAAGGTCGTTGACGGCCTTGGCAGCGAAGCGTTTCCGTTCTGCCTCTGGCATCCCTTCGCTCGTTTCTGTAACATAGTCAGCTCTGGAGTTCCAACTAAAAGCATGAATGATGACTTACCCTTGATTGCAATCATCTTCCTCATCATACTCTCCAGCTCGTCCACCTGTGTTTCCTCGTCCTCTTCTTCGTCCCCACTCTCGCCATCCTCCCCATGAATTGCAGCCTTCAGTCCAAACAGCTCCCTGCCCATCTCCAATTCTTCTGCATCTAGCCCCTCTCCTTCTTCGTCCTCCCATTCCTCACTAACATCTAGCTCCACTTCTCCACCCTCCCAGTCGTTAGCCATAATCGCCTCCTCGACCCTCTTCACGCCCACCTCCTCTCCGAAGTCATTTTTGGGTTTTCCTCCTGCCTTCTCTTCACTATCTATGTACTCGAAACCATACTCCATGCACACTTCATCCCATTCCTCCTTGCCCATGTCTAAATATGGCGTCGTGCTCTGCGGCATCGCCACCGCGAGACATACCGCGTCTCCGCTGTATCCACATGCGCGCTCGATTACATCTGCGATGGCTTTGAGGGCTTCTTTGATCGCAGCGACATGGGCGGTTGTGACGGGTCGCCGGAAACAAAATATCCATGCACCTATCACGGATATGACTTCTTTCGCCTCGGGTTTTATGAATTCGCTACGCCATTCGCGAACAGAAGGGACCTCGTCGATCCAAATTGGTATGGTAGCCGTGTAGTATTTAGTCTTTAGACTCCAGCTATGTGAGAGGCCCGCAGTGGTCGAGGTTTGGGGAGCTGGAGTGGAGCCTGTGAGGTCTGGAAGAGAGATTTAGCAGGGGGTGTTGGGAGTGGACAGAATAGTAAGATGCATACCTCTGAGGAGACCTAATACACCGGAATCTGGGGCTCCAAGCGCTAAAATTCGTCGCGGGTGTTGAATCTCCATAGTTTCCATGGTGGGGTGATGCTTGTACTGGTGATAGGAGGTGGGAGGTTGCGGAGTTTCGGGGGTCTTGGCTCTGAGCGTGAGTGTGAGCGTGAGATTTAGGTTTATTTAGAGGTCCCACAAAATTGTGAGCGTTAGGAACACAGGACCAATGTAAAATCTGACAAGTCTTATTCAAAGCAGTGACAAAGTGTTTCGAACCCCTAATCATAATTCCAGGACCCGGACGGTTCTGCACAATGGAGAGTCAAGCATGAGGTAATGATTCACAGGCTGTTGATAATTGTGGTAGTAGTTCAATATGTCCTTTCCCAACGCCATACTAATCCCAGCGCTCGTCTCTCATATCAAACGGACGTGATGCTTTAGCCTTGGATCCCACACTCACTTCCAAGGTGGTATGTGCCTTTGTTATCGCCCTAGGGTCGAATTCATACGCTTTCGACAACGTCTTTTTCTGTTCTTCAAGGTCGTCCGCCTCTCACACCCCGAGCCCTGTTCACCGTAGCCCGGCCACGCGCAAGCCCAACACCTCTGCCCCTTGTACCGCGAGACCGGAACATCGGCGCATTCCTGTAACTTCTGTTAGTATGCCATACTCAGGCATTGGTTTGCATATGTCGCACCTCAGCATATCCGGAACGATGAAGTATCGGACATGGGACCCTCGAATGTAGACTTGTTCCAGATGTGAGACTCGTCCATCGCGTGCCGTGACAGTGATATCTTTGAGTTGAACGTTCATGTTGTCCTCGGCTGCACAGTGTTAGTTATGCCAAACGTGGAGAAAAGTTCGGGCGTCTGACCTTCTAGAAGCTTTCCACGGTAGACCTCTCCGGAATCTATCTCGAGTGTGATAGTGTGGCCCTGCGCGCAAAGTCAGGCATGCGCGTATATGGGAGGCAGCGGGGTAGACTCACTGCCGCCTCGTTCAACAGCTTGATCGGAATCCCAATTGTGCTCGTCATATTTGCGGTAGAGGAAGTGAGTGAGAAGTGGTATGTGATTTAGAGTGTTGCGCGCTTCGTCGGTACGTGGATATGAGACTGCTGGATTGTTAGACGCAAAGTTCTGAAGCTAGCGCCTGGAGGAGGCGGCCCCGAGTCAATTAGGTGATGGAGACAGGTATAGACAGACCTACCAAGTGAAAAGGTCTGAAAACAGTAGGGCGCGCTCTGTTTACGTGACGTGGGGTTTATAGAACATATGTGGATCAATTTGAGGTGTTGACTTTCGATCTCCAAGTTCGAGAAGCTTGGACCTCTTGGCACGTGCCAGCCTTCTGCCTTAACCAGGGCCTACAGTTACACATAGTGGTAGTCTTTCCTCCATCACGGAAGAAGATCATCAAAAACAAAGTGACAATGAACATCTCGGGGACACTCAATGTGTTCCGCTTGATACGGGACCCTACTCTGTGTCTTCCGCAGCACACCGTCTCCACTTTCAATCACCTGCCGATCCCTCTATCCAAAGTGTTACCCAGGAAAGATGGTCAGAATGCGGTGGAGATCAAGGCAGTAGTTCTGGACAAAGACAATTGCTTTGCGGTGCCACATTCGAATGAGGTCCACAACCCGTACAATGTAAGATCACGACCTTGTGTCCCAGGAATCATTTTTCAAGCCTATATTGTACCAACATTACCATATACAATACTTGACGTTACCTCGTTGGAATGGTAACCAACTTTAGTGCACTCTGCATTTCTGATTGCTCTATAGGAAAAATTTCAGGAATTGAGACGTGCCTACCCCGGCTTCAAGCTTCTCATTGTGTCCAATACCGCGGGAACCAACTCAGATCCAAATCTTGCTCAAGCCGCCCTTCTCGAGAAGAATACAGGCGTGAAAGTTCTCCAACATTCAACGAAAAAGCCAGGCTGCAAAGCCGAAGTTCTCGCCTACTTCGCACAACATCCCGAAGTGGGAGTTACTTCACCCTCGCAGATTGCTGTTGTTGGTGATCGACTATTCACGGATGTCATGATGGCAAATCTGATGGGAAGTCACGGATTTTGGATCAAGGATGGGATCATTGAGCGGAAGACCTTTGTGAGTAACACTTTTTATCTTGCGAGATATTTGGGGGATCGTCACTAATACAGCTATAGTTTGCTCGAATGGAAGACAAATTAGCAGCTTTTCTGTGGAAGAGAGGATATGCGGCGCCCGATCCCAAGAGCAACTTCGAGTGAGCCAAGGGGTTTGGCACGTTTCTCTCGGGAGCGACAATTGTACCAACATTGTATCATGAAGCGTTACTATTGTTATACTACTTGTATCCACACGCTGGAAGACCAACGCATTGCTACCCAAGTTTGAGCAAAGAATAAAGAGATGAGGCTTGCGCTGTTGGGTGTCTTTGTATTCTCCAGTCGGTTCCCTTCAACTCGCCTTTACTCCCAGATGTGACAACTGACTATAGCGTGATTTCTTTCGCAACTCAGTCCCACCTTCCACTACACTGCATATTCCACTTTCAGTTGCCGAACTCCTCTCTGTGTACTTGCATTTCTTCGAATGTAGTCTTTTTGCCCCGTATCCGATTGGTTGTCTTTGGTACTTTACGTCGCCTTTCTCCCCGTAGTCTTGCTCGCCTTCACTATTCCGACGCGCATTCCGTCAAACCTGGTGGAGGTTTTCACCATAGCCGGCCGACATCTTGAAGATTCCATGTCAAGTGTGGGCTTGGTGGGTTTGTTTTGCTTTTTCCTTTCGAGTTGATACGGCTCACGGCTCTTGTTGTTCCCTCTTCTTCATTTCCTATCCTACCACAATCGAAAACCGACTACTCATATTTGCTTCCCTCTTTCAATTTACTCGATGGGCATACTTTTTTTTCCAGTTCAGGTATGTGATTCTATACCTGCATATAGATGATCAAGGTGTGCCGAGGCAATCTTGCTCCAATTCCAGGGACGTAGATAAAATAAAGCATACCTAGATGCACACAAGCCGGCGGAAAATATACATCTACCTACAATACACCCCTTCCCCCAGGTATTAGTCCCGATACAGGTACATGTCCACTCACGACGAACCATGTTAGGCCGAGCCCGATGACGAATTTGAGCACGACATTTCCTAATATCGGGCCATGTGTCTATTTAACATAATAACTTCTACCATAATTACTGTCGCCCATGTAATACAACTTTTCTGTTATCTTGTGCTGTCGGTGCTAACAAGCCTCGTCTCTTGATCTGTTCGACGAGTTTAGTACTCCCTAAACGTAGAGCTAGTTTGACCGAGCACCGGGTTACACACCTGCATATCATTATGTTCAAGATCGTGGGGGGCGGATTGTATAAGTACCGACTGCGTTTCCTCACATATTTCTACGTCCAAGTTCGGTCTCCATCTTCATGATATAACATCGTTTGTGTTTCCCCCTCAGATCAATTGTCATCATGCTTTCTCAACTCTTCGTATTTAATCTACTATCTCTACTGGCCCTAGCAACACCGAGTCCCATCTCCTCCCCGACCCACCCTTTCGACAAACGCTCCATCTCATGTCTCAAAGTTGGCGCGACCGCCACAGCAAGATGGTCCAACAGCGCCGGCCAATCATGCACATTTACGGCTATCGTTGGAAGTAACTATGGAACCAACCCTGCAGGATCCGGCGAGTATGTTGTCATGTCTACAGTTTCCACGCCTCACATTCCTCCATAATTGACGGACAACCATGTCAACAGTTACTCCTGCAACGGCCGATGCGGAGCTGCATGCACCGGCACATCCGTCGGAAACGTTTACACACAGGATTGCTTCTCGCACGATATTTGCTCTTACTTCAACAGTGCCAGTGGAGGTTCTAGGTATTTTCTTCTTCTTTCTTTTCTCTCTCCACCCATCTATATTGTCTGTATTCGATTGCTTGCTTGCTTGCTTGCTTGCTTGCTTGCTTGCTTGCTTGCTTGCTTGCTTTGAGAGAGGAAACTTGGCTGATTTTTTCCGTGTTTATTTTCAAGCGATCCAAATTGCGGAGCCGCGTATCGCGCTGCTGTGGATGATACTATTACGGGGTTTGCGTATGGGTGCTCGCAGACTAATCCGTCGAATGATGCGGTGTCGAAGCCGAGCTCATCCCCAATCTGCACCTAGAAATCTACAACCCCCTCCCCTTCGCAACATTATATGCAGCGCTTCCTTCGTTGATAAGAAACCTACATCTCTATACCGTCCAACCGCTCATCCGTCAATGGCATCTACCACGGCGTAAAACATCTTTATCTTTAGTAGAAGCTTTCATAATAACATGCAAGAAGGAGTTTCCATAAAATCGTCTAGGCTCGGCGAAGAGGCAGTGTCGATACATCGGTTGTAGAAGAGTTTTTCATGTAGCCAGCCAGGTATTCCAGTATCTGGGCCGCAAAGCCGAGGGATTTATCAATGAATAGAATATGGCAGATATGTCTGTCCTATGTCTGGATAGTCTTTGAAATTTCCAAATTGATTGTAAGCCATATAATCTCAGAAGTTGAGGGGTTTCTCAATCTAAGCCCAGAATTCCTCAGACTTGAGGAAGCATAGCTCTGTGTCCCTGGTCGTCGAGCCCTGGCGGCATTTTCGTGAGCGTGACACTGCATCAGTATTCTGATCGGCCTTTTTTTTTGTTTGATTGGGCTGCGCGTTTTACATGGATTCACGAGTCTCTGCTATATTGAAGTCCCGGGTTGGGGATTGACGCCGCTCATGGAAATCCTGATTGTATATTACTCAACTGGAATAATACTGTCTGGACCCGACTCCGATATCCAACCCGATGACTTACTCAACTACCCTTCTAGAGTATTCCTCCTACTTTTCTCCGCGCGCTTCTCCCCCCTTCCCATCGTAACCTCCAATGCCTGCACTAGCGCCTTCTCGTCATACCCCACAAACCCTTCGCCCTCTACCTTCCTACCATACACCCGTATAGTCTCAATCCCTAACTTATCAAGCACATCTTTTTCTACCCTCGGAGTACCCGGACCCTGCAAGTGAATCAAATGGGTCACATATGCCTTGTATTCATTCTTCCCTACCTCGCCTCTCAACCCTCTAGACTCTGCACCAGCTTTTGCTACTGCAGCAATGAAATCTATCGCAGAGAATGGCGCAGTAGAGGGCCCAGTTTCACGATCGTTGGTCGAGTTGAGTATTAGGATCTTGTAGCGGATTGAGGGATTGGCTAGAGCCTGGCCAACACCCTTGAGGATCAAAGAGGGAACGAGGGAGGTGTAAAGGGAGCCGATGCTGTAAATGACTGCTTGGGCATTCATCAGAACATCGAGTACACGAGGATTTGCGGCAAGCCGAATTTCTTGTCCGAACGGGTTGATGTACCAAATGCGACAGATCCTAGCCGGAAGTTCTTCTTCATCCGCTTTCGAAAATGAGATATACTGTTTGCGTAGGGTGGGGAGTGAGCCAGGAAGATTGGCATCTTCAATACCGTCGTGATATTCCGTCTCTTCGTGCTCCGAGGGGACGGCATTTGATGTATTCTCGAGCGCGGTTACCTCTGAAGGATGCGAAATGGAGTTTTGGCCTGTGATGGTGGTGTTATTGGCGAGACCTGCGCTGATGTGGTGTGTGAAGTTCGTGTTGATGGCAGGAACCACTGAGGTATGCGAGGGGACACTGCAGATGGAGCTTAGAAGGTAGATTGCGGATTCGAATGAACCGGTGAAAAGGCGGCCGCTAGGGAATGTCAGACGAGGTCATTAAACGATAAGCAATTCTAAGTTACCCAGTCAAGAACAGATTGCCAATGCTCGCACTCGAAAAGTCAAAAGTCGAGCTTGGCCTCAGTCTCTTCACGATCTCGAAGTTGATCATATTCAGCACAGACCGAATGAGCTCTTTCTTCGCTGTGGAAATGTTTAACCAGAGGACATGATCCGCCTCGACGATTTGCAACCATTCTTGCTTGGCATCGATCCGACTTTTTGGGAGACGGTGGTTGAAGAAGCCTTTGAGGGCGGCCTTTTCGCTGTCGTCGTGATCGGGGTCGTCTGGAATGAGTCGCACAAGACGGCCTGGCGGGGTTAGTCCAATGAAATGAACGCACATGCGAGAGGTGGTGAACTGGGGACACGCCAGAACGTACTTCGAACGTCTCCAATACCTGTTTTTATGTTAGAAGTTTGGAATTGGAAGTGCTTATGGGTTATATACCTGGCCCTCCAAAGACTCTGATCAGTTCGGAAGAGCTCCCGCCATTGTCGCTGATAGGGATAACATAGCTCAATGGGCACTTCTTGTTCTCTCTAACCGTTTTGAATACATCAACTAGGTTATTGGCAGCGCTGCCGCCAGAGAAGACGACAATGCCTTTCGGCTTGGAGAAGTTCATGGTTGAGGTTGGCATAGCAATGGTAGGAACCTAATGACGTACCAGGGGAGGAACGTCAACTGTTCATAATTGTGGGGAATATAAACAATACACTATTAATTCATGACAGCGTTTTCTTTCGCTTTCGAGGGAATATAGCGAGGTGTTCTTCCACAGACCGCAATCAGGTGGGAAAGAGTCATAAACCCACGCCATCTTATGTTACCGCATCGGGACAGGAGCTGATGCAAGCTTCCGCTAATAGGCCACAAACGAACAACTAGTTTGTTAGCAGCCGTCACTAGCAATGCAATTCATATATCCTATGTAAGATGCTTTTGGTGTTATGAGGAAATATACACAAATGAGTCCCCGGCTCGCAAAGGAGTCATAAAGCATCCCAAAACGCTCCCTCACTGTCCTGCCCCCGCACCCCCGTCCTCGTCACCCGATGCGCGTGGCAAGCGAATATAGCAGATGCCAGATCTAAGTCTGTAATGGCCCGCTGGCACGCATTACAGTAAACAAAATAACTCCAAAGACATTCTCTTATCTCCCCAGATTTTCTCCGCCATATGCGTGTTTGTGTGGTTTTGATATTGCTCCGCTCATGCCTGCTCGGCCGCATTTGCTTCCTCGCGCTGCTTCCTTCGGGCTCTCTTCTCCAACAATGCGTCTCGCCGGTCAGAAAGCATCTTGTATTGGCGGTGCTCGACGCCCATGAGCCAGTAGCCGAAGCTGCCGCCGATCGAGGCGTAAACGGGGTAGACCCAGAGGGATTCCTTGTTGAAGAGCGGGCGCATTTCGATGCCGAGCTGCCATAGTCGCACGCCGACGCCTGGGACATGCAATTGTTAGCACCGCGAGTTCCAGCAGTGGTGTGAGTGCGGGGGCGGTGTAGGAGATTTACCGAGTCCGCTCCAGAAGAGCACCTTGTGAACCATGGTGGTGTGTTGATTGGCTAACCTGCGAGTGGGGATTGTGTGTATGTGTGTAAAGACCGTAATTGGGGTGCTGGAGAGCGTGTGTGTATATGTTGTGGTGATGTATAGTGGGGGTGTGCGGTGTTGGTGGAGGTGCAGATGCTGGGCGTGTTGTCGTCCTTGCGCGGCCGAGATCTTCCTGCGGGTTCGGAACGCGGCGGTGAGTTCTCCGGATGACAGATCACGTGACTCTACTACAGATCACGTGGCTCTACTAAGGGAGCTTGCACTCGCACTCGCACTTGCACTTGCACTTGCACTGGCACTTTGATGCTCTCCGAACTTTGTCAAACGTCTCCGCATGCGCACAGGCTACCTGTGTCTTTCACTTTTCCACCACCCCCGCCTCTTTCTTGCATTCGCTGCCTACTACTTTTCTAATCGTCAACAGCTATAAACGTTCGCTCTCCGGCTGCCTCCATTCCATTGTCGCACCACCTGCAGCCCACAAGTGGGATTACGTAGCCCACATTGTCTCCCCTGCGTCTATCGGCAATACATACCACCGCCCTTAACTTTCACAACACCCAACTTTTTCGCATCTTCTGCCTAACTCACAACACCACACCATCGCCATGGCCGAGGTCGGGCGCAAGCGTCCCCTCGAAGGCGACATTCGCGGCTACTTTCCACAGAAGAAGCTGAAGATATCCGACCTCCCCATATCCCAGACGAAGCGGGCCACCATTGATGGCCTCCTCAATACCTTCCGAAAGAAGGGCGAATTCGATTCGATGCGCAAGCTGCTCTTTGCCCAGTTTGAGACCGATGTAAGTAGACGTCACACAGGCTTCGCATCTGCATTGAACCAGTCGTGCTAACTGCGCATCCCCCGCAGCCCGCCAAAGCCTCCCTTCTATCTTCTTTAGAGCAACTTGTCGACCGCGAGACCGATCGAGACCCTTCGCTTTTATCCAAAGACCCTCGCATGGCTGCGACCTTGATCGAGGGTGCTGGTGAGCGTAGTGACATCTACAAGAACGTCAACGTTGCCCTTGATGGCTTGGTAGACAAGCTGTTCGCATCACAAGGTCTCCAGAAACTACGCGAATACAGGGTCAAAGAGGTGGGATCTGAAGCAGCTCAAGAAGAAGAACAGCGTGGCAGCAAGTTGGAGGACGACATAGCGCGAGAAGCAGAAGCTCGCCGAGAAAAACGGGCTGCAGCAAGGGAGCTGGAACGTGAACAGGAGCGCGAGAAGGAGAAGGAGGCCCAACTCAGGAGAGAGGAGAGGAGGCGTCGCGAGAAGGAAGATGCGGATGCTAGGAAGGAGAAAGAGCGACTGTATAACGAGAGGAAGGCCCGGGAGAGGGAAGAGCGGGATAAGGAGGAGGAGGAGCGGCGGCGCCAGGACAAGGATCGAATTGACCGAGAGCGTGATGAGAAGCGGGAACTCAAGAAGCGCGAGCAAGAGGAGCGGGATGCCGAATGGGAAGCTCGATCCAGGAGACTTCGAGACGAGCGAAACCGAGACTATGGACGAGATCGCGACCGTTCTCGCGATCGTGACCGGGACCGCCGACGAGTCAGGCCGCGCAGCAGGACTCCGGATCGTGACCGTTCCCGGGATCGGACGAGGCGTAGAACCAGAACCCCTGAGCCCCCCAAGCCGGTCATATCGACAGATACCAAAGTTGACGATGATCTTGCGTTGCAGCTACTTCTCCAAGAGAGTGAGGTCATGAAGAAGGCACGGCAGAGACCTGCGCTTGAGAGATCCGAGTCTCTTGAACCCCCTATGCGAAAACCCCTCCCTCCCAAGTCGCTTGTCCCGCGAGACCCAATCAAGGAACGACTCGAAAAGATGGAAACGAAACTTCATGCGGCTACTGTGGGCAAGTCACCTATCAAACCGGACGTCAAGATGCCCGTTTCGTCTGCGACAGCAACACCGCCTGCCACCACCACCACCACCACCACCACTGCAAAAGATGCAGACGTTGAAGATGCTCCACCGGCAGGGGACACAGCTCCAGCAAAGCCAAAGTCAAGATGGGATAAGCCGCCACTGGGCAAGGGCGAAGAGAAGAGTCGAGGCCGGTCGAGATCCCGAAGCGTCGCAGCAAGTGCTACCATCCGTAAACACAGCCGAACTCGCTCCCAGTCACGCGGAAGCCGTTATGATCATCGCTCATCTCGTTACGAAGACGATCGTAGACCCAGCAGACGTGAGGATGACAAGTGGTCGTACCGAGATCGCGACACTAGTAGACCCCGAGACAGAGACGACCGTGACCGTGACCGTGACGACAAACGGACACGCCGTAATGATAGAGACACGAGGCGCACTCGAAGCCCGTCGAGAGACGCATACTCAAGCCGAAGGAAACCCCGTTACGAGTCTCGTAGCCCTTCACCCCGTCGCGACCGAGAACGTCGTCGTTCTCGCTCACGTAGCCCTCGCCGATATCGTGATTCGCCTGCTGTACCAGCTACGTCTTCTCGACGCCCGGCCCGGTCCCGCTCTCGAAGCCCTGATGGTATCGACCGATATGTGCCTGGTGGAGGTGGACGATCAAAAGAAGATGTCCCTGGCCGAAGCCGTGGCAAAGATCGGGGCGACAGGAGCTATAGATCACGAGAGGACCGATGGAACGGTGGAAGTAGCAGCAGACGTTATCAGGATTCGGACCGCTATCTACCTGGACGTGATGATGCGGTGGATGATAGGGACCGCGACCGTCGGAGGCGCGAGCGGAGCCGAACAAGGAGCCGCAGCCGGACGCGGCGATAGAAGATTTTTTTTTTCTTTCTTTCTTTCTTTCTTTCACCTTGTATTACCATTTTCCTTTCAGTTGGACGGTGCGTACTGCTCTCTTGGGTATCTGACTCAAGCAACAAGTCGATGGTGGACTAATAATCATGCTACGAAGCGATTGCAAGAGGGGTTACGGGACGACGTGCGACATCAGAGGAGGAGCAATGGTTGTATCAATAGGTAGTTAGTCTCTGTGTATCCAGAGTTCACGCGTTGCTCCTTACCTTATCGAACATTGTATCTGTAAGCCCATCTAAGCTGGGTTTTTTTTTCGACCAAGATATCCTTCATATTCTCTCACATAGCCCCAATTGTAATAATGTACCTCTCTTCAGAAGTAGTAGGCTCCGACTTTAGCGTTCAGTGAAGTGAAGTGGCATGCATATTACCATGTATGCCAACGTGTGCTACGCCAAATCTCCGTCATTGCAAATGGCATGAACATGTATAGTACGTTGGAGGTGTACATGTTACTGTAGTTTCATGCAGAGAGGCGGACGGACAGGAAGCGCACCATGGTCATGTATGTAAATATACGCTCATTGTTGTTTCAAACCCAACGAGGGGTTCCGTCGAATAAACACCAACGGAACAATTGTGGAACTTTTTTTTCTTGCTTTCTTTCTTTCTTCTCGACATTTGTCCGTGGTAAAATTAATTGCCTTTACATAGATCAATGCCCCACGCGGAGAATTTCGAGACGATGGATTCCCGTGGGCATTGACAAGCCATTTCCCTAGAGTTAATTAAGGGACATGGTTCCAAGACATGTTTATTGTAGGTAGAATATTGGCATTGGACCTCGCTCGGCCTTGTTTCTCTGCCACTTTTTAATAAGCCGTAATAATAAGTCTTTTTCTTTGTTGGGGAAGTTTTTTTTAGGGTTCTTATGCCTTGGCGACTCCGGGTAGGTATGTAGTGAATTGATTGCTTTGTCTAATGCAAAAATGATCGACTAATTAGCAGTCTTTGTTTCTCTTTTGAGGGCGTCGGAGCGTGCCCCGAGCATGTTTTCAATGTTGTGTTTGTGGTATATTTGTCAAGACGATGGTGTAATACAAAGGTAGGTTTGGTTTGGGTGTTGGTGGGGAGTCATGCCAGGCGATCGATAGACGCGTGGATATACCTTTGTAGGGTTCGGCGGCTGTCGGGATGTGGATGTGTGTCAAACGGGTGCGTGGCCCAAGGCGAGCGAGGGTGGCTCAGTTGGGCGACTTTTCTATGGGTCTGGCGAGCTGTTACTCTTGTCAAGACCTGGAATGACACTTGACTGATGGACGCGTGGATATGGCTACTACTAGAA
Organism: Pleomassaria siparia CBS 279.74; assembly: GCA_010093715.1. Lineage (NCBI taxonomy): Eukaryota > Fungi > Ascomycota > Dothideomycetes > Pleosporales > Pleomassariaceae > Pleomassaria > Pleomassaria siparia. The sequence continues at coordinate 761,832 of MU005777.1, read as the reverse complement.
CGACTCAGAAATGTGGGCAAATAGAATAACACTTGAGAGATGAGTGCGGCTGTGCTGGGTTGTGAGTTCAATATAGACAGGACGAATGTTAAGCATGAATACTCGTACAAGGGTACATACTTGTACAGAGTAGTAGATGCGTGTGAGGTGTGCTTTGGCACTTAGATTGACCATGAGGATGATGCGGACTTAGATGATCAAACGGCTTGTCTGTCAGAGAGGAAGAAACGATGACGATGCTATGTGACCGAGCTCCTCAACGTCATTGGTGTGGAAGGAGAAAGTGTGAAGAGAATCCGACAAGACTTACCTAGGACTGATTCTGTACACACAACAAATGCTACATTTCAAACAGGCTTGTACCGGTCGCATGGACGCTTGGTTGTGCTTTGGGTGTGGCAAGAAGTGGGTACGTTGTGGGTGCTTCGATTGCCGGGAACTACTGGTGACTGGCGCGTATCTTGACCAACTTCCTGGAAGTGTCAGCAACCTAAAAATGTCCTACTCGTACAATGGTAAAGTAGTAAGGAATCTGTCAACGCTCTGTGGTTGTCGATAAATGATCTTCGCCTTGTTCTGCCACCGATAAAATCGGCATGAATCCAAGTCATGGGTGTCTGGCTCCATCGACTCAACATCATGTGTTGCTCTCCCCACCCACCTTCTCTTTCTTTGTCCCTTCATCTCTTCTTCCATTACATCACATCACATCAGCTCAGCCCACGTCCCAAATCCACCCCAAAGAAATGTTCTCAAAACTCCCCATCAGGCGACTGCACCATTTGAAACACGTCACGTTTGACGCGCCGCCTTGGCACAGTCGCACATTGGCCCAACCAACCATCTTGCTAAGACTTTTCTCAGTGTGGAGAATCCATGACATTGAGGATCATATGTGTGTCTTATAGTAGAGTGGAGGTGCAGAGGGAAGAAGAGAATTCATGATTGGTGGGTGAGTGGAGACGGCTTGGCGGGCGGAGATTGACAGTGGGAGATTGACGATAGTGGGAGATTGACAGTGGGAGATTGACGATGGTTTGTTTCGAGGTCCATATAAACGCATGGTGAAAACATGTGGCACGTAGAGTAATTATGCAGAGTCTTTGTCAACCCTCTTCTTACCACGCAGTCGAGTGGTGGAAATGTTGAAACTGCATGGAGTTATTTGCAGGAATTGGTTGCGGCCTAGTGGTATATCGGAAAAATCGATGGCGGGGAGGGTAATGTATCGCAGGAAACATGTCTGTACATGACTTTGGCCTAGCTACCTTTGTATACTCATAACATAGGAGCGGCTGGACTCACAGTGGTATTTGGCGGGCAACTGGTTGGGTAGCATGTACGCAAAGCAGGAAAATCTAGGGCTATGATCCATGTTACATTTTGCAATGACGCTCAGGATAATTATCCACAAAGATGATTACCTCGAATTTGGCTTCGCTTCGCAATTGTTGAAACTGTCAGATATTACATTGGGAGGTAATTGACTCGTTTCTTCTCAAACCAACCGCTGTCACGATCTGATTGTAGTGTCGGGCGTGCTATCTGATCGTCGGTAGCTGTGTTTGTTTGTTTCGATTCTGATTAAGGGACTGGCTTCTGGAAATCTCATCGTCACGAGTCCTTGGATGAGGTTGTTTGGTTGGTGGCGAGACATGCCGAAGCGGCAGTATGGTGAGTAGACGACGTATCGCTGTGGCGATCATGCCGACGGCCAAGAGCCAAGTGCGCCATGGAAGATGCAGTCTGTCTTGCATTGAAATTTGGGGACTTGGTGCCGGAGGGATAAGCGTGAAATTTAGTCCGTAACAATGTTATTAATGATGATTGATTCAGATACGGTAATATGTATGTGTTGAAGTGGAATTTGAAGGTTGGCCGAAAAAGGAAATCGTCATTATCCTCTCAGACAAAGGGCTGATTTGCCAAGGTGAAAAAATAGCCAAACCTCAGCAATAGTAATCTCAGAATGGTAGACAAGTGTGGATGCTCCGGAACGCCGTGATGGGTAGTGCAGTAATACTTACTCGAGCAAACCCGGACTGTTCTCGATCAGTAACCGCCAGGCTTGTTGTGCTTGTGCTTGTCCTCGAGCTTGCTGCCAAGCACTGCGCCAGCGAGAGCGCCAATGATGCCGTGACCACCCATCTTGTTACCTCCGAAGTAACCCGCCGCACCTCCACCGAGGGCGCCCATTAATCCTCGATCACCTTCAGCTTGCGCGTTCGGATCCGTGGACCCATGGTATTGCTGGCCGGGCTGACCATATGGTGCTTGCGCGTCATGTGGGTACTGGTTCTGCTGGTATGCGCCTTGCTGGGGAAACTGTTGTGCGGGTGCTGAGCCCGGGTATTGTGGTTGGCCGTATTGGCTGCAAGTGACATGTCAGTTGTCTTTATGTTTCGAAACGTTGGGCTTGATTGGTCTTCGCATCGTGACTTTGCTAGACTTACCCTTGCTGCTGCTGTTGATATGGGTCGCTATAAGGTACGGGAGCCTGGCTCTGGCCGTGTTGGAAGCCGCCTTGCGAGGGGGGTCCGTAGGGCTGCTGACCGTACTGGGTCTGGTCACCGTGACCCTGCTGTGGCGGGTAGGACGGATAGGCCGGCTGCTGGTAGGGTTGCTGGTAGGGTTGCTGACCGTACTGTTCTTGGGGTGGCGAGTAGCCTTGACCGGGGGCCGATGAGCCGTATTGTTGCTGGGGAGGATACTGATTGTATTGATGGCCGTATTGGTTGTAGGGGTCGGACATTGTGGGCGGTGATGAGATTGGTATTCTGGGGAGGAGTGAAAGAAGGGGTTGTGTCTGAGGGTGAGGGTTGGTATTCAGGCCGAGGGGTGGTGGTGGGTGTGGTGAGTGTGGTGAGTGTGGTGAGTGTGGTGAGTGTGGTGAGTGTGGTGAGTGTGGTGAGTGTGAGTGAGGGGTTGATGGTTGATGGCGGGGAAGCACCACGTAAGGGAAGGAAGGATATTATATTAATTATCGACAGGAAGTGACAATTGAAAAGTGATAGTTGACAGGCGGGAGTGGGGGAGGGATTGGAAGGATGTGTAGGGGAATTGTGGCTGTTGAGTTATTATTATAGTTGTAGTACAGTACACACTACACGGCAAGTTGTTCCGGTGCTGATGACTGAGAGTGAACTGCGGATGAGGCGAAGCAACCCCCTCCCAACCAACCAACCAAACCAACCAATCAACTAATCAACCATTTCACGGCGACGTTTGCACGAGCAGAAGTCAGAAGACAGAATTCTGCGCATGCATACTGGCCATTTTCCTTGGTTGAGCTGCGGTAACAAAGAACAAAGTATGTACTTGCTGCACGGCGTCTGGTCGACGTCGATGAGAGTATACATACAGGCCGAGACGAGTCGTGAAACTGGCGCAATCGATTTCCGATCTATCTACTACTTACATACCATAAATCTACTCTATGCGAAGCTCGTGTGTTGCGGCCTCACGGATGTTGATCAGGAAACACATGATCCCGTCCACGCCATTCATTCTCGTCAACCCCGCTACCAGGACAATGAACTGATTAACAGGCATCGGCCGGGAGTCCGTCCGAGAGCATGGCCGTGTGGCCTTGTTCCGGGCCGTCCGATCATGATTAATAATTATACTCTGTACAGATATGTACGTCGTAGATACTGCGGTGGCATGTTGGCTAGTGCCAAGTTCTCCATGGTCGAAATAACCTTTGTACAAGGTAACATTCATTTTGTACGAGGCAGCATGTCATCCGTCCATGACGAAAAGCGGGGTCGGCCATGCTAAGGCGCCGCCGGCCACACTCTAGCCACACAAAAATTTTAAGCGAGATATGCAAAAACACGCTGTAAACGCATTCTAGACTTATTCTTATAACACTACCCTACTACACCTCTCTACTACCCCTGCTACTACTATTATAGTCTCTAAGACCTTACTTAGTAATATAAGTCCCTTAAAACACGTTTAATGCGCGTTCTAAACATGTTCTAGCATTTATACTATAGATACTAAGCCTTAGCCTATGCCCTGCTTAGCCTTATGCCCTTTATAATTAACAGGGATAATTAGCTAATTATTAAAGTTAGTAAGATATTCTGTTGCTATCTAGTTAGCACAAGGATCTGTAGAGTAAGAACGCGTTCTAAGTGTATTCTAAATGTGTTCTAATAATTTAAACAGTTAAAGCTTAGCTCTAGAGGCAGCCTCTGCACTTATATTAAGCGCTACGGATATAAAGAGATTACGCCTTATAAGAATAAAGATAGCTGCATCTACTACAGCATTCTTAATAATATTATTAGTAAGCATAATTAGAACTACCTCTAAGCACGTTTTAAACGTGTTTAGTATTCTATTAAGATGTTATAGAGGAGCATAATTGCTAGGAGCAGGCAATTTGCGACTAGAATAATAACACGCGTCGCCTGCACGAGGCTATAAACTAGGGCTTGCTAGTAGTGCTGCAAATCCTTATCCGCAATAGCCTACTTTAGGGAGAGGTAAGAACATGCTGTTATTGCGTTTTAAACATGTTCTAATAGTAGATAGCCTAACCTTACTGTAATAAGTTAGTATTCCTAGGCTTCTAGTTAAGTAGTCCCCTGTACTACCTGCCGCCGCAACTATAGTAATAATATTATTAGTAAGCATCTTATAAACGTGTTAGGAATAAGTTATTAACATGTTCTTAGACTATTAATTTAACTTTAAGATCTTTAGACAGGGTAAGAGGATAGAGGATAGCAACAATTGCCTTAATAATAATTAATAGTTGCTCTAAGGGTAGATAGCACGAACTTCTCTAAACATGTTTAAAACTAGCATAGAATAAGTTTAAATTAATAGAATACTATAGGATAACTTAAAATAATTATAATGTAAAAAGACTACAACGTAAAAAAACTATAATATAAAAAAACTATAACTATAACTTAAAATAACGCCTTAACTTATATTAACTAAGGAAGTAGTATTCTAGAATAAGTTAGGAATATGTTTACAGCACGTTTAGGGGATGTTATACCTCTTAATCTATCTCCTCTACACTAAGGGCATAAGGTTGCTTTACCCTTTAACTTTAGATATTATAGACACTCTTAAGGATTTATATCCCTTTTTACCCTGCTAGTCTTTACGTTACTTGTCTTGTACCTTAGATATAGTACTGCTATAACACGTAAAGACTGCCTCTTTAACTAAGCAGGTAGAGGTAGAGAGGCATTTAAACGAGCTCTAAACTTGTTTACAGCTTGTTTAGGTTCTAGTATAGGTAGAGGGACATGCGTTAGAACTTAAGGGTCTTTAGTTTGCTTACGTGTGCTGTAATTAGGCCTGGTTATATCCTTAGAAGGCTCGTGTGTGTTGTAATTAGGCCTAGTCGTGTCCTTAGAAGGCTTGTGTGTATTATAATTAGGCCTAGTTATGTCCTTAGAAGGCTTATGTGTGTTATAATCAGGCCTAGTTGTGTCCTTAGAAGGCTTGTGTGTGTTGTAATTAGGCCTAGTTGTGTCCTTAGAAGGCTTGTGTGTGTTATAATTAGGCCTGGTTGTGTCCTTAGAAGGCTTGTGTGTGTTATAATTAGGCCTAGTTATGTCCTTAGAAGGCTTATGTGTGTTGTGATTAGGTCTTGAACCTAAGCAAAGGTTAAGAGATAACAATCCGTTATTATTAGACGAGTCCTTAAGGGACGAGATAGAGAAGTTAGAGATAGTAATAATCCTAGAGGGTAAACGCGTTCTAAGCGTGTTTTTAACTAGTTTAGGGACAGTTTCCTGTAGCTTAGGCTCCTACTTTAGCTTACGCAGTTAAGAAAGTAAATAATAAGCTATAACATTCTAAACAAACATAAGGCTATCCTGCTTACGCTTAAGGGTAGAGCAACTAGTCTAAGCAGGGGTAATAGTGTAGTCTAGGTAATGTGTTTAAATGTAGTAAATAAGGCCGCCTCTATTAGAGAACTTTTGCTAAATATGTTTAGAACAGGCTTGCAACTAGTTAGAAGGGAACTTATACTATATAGGAGACCTTATGCAATATAGGCACGATAGAAGAGCTCTCCTTAGTAGATAGTTATAGTGCTATTAGCCCGTCTTTTAAATTAATTTAAACTAAATAGAAGAAAACAAAGTTTAGCATATTTTTTATATACTAGCTAGAGGAATAAGTTAGAAATAAGCTTTAAACGTGTTTATTAGACTTACATTGTAGAGAAGGTTCTTTAGACCTATTATATTTGCGTAAAGAGAGGTTAAGATAGGAGGAGAGGAAAGGAAGCAGACGGGGCAGATAAAATGGAAATAACAGTGTAGATTGCGCTAATATCCTAATGCAGTATAGTGTGTGAAAATTTTCCTACACTAACTTTGCACTAAAGATAAAGAAAACATATAGGAATATGTTCTAAACGTGTTCTAGGCATGTTCCTGCTGCAAAATCCTTTCCTTAAGCTCTTAAACCTCTAACTCCTTCTCCTTTAATCTTAGTGCAGCCTCCTTTTAACTTAGCTCCTACTCCTTTACCTTAATCTTAAACCTAGCTTGTTCCTGTCTTTCTTAGAACCTCTCCCTATTAATCTTAAGTGCTGTCTTTGTCTAAGGCAATGCGGGTAGGCTAGATTAGCTGCAAGAACACGTTAGTAATATATTTAGAACGTGTTCTTAGGGTTCTTATATTAATACTTCTTCTTAGAGAGGCAACGGGACAGGAGATAATTAGATAATAGACAAGGCCTAAGATGTAGCTCGTAACAGAGTCTGTGTTAATCTTTTCTTTTAAGGTTGTTTAATATACCTAGATAAATCTAAAAGTATAAGAATCTTATCCTCCTCGTCTAAGATCTTAATAATCTCTTAATCCTTCTTCCTTTCTTATAATAAGGTTAGAACGCGTTCTAAACGTGTTTGTAGTATATACTCTGCTTCTGTTCTCTGCTAATGTTATTAAAATATTATTAGCTAAGGCTTAGTATGCCTTAGTCTGCATATTAGTTGCTGTATTTGTTTTTTATCTAATATTCCTTAATATCCTAGAGATCTATTTACATTACCCTGTAGATAATATTAGAAGCTTATTAGAATAGATTTAGAACACGTTCTACTTACATGTTTATGCCTTCTAGTAACGGCATTTAAATTCCTGTTTAGTAACCCTTTAACCCTGCCTGTTTAGCTGCATTTAAAGTAGAATCTAATATGTTCTATATCTGTTTTAGTATATAGCTGCATAACTATATAAGCCTAGCTAAGATTACAGGATGCTTCTTATATTAAACCTAATCTTTAACTTGTTTTAATCTCTTATTTTCTAAGATATGTTAGAATATGTTCTAAACAGGTTTATAACATGTTACCTACAGGTAATAAAATTACAAAGTCTATAGTATTCTGTTAGACTCCTAGCGTTATAGAGTGACTTTATGCGCCCCTAACATAAATTAGATATATAAGGAGACAGTAGACAGGCCTAATTAATACTCTGTAAGAAGTAGACCTAGCAGAATTGCATGTAATTTATAAGTTGCTACTGCTATAGTTAGTGCTGTAGGTCTGCAGTGCTTAGATATCTCCTAAAGCCTAAAAATACGTTAAGAACACGTTTACTACTTGTTAACGTAGAAACTGACTAGCTATTTGCTTACTATCTATATTAATAGTCGTTCCTAAGAATCTATTTAGGTAGAGATAGTGCTACTAAATAGGCTTTCCTGTTTGTTGTTTAAGAAGGGAAAAGAATAAGGTATATGCAACCTTATATATCTTAGACCTCTGTAAATTAGTAATAATCTAGGCTAGAGTTATAACTAGAACATGTTTAGAGCCTGTTATAAACGTGTTCTGTAAGGACTAAATACTTTTCCCGTGTTTTGCATAAAAAATAGTAAACAGTATCTCTAACTATCTATCTTAAAGTCTCTTAAAGGACATATCTATCTAAAAAGTAGCCTGTTAGATAAGAATCTTTGCCTGCTTGTTAAAGAAACAGATAATAATTATTCTAATTGCAGAGGTAGAGATATGCTAGATATATGCCTTTCTATTTATTATAATATATTCTAAACGTATTTAGAGCGTGTTTACTAACAGTTGTAGGTTCCTAGTATTGTACTCTCTACTTAAACATTACCCCTTTAATATCTCCGCTAAATAGAAACTGTACAAGCTTCTCGCGAGCAATAAGACGCTTAATTTAGTCCTTATTTATAAAGGAAATGTTAAGGTCTTTAATTAAGTAGATTTTATAGGCCTGTAAGTATATTTAAAGTTAAGGTAACTTTAGAAAGTCAGCTAAACATATTATTAACGTGTTCTAAACATATTTAGACTGTAACTTATATTAAGATGTCTTTAGTATAAGCATTAGATAGAAAAGACTTAGAACAGCTTATACTACCTCCTAAGATAGTATAAATAGCGGCGGTAGGGTATGCAAATGTGTTCTAAACATAACTACAACGTAGTAAGGCACACGTTGCAGGTTATCTAGTATAAGAATATAGTATATAACGTCGCAATTACTACTTTTAACTATTTTCCCTTAGCCCTAGGGATAGTTAACACCTAAACTTGTTAGGAATACGTTTAGAAGTAGTTTAGGGGGTATACATACTACATATTTAAATCCTACTTATCTGTAGCTTAATAATATTACACTAATTAGTAGTAAGTAGGTTTGTAGGCAAACTAGAGTATATTAACTGCTAAAGATACTCTACGTTATAGTCCTCCTTAATCTATTAGATAAAGTGCTTGTTGTCTCTTCTGCTGTTGTAGTATAACTTACATCTAATAAACTACTTCTAGCGTCTAGTAAGAGGCTAGAATATGTTAGGAACATACTTAGAACGTGTTTATATAATAACTTACTTGTCTCTGTTATTAGGTAATGTACAGTTTGCAAGTTGCTCGCATAGGAGTATATATAGTACCTTAGTTAAATCTGCGTTTTACACTTACGTACAACCTATATATATTAGTTAAACATGTTCTAAATATATATAAAACGTGTTATACCTAGTTACATTTTGCCTTCCTTTACTTAGAGTAGTCTAGGGTATTGCACTTTAGATAGATTATAGATTATAATACACTTAAGTAGTTACCTCCCTATGTAAATATGTTCTTAACCTGTCCTAAATGTATTTGCAGTGCTTAATCCTAGTATAGTAATATTTCTATCTTCGTGCATAAGTATTAAGAAAAGGACAGAATGTTAGTTAGTCTAAAATAACTAAATGCTTTAAGTATTAGAACTAGAACACGTTTAGAACCTGTATAGTACATGTTTAAATAAGATATTATTTGCTTACCTATAACGCCTGCTTTAATATTTCCTTTTTTAATAAGGGAGTTCTGTATACTGTATCTGCAAGCTAGATAACGTATGCATACCTATTCTTAGATCCCTTTAGGTATATTAGTAGAGAAGCAAGGTATTTAACGTTAGCTGCCTCTAAAGCGTTCCCTTTGCCGTTACTACTAGTAAATAATAGCCGCTCCTAGTTTAACATATTAAGAACACGTACAGAACACGTTTACCTTACTACTTACTTATAGCTATTTATCTTAGACAGGTTGCTTGTTAAGGTCTATCTTAATCTTCTTAATGTTATTAGAAAGCCTAAAGTCTGGCTCGTTGTTTAGTATTTTAGGCTCTAGCAGCTAGGGGTCGTATAAGTAGAAAGCCTTATCTATTATAGCTATCTGTAAACACGTTCTAAGGGCGTTCCTATTATATAGTATATTATTTTTCTTTATGCGCACTAGATTTAAAGCTATTCCTATCTAGTCTATACTAGGCTATAAGCTTTGGCCACGCGTGAATATCACTGCCGTTGCACGTTAGTCTATGGCCGACCCCACTTTTCGTCATGGACGGGTGACATGCTTCCTGATTTTGTACATATGTTTTGTACATACAGTAATTACCATAAAAACCTACAAGGGTAGTACATACTCTGTCCCCTTGTAATACAAGGGTAGTACGCCATCTGAGGCGCAGTCTTTTTGCGCAGCTCTCATAGTGCTGTGGCTTGTGGCTTGTGGCTTGTGGCTTGTGGCTTGTGGCTTGAGGTTTGTACGACATGATATCATTCTTCCATGCTGCTCACTAATCACTACATTTGTATGTCGTTGTCGTTGTCGTTGTCATCGTCGTCGTCGTCCATTACACACAGACACACACACACACACACAGACTTACAGACTCACAGACACACATACACACATACACACATACAACACACATACACACACTACACCCCACACACCACACACCACACACCACAGTGCACACACATACATACATACATACACATATGTACATGTATACACACCCCTACTAGTCCTCATGGTCAATCGTCTTCCCGCTCGCAATGGTGGTCTCAAGAGGCAACCCCCTGTGCAGTTTGAACTCGCTACAAGGGGTACGCTCTACCATAATGGGTGCTGAAACACGTCTACGAGCTTCATGAGACAACTCCAAGACACGCATTCAGGGGTCTTTTCCCTCAGCTCCATGTTCCAGAGCCCCACCAAGCTGCCCTCCCAATGAGGCCAAATTGTGTGTCGCCTCCGTTTCTGCCTGTTGTGGTGAGGTGCTCTCTGCAAAGTGCTGCTAATTGCCCCCCTTTGCTCCATGTTAGCGCGCCCATGCCTAGCCCCTCTGCTCAAACCAACATGGACTCACATCAGACCCACTGTTAGCGTCCTTCATGCAACTCTTCAAATGCCCTCCTCTGTCCTGTCGCATACCATGTGCTCCCAAGCGTTCGCCCAGGTTTCTGCTGCCCGCTGCTGACTTTGCTTCTTCCTGTCCTTCGTTCCGCAGCCGGGCTGCTTCTAATACCTCATACTTTCTTTCAATCCCACCTTCGCCTCCAACCCTCACTCTCTCTGGTAGAGGTCCTAGCAGGCTTGGGACAAAGGACCTTTTCTTTTTCCTTTTCCTTTTTTCTTTTCCTTTTCTTCTTTTCAATCAACCATCCACTACCATCTACCGCTGCGCGTTCTTCAGATGTTGTTCGTGGAGGATATCAAACCGAGAGAAGCTTGAGAGCGGTTGACCCGTCCAACCCAACGACATACCACTTTGGACGACATGCCGGTTCCGAGACTTCGAGAAGAGGGGGATTATGCGGCCGACTACGTGGTTGTGCGGACATCTGGCGAGCATGGAGTGGACGATACCGACAATATTCCCACGATAACAACCGCTACCGAAACCCTTCACCAGATACTCGATGGTTCAAATGACCAATTTGCGAATTCCAAGAGGGACGATGACCACCACAGGCCTCCTCCACCACCGGTAGGGCTCATGTTTGTATCCAACCCGAAGTAACACTGACACAGACAGATCTTCATCACAATGGCACTACCCAAAGCGCAGGCTACGGGTGGAGCCCTTCAAGCCAACAGCGCTGTGGAAACCGTCGTTGTTGCTTTGCCACCACCACCACCACCGCCGAGAGACGGACATGACAGAGGAGGCATTTCACAAACCACCGAACACTTGCTCATCGCTGCCGGGTCAATTGGTGAGATTGGACATGACCACAGATGCTTGTATATACACGACACTAATGCTTGGAACAGGCGCTACCATCATCATCGTCATGATTGTCCTGGCCATTTACACCATGCGGAAGCGCGGTATCACATTGACAGACGCTATCAAACAAGGAAAATATCAGGTCACTGGCCGAGGACAACAGCCATCACAGCCACTATCGATGAATGGGAACGAAGCTACTTGGGACACCAAGCCTACATACGGCATCGAATACGGATCTATGAGGGATACCGCAGTCGCGCCTCCACCCGCAGTCGTATCACTTGCTCGATCTGGTTCTTCTTCCTCACAGAAACCTTTGATGGCTCTCAACCGAAGTGAGAGGTATGTGTGACATGTTGTTTGATTCCACTCCAGCACACGTGACTTGATGATACCCAATCCATCTACAGTCATGCCTGGTTCAATCAGCACTGACTGAATCCTAGTTTCAATCGACAAGTCGGCACCGACAGAAGCGTATCACCAAACACAGTGCCACAAAATTTCTTCCTCAGCTCACCACCTCGACGTACCAATACCAACAACACGCTCAAATCCCATCAACGGAACATGAGCGCAACACCGTCCTCGCCAGTGCTTCCGATACATGACTCAGGAAGCAGTGAATTCACACGTAACACACGATCCATGTCTCAAACGTCTGAACTCCAGTACCCACAGGCAGCTCCAGCTCAAGAACAATCTCTGTCTCCTCTGCGCCCACCACCTACCTTCAAGCAGTTCCTCTTCAACCGACCATCCGTATCCGGCAAACCTGGGCCCCCCGGAGTGAGCAGGTTCAGCTGGACGAATTCACAGGCACCGCAAACCCCTCATGACCCCTCACGCGACACGGGCAGCCACATGCTCGGCCGCGATAGCTTCATGACCCAAAGATCTTCCGTACCCCGTTTCCGAACAATAGACTCATGGGTCGGCCAGCAAGCCGACCGTCTCGAAGAGCAGAAACTCAAAGACCAATTCCGCAACACACAAATGTCGACCGCCTCGGTCGATGAGGATCGCGACCTGGTCCCTGAGGTGCCTCTTCTTCCCAAGAACGTCGTTGGCTTACGCGATGGCGCCAAGATACCAATTCCCGCTTCACCAGCTCCACTCCGCCCCAACGGCCTCCCGGGCAAGAATATCAAGCACGAGCGCCATGATACCACTGCGACGGTCGACACAGCACCCATTTTCCGCCAGCATCCCGGCACAGAAGTACGCTTCAGCACGCGTAGTGCCGTACCCTCGGAGATCCTGGACATGGGTCGCAAGCCCAACATCCTGTCCTAGTACTTTGAACTTGTACATTTCTTCGAGCACAAAGTAATGGGCATTGATTCGAGGCCTCTTTCTTTCTTTTGTCCATTTATCATGTCATACCAGTTGCATGTTTGCAGAGTTGATGCTGCTTCTGCTTTTACATTACCCCCATCAGCGTTTTGATATTTCAGCATTTAGCGACTAGTGTGTGCGTGCGTGTGTGCACGCGTATGCAGAAGTGCCGTTCCAAAATCCGAAAGGCCGCATCGGATAGTCGAAAGTAAGGGCGGTCGGATGGTGTGGGAGTCTTAGTTAATGGTTTTATTAGTTGATTTGGCTCAGTTCGGCCGGCAAAAGTTGGACTGGACAGGGAATTGTATGTTTATGGCTCGCGCGTGTACATTTGAATACGACAAGCGGATGGGGAATATCTTTGTAATACCACTATTCACTTGGTCCTACAACCTGAATCTACTGCACTCTCTTTCTGTCTGTCTGTCTGTCTGTCTGTCTGTCTGTCTGTCTGTCTGTCTGTCTGTCTGTCTCTCTCTTTGTCTCTCTCTCCCCCCTCTCTCTTTTTGGTACTTTTGTCTACACCAACAACCTCCACATTTCCATCCTTTCCTCCCCTGACAACAGTCGACCAACTATTACGCATTCCACTTGAGCGCTATGGAATCTCTCCCCGCTCCATACCTCCCAACCACACAAATCTCCACCATCTACCTACCTACAAGGCAACCCATCATAACATGACCAACCTCACCAAATCAACATATTCCACCCACCCACCCAGCTAGATAGACAGATACACATACACATACACATAGTCATAGACATGGACATAGACATGGACATACATGCACGTGCCATTCCAATCCAAATATCACACACACACACACACAAAACCATAACAATCATCGGATATCCTTGGCCCCGGCGCCATCGGCGGCCGAACACGTTGGGTTTCAGGGGTTTCAAGGAGCACGGGGTGGCGTTATGCCATGAGCATTTATGATACTACATAGATGGAATCGGATGATGCGCACGCACGCACGCACGCACGCACTTGACTGGACTGGACTGGACCACTGGTATACGTTACAAGCGTGGTGCGGGGTAATTAATCAATCAATTACTATGTATACAAAGGTATGTAGGTAGTATGTTGGTAAGGGTATAGGTAGGTAGGTAGGTAGGTAGGTAGGTAGGTAAATAAAAAGGCGTGCGTATGCATGTATGTATATGTGTAAATAAATAACTCGCTCGCTCGCTGTTGAATCGTGCGTGGCTGGGCTGAGGTGAGGTGAGGTGAGGTGAGGTGCCAAACGTGTTGGCGTCGAGGTACGTACGTACGTACATACCCTCTGTATTAATACATGTATGTACATACATATGTATACTGTAGGTAGAGGTGGGTTAGGTTTGTGTGGCTGCAACACGGTATATGTCCTACCCGCTCGCTCGCTCGCTCGCTCATTAACTCTTACCAGACTTTCTTGCCCTAATTAGTCGACCTCAACAGGTCTACCTACCCATCACGGATGAGATGAGATGAGATGAGATGAGATGAGATGATGCCAAGTACAGACTGTGTAGCGAGGATTCTCCGTCATCTAATTAGTTATATACACCACCTATCTACCTACCTACCTACCTACCTACCTATACCATGTACGATAATTATCTACATACATACATACGAGTAATTACTATATATATATATATATTAGACATGCTATCGTAACACATTATCATTATCACCATCACCATCACCATCATCACTCTACATATATCATTACCCATTACTACCTATTACTACATACATACATATATAGACCCCTTAACCCTTTTATCCTCCCCCCCCCCGCCCTTCCTCCTCCACTCGACTCGTCAGCCCTGACGACACGACGTCGTGTCAAAACAGAAACGGTGGGTCTGGTTGTTGGGTTTTCACGACCGGTTTCTAACTTCGATATGGCGCTTTTTTTCTTCTACTGCTGCTGCTGCGGCGGCGCGCATGCACGCACGCACGCATGCACACACATGGAAGGCGGTTTCCCATGCGCGGAGACGCGGGTGAGTCGCGTGCGCGTTTTGGGTTTGGGTTATGGGGGCGTGGATGGGTGGGTGGCGGCGATGGTGGCGGCGATGGTGACGGAGAGAGAGAGAGAGAGAGAGAGAGAGGGCTGGGTGTACATATGTATGTGGTGATGTTATTATTATTACTAGTCGTCATCGTCGTCATCGTCGTCGTCGTCGTTGTTGTTATGAAATATGTACATAGTCACTCACCGAGTTGGGATTTTTCGATTGACATGCTGGTACATAGTAGGTAGACGTCATCTATGCCATTAAATGTCCGTGTGTTGTTCGGGTTATTTATTACATGGTAGGCTTTGGGGGGAGAGGGGGGGGGGGTCGGTAGATATTACGCTCGGAACATATAAATGTACGCACATACACTTCTTTTCGTCCTATATGCCGCGTGTATTATTATAAGTATCTGCCAGTGTATGTATAATGCGAAACTCCTTCTTCCTCCTTCTTTGGTTAACACAGACCTCTATCTCTCTCTCTCTCTCTCTCTCTCCTCTGACTAGTATCGAGGGTCGAGTGTCGAGGGTCAAATGGTCTTCGCCTTCAGCTTCCTACATACCTATTCCTCGTGCATCTCGACACGACACGGATACGCCTTATTCGGTCTCGCACCTCCATTCTCACATTGATACGCCAATTCCCCATCGACGTCCCTCTTGGTCGTCTTGTCCGTCCTTTTGCCTCCAAACAGCCCCAGCAACAGACTTCGGCCCTCTGACGACTCTTCTCTCCGACTCCCCTTCTCCAGCGCTTCCCACTCCTCATACGCCAGTTTGATGTCAAACCTCCTCGCGCACAGTACTAGGATAATCTTCATCTGCATCAGGGCGACATTGTACCCCAGGCAAGCCCTAGGCCCGTGCTCAAAGGGTCTCCATGCACCCCTCTCTATCTTCTCAGTACTGCCGTCGAGGAAACGCTCGGTCATGAAGCGCTCGGGATCAGTGTACGTATGTGGGCTGTAGTGCACAGTGTGGTGTGCGATGGCGACGTAAATGCCTGCTGTGGGATACCGAGTCCCGTTCCGATCGGCGAGGGAGACATTTGGGGAGCCGTCGCGGGAAGGCACCACCTGGTGTGTAGAGGCGCGTTGTCTCTTTGATCACGGCGACTGTGTAAGGAATTTCATTGAGAAGCGCGGCCTTGTCGCGCATCATTGAGGCGGCGCGAGACGGGTCGGGCCCGAAGACTCTGGTGTGTTCTTCGCGCAGTCGCTTTAGTGTCTCGGGATTCTTCTGCAGCGCGTGGAACGCATACACCAATACACTGCTACTCGTATCGTGTCCCGCTACGAGAAGCATGCGGATCTGATACAGTGCGTTGTCCAGGAAGTACTTATCCATCTTCTTCCCTGGGCCTGCCCTGTCGGGGTGCTTCTTGCTGTGCCCGGTCAGGGTGAGCGTGTATAGAGAATTGGATGCATTGGACGCAGGGTCAGCCATGTAGTCCGTGTACCGCTTCTCGAGTTCGGGGTACATGTGCTTGTTAATGATGCGGCCGTATTCCCAGATTCTATAGTGTCGCATTGGGTTGAGTTCCTGGAAGGGATTGCCGACCGTGATCCATGGGATGATTGAAATCAGAGACATGGGGACGGGGTGCGGATTGCACTGGTGGTCGAAGTCGAGGTCTCTGTCGTCGGTTTATCAGACTTTTTGTTTCCGCCTTGAAAGATTGTCGCGTATACATAACACTCACAAGGCGAGCTTCATGATACTCTCTAACGAGAACCTCATGCTAAGCACTTCCAGCGGGAGAACACTCTTCTCCTTGGCCTTCCTCTCCAACATGTCGCAGAATACCTCCCCACTATCCAAAAACTCACCCACCTTTCTCATCACATGTCCCGGTGCAAAGCCCGGACTCATGAGGCCCCGTCAGTACTTCCACTCCTTCCCATTCGTATGCAGAAGACTCGGTCCTCCAGTCATGGGCCCAAACAATCCATGGTACACATCAGGCTTGACATTCAGTCGCCGGTTTACTTCAAGAGCGGCAGCGGCGTCACCCACCCAGAGGACAGGACTGAGCAAGGGCCACAGATCCAGGTAGACCATTTCCGTGTCGGGGAAATAGCGCCGGGCAACGTCTTTCATAATGACGCTGTGGAGGACCTTCGAGGGGTAGGGCGCGACCGTCGATATGAAGAAGGAGAGGTGGCCGGTTAGCCAGTTCCAGAGGGACATTGGCTGGTGTGTGTGTTAGTGAGCGAGTCTTGTGGAGAGATATCACAAGAGTATCAAATGGGGTGTAGAGGTAGCCACTTACCAGACCCGCCTTGCGCAATCGATTGACCCGACGTCGAACCTTGTAGCCACTGTACAAGATATTCACTGTTGCAGCCGCAATAACTGCGATGAGCACCTTGGGCCAAAGCCCAGCAATGACAATCGCCATGCCGCGGATAGATTCTCGAACCCGAGGGGAACAACAACAGTGGTGTAGCGAACGACCAAGGAAAGTGAAAGTTCCTCGGATTCTCACCACAGATAATTATACGAAACTCGACCAAGATCCGAAGACGGATGAAAAAGAATCTGTCCATCTCAACTACCTAATTACCCCTAGGGTGGCTGTGGCTCTGGCTAGCTACATTTTTTGCATCGGTGGTGCCCTTACTATTGTTGTTGTGAGATTTACCTGCAACACAATACCGCAACATGTGTAAATCTTGACCTTGTTAATTTCCATATTTCACATCGCTTCGTCAATAACCACGATCGATGGCTCTCACTATTACTACATATGGCATCCCATTCCGTGTTCTGTGATGACGAGCTTCACTGCGACTGGTGTGAGACCACTCCGATACAGATATTGCACATCCTTTTCGAAGACATTCGTGGAATTCGCTTGGCTGGCAGATGAATGTCGATCTCGGAATGACGGATATCGCTGTACGTGCAGATATTGAAATTGGCATGAGGATTGTCAACGTATGAGGTTGTGCGTTTAGCGCCATTCTAGAAACAGACTAGTCTGGCGCTAATCCAGCCATGTAATTGGATAGAACTGGAGTTCACTAGCTGCAACTTGTTGACAACCCTCAGCAGCGTTTTGCATGCATGCCTTTCACAGTCTCTTCCATTCACTCACACGTTGATATTATCAAAATTTGCCCCTCCTTGGTTGCTACTTACACGTCGGATGATTCTTCCTTCGTTTATGAGAACGAATTGTGGCAAGTATCTTGGATCCCCGTCGCATGGGTTCAATACTCCAGGAGCTCTGCCTGGAAGACTTCCCAATCGCCATTATGCTCGAGTAGGCGTGTTTAACATTTGATGCAGATGCAGATGAGAAGGTTGGAAAAGTCCATCATCACGGCTGGTTAACGGCAGATCACTTGATTATGCATTGCTCTCTTCGAAAAACAATAGCTAGTCCTAAAAGCAAATTGCATCATACGCAGACGATGGAGAGGGATGTTTCGAGGGAATTCGATGCCGTTAAATCCAAAAGGGTACAGAATCATCTTCTTTCTCAAATGTCTGCGTCATTACATGAGGGAGTATCTCTTGATACTGACTGGGGTCTCCACAGTGAACGTTTTTCAATGAAACACTGACTCGGTGCTTAGCCAATATACTAACCTCGGACACCTCATCTACTCAAACGCACAGAGATTCTTTACGATAGGCACTTTAAGATGATCCAGGGTAATCTGCTTCTCTTTAAAACATAGGAAGCGGGGTACATTGCCCAAGCCCTACCAAGGCCCAGGGACAAGAACATTCAAGGACTCCAAGGTGCCCAGCAAAGCCGCCCAGGCAACCCACTTTTCCTTCTTATTTCCCACGCTACATAATCCCCTTGTGTGGTACGCTAATCCCGCACTTCTCGTTCTTGTATACATTGGCTTAGCGTGATATGCGCGAATATCTGCATCTTGGCAAACCCCTGGTCGAGGTTCGCTTTCGATGAGCCAAGGTATTCTGGAAAATGAGTGAGATTGGTCATTGGACAAATGTGTATTTGGGAAGACGCGGACGATTCGAGGTGCCCAACGAGCCGGTCGGAATCATGATCTGATGACCACTTCTCATATCTGGTTCGATCTTGGGAACGTCTTGAACATATACGATAATATATAATGGAGAACTCGCTCCATGACACTCAATATACTTGGGAGGGGAAAAGGGGTACGAAAAGGGACAGAGCCTCTGGTTGTCTTCCGTTCAACTTCTTACTGCCCTCTTTTCTCCAGTAAGACAAGAACTTCATACCGACAATATTGTCCTTTGCTTTTAGAACCATCACGGCCTTTCTCTCAGCATCTGCAGCCATTGCTCAGTGGATTGGCAAAGAGCAACCCGAGACACACCCAAAGATGGCATGGAAACGCTGCACAGGCAAGGACGGCAACAGCTGTACCAACATAAACGGAAAAGTAGTCATCAACGCCAACTGGAGGTGGCTCCACATCAAGGATGAATACGCAAACTGCTACGACGGTGTGTTGAGCCTCTCAGCCTTGTTCGTTTCTTCCCATCCTAACACTCACTGATATGATACTCGATCACTAGGCAACAAATGGAACACCACCGCCTGTCCCGACAACAAAAGGTTGTCTCGAAAACTGCTCCATAGAGGGCGCCGACTACCAAGGCACATACGGCATCACTGCAGGAAACGACTCGTTAACGCCGAAGTTCATCACCAAGGTGTCCGACAGTATGCAACGAATATTGGAAGTCACCTGTACCTCATGAAGGACACAAACAACTACGAGATGTTTACGTTGGTGGGCAATGATTTCACCTTCGATGTTGATCTTTCGCAACTGTCGTGCGGGATCAATGGGGCGCTATATTTTGTGTCGATGCCGCAGAAAGGACATGGCACCCCGGGTGCAAAGTATGGAACTAGTAAGTATCAGCCATCTACCAATATGTTCCCGATGCCTGACTTGTCTGATAAGGCTACTGTGATGCGCAGTGTGCCCGTGACTTGAAGTACATGCCCCTCTTCTCATTACTGACGTCCACAGGCCCACGTAAGAAGGTTGGCAACCCTCAGCCAACGACCCCAACGCAGGTTTAGGCATGAAAGGGGCTCGCTGTGCCGAAATGGACATCTGAGAAGCGAATTCCGCCTCCACAGCCTTGACACCACACTCCTGCCAACCCGAAGGCTATTCCGTCTGCACCGATACTTCCTGCGGCGGAACATACTCCTCCGATCGGTACGTCGGGTCCTGCGATGCCAACGGATGCGACTTCAACTTGTACCGTGTCGGCGTGAATATCACCAATCTTCACCGTTGTAGTTCAAGTAGAATAGCGTTGATGACAACGAAAACTAACACGAAAATCAAACTGCTGCCAGCAGAAAGAACCCCAAAACAAAAGTCCAATAGTCCCGCCTGCTGTCAAGGGCAGAAGCTCCTTGGACTAGTTGACAGTGCTGAAAAGAGAAAACAATCTTGTTCCTGTCGTATCCCCAAAACGTGTCGCACAATAGGATATGCTAACCCATCGAACAATCATCCTTGGGCATCTATCGCTCTCCATAGCCCAAACCCATCGTTAGATCTTCTCCCAGGATATCTGTCAGGCTCGCCATTCCAAAAGAAACATCTTCGCCAGAATCATTTTCAGCCACGAATAAATAGCATGCTTGGTCCAACTAGTATTACCATGACTTCCCTTCAAAGCTTGCTTGCAAAAGAAAAAACGTTGAATCCGCCAGTCTTGCCGTGCCGCTGTTCGCGCATCAACGTCTACGGCCGGAGACGTTGGGACGTCTGCCGTGCGATCTCGTTCAATATTTTCAATATTTTCGGGAAGGTCTTGGACCGATTCGAAGAACTCGTTGGAAAACGTTGGAGGAAGAAGAAGAAGAAGCAGAAGACTATTATGCCTACTAGTGGACCTCCCTTCTACTACTGTGGTGGGTAGGTATATGTAGGGCCTCTACCCAAGTGTAGACCTGCCGCCTGCGTAAGTCTGCGCAAGAACGAGTTAGCCTTTTTTTCCGAAACACATAATATAACAGGCCTTTACGCAAACAAAAAGGTATGTAGTTACAATTTTTGTTTTGTTTTGTTTCGTTTCGTTTTGTTGACTAATTAGATTCCTTACAGGGGTAATCCCCCGATGAATATGAACTACATACCATATCCATCCCAATATGGCACCTGGGAGTCATTGGCCTTATTTAATCGCACGTATACGGTAATATCGATGTCACTTGTATTCAAACTCACAGCCGTGTAATAGACTATGTGAGAGAGGAGAGGTTGGTTCGTCAGATCTTATCACCTCTTACGAGGGGAATCATCTTTGCTGTAAGTACCATGTGTGGTGAAGCAACTCGTCAATCTATCTAATCGTGTACCAAGTATGTTGCTGGCGCACGATTTCAACGATGGCGGGTTGTCACATAAATTTGTATGCCTTTCCCTGCATGATCTACCTGGTGCCAACGCTCGCGTACTCGCTGAAGCTTTCATTTCTTCGTAATTGTCGGGAGACACAAGACGCTATGTCTGAAGGTCTAGCTATCGATGAGCAATCGTTACATCCTCCATGGCGATACTTTCACAAGCAGATCTGTGCACAATGCCGGGTCCCCATGATTTAATACATGCTCGTTCTTTCCCCTGTCATACCGAACATATACTGCCATGCAGTTCAAGCCTTCAAAGCCTCCACCTCAATCTCGACCAACATGTCCGGAAACGCCAAAGCCTTGACACCCACACACGTCCAAACCGGCCTGTGACTCCCAAACTTCTCCTTTAGCAACTTGACCACGTGCTGAAAGCTCTGATCGATATTGATATGGTAAGATCGAATGCTGTACACGTTTTCCCAGCCCTTTAGCCCCGCCGTCTTGAGCACGCGCTCGATGTTTTCGAAAGCGAGGGCCACTTGCTTCTCTTCGTCTGCTTCGAGCTTGCCCGAGGCATCCCAGCCGCCTTGGCCTGCGAGCTTGACGTGCGTAGGGAGGATCACGCATTGTGAGTAGTGGCAGGCGGTGGAGTAGGTTTCGGATATGCCGGCATCGGTGGGGTAGGTGAGGTTTGACATTTTGGGCGACTGGTAGTTCTGGTCGTTATGTTTCTTGTGATCTTGATGTCGATGATACGAGTGAGGGTATAGAAACGGTTACTGTCAAGATTGTGAGATGCAATTGAATATGGAAGAATGTGACGATATGTCGTACCGAATCAAAGCACTCGTCAGGACTGTTGTAGGTGTATTCTTAAACGTGGGAGAGCCTCAGCTTAAATACTCTACGTGATGGAATCCTGGTGACGACCATCCCTTGACTTGTGAAACCTTGTCTGTGTGATGTTCCCCAATACCGACATTGCCCCATCTTGGCCGTGGAGAAGTGGAGCCAAATCGCGGAGTCGACGTTATTGGGATGTGATTGTGTAATATAATGGAGCACGCTAGCCGCTGATAATCATTCAGGTTCCTCGAACGAACGGCACGCGCAACCCGGCTGTCACGTGTTATTTTATATTCACCCTCGTGATCGCTTGTAATAGTTTGCGACTAGGCACCGAAAGCATAACTGCCTAATAATCGATAGAAATTCCAAGAACTCACTCTCCCACGATCCACTTCCTCCCCCTTCCTCAACACTTCCCTCATTTCAGCAGCCTACCACCGCGCCGAGTACCTATCTTCTCGTACAAACCCAAAATGAAGGAGACGTCAAGCACATTCTTCTTTCTCGCTGTCGCGGTGCATTGTAACTCTAGATTCATCTTCCGGAGCGCAGCGACGTATTCCTGACGTGATGATGCGAGTGCAGCAATAGAGTAGGTCTGATGAGATAGAAAGACTAGACTGAAAGAGAGAAACTATATAGGCTAGCGCCTTCTGTCTAGGTAATGAGAAGGCTCCTACCCCGACAAAGCATAATTAGGACCTTCGTCCTTTTCGTCCTTTAACACGAAGGATGGGCACATTTCAATATCCTGCATATAGCACACTGATAAATTGCAGCAAGGAAGAAGGGGCGAGATAGGTGACTGGAATCTGTACGCGTAGTCCGTCATTCCTATGCCGCTCGACGCTAACGCAGCTGACATCACACAGGACCGATCTCCCAAACTTGTCCACCGCAGTCTAACCTATTTAAGCATACAATGTGGTTACGATTTAGTTCATAATCATGTACAGGTGGCGTGGGTCCGGGTCTGTCCTATGGAGTTTTAGCTAAATGCAGTAGAAATAGGTTGTAAGATTTTGGGCCGGCCAACTCATCTATCTGGCTTGAACCAAGAACGGCTTATTTCTAATCGGATATTGTTGTGCATAGATGAGTTCAAAATCAAATATATATAACGCGCCAGGTCTGCGCTGCGTTCTTGCTGCATCAGACCTCCAAGTTAACCACCTATCTCGCAACCACAACACCATATATTCAGTCGAACTTTCAATATGTCTTTCCAATATAAGCACGTCCTCTTAGTCGGAGCTACATCTGGCATCGGCGCCTCCATGGCCGCTCACCTCGTCAACGCCGGAGTGAAAGTCACTGCCGTCGGCCGCCGCAAGGAACGCCTCGATGAGTTTGTATCCAAGCACGGTGAGGAAAAGGCCTCGAGCGCTGTATTCGACATCACAAAGCTGGACAAGATCCCTGCTTTTGCTGAAGGGTATACCCTCCTCTAACCATTCCCTGGTCCAGTTGCTAAGACCCACAGCATTATCAAAGCCCATCCTACCATTGATTGTATCTTTCTGAATGCCGGCATTCAACGCCGCCACACCTTCGCCGCGCCCTCGTCCGTCGATCTTGACAGTTTCAACGGCGAGATCACGACGAACTTTATCTCCTTTGTGCACCTCACGCATGCCTTCTTGCCTTTCCTGTTGGCTAAGGAATCTGCAACGGGTTTGGTCTATACGGGCTCGCATATCAGCTTGGTGCCGGCTTTTTCTCTGCCCGCGTACTCTGCTTCCAAGGCTGCGCTCGATGCGTTCGTGGTGTGTATGCGCGAACAGCTCAAGAGTAGTAGTGTCAAGGTCATGGATATCAGTGCACCACCTGTGCAGACCGAATTGCATGACTTTGAGTCTGGGCCTGAAGCTGGGAAAGCGTTTGGGATGCCGGCTGATCAATTTACCGAAGAAGCGTATAAAGAGTTGATGGCAGGGACTGAGAATATCGTCATTGGGGAGGTGGGTGGTTCGACGAAAGAGCAGTTTTTGGAGATTGCAGAGAGGAGGATGGCGGCAGTTCAGAGATTGAGTCAGTTGATAAGGGCCCACCATTCTTAAAATGGGATATCCAATGACTTGATGTCTCTATTGAGAAACATCGAGAGGTAGTGGAAGATAAACACATGTGTCGTTGGATGAGGTAGAGTATGACATTGGACAGAAAGATGCACCTTGGACATACGCGTACCATGCTTTCGTGAGAATGACTCCTTTCCTCCCTCCCATAAGCACCGCCAATTGATCCGTCAAAGGTAGAAAGAAACCGGAAGTGCTTTTAAAACTCCCCCCAGGAACACTCTCTACCCTACGGCCAGAACGCCCCGTCATAATCACTCTTCTTAGTCAGAGGAAGATTTGCCTCATTCCCTTGGTGAAGATCATTAGCTTTTGCCTTGATATAATAGAAATTTTGTGAAAAGTGTTTGCACCAATTAGGCTCAGGTATTCGTACTCAGCCGGTGAACGACAGGAACCGAGCTTGGCGGCAGACTCCCATATTCCGTAATGACCATGCTGATGTATTCTGCAGGGGTGACATCGTACAGCACCTGTAGCATTTGCAAATTCTCTGAGCCGTCAAACCATTTCAGGACATCTCCAGTCTCTCCTTTAGCTAGCTCATCTTCTTCTCCCTTGCGCAACGACTGAGGAAGGGATGATCGAAGTGGGAGAAGAGCCTCGCGCTCCGATTCAGAAAGCAACTCATCAGCAGGGGCGACCTCGTTGCCAACGATAGAATCCAGAGCGACTCTTTCGGTAAACTTGACGGATTCGCACAGAATGATGACCGGCAGCGACTGTGAGCTTGCCAACATGGATACCAGTGCTGTGCCAACGCGCGAGTAGAGTCGACCGTTCGACATCATGGCGTGAGCACCGAGGAACACCTTGGTTGCATCTTTGACCGCGTGAAAGGCGCCTGTGATGAGGTAATACTGTACTTTAAGTCCGTGGTTGGCAAGTCTCCGGGCGAGCTGCTTGCCCTCAAATAGAGGCTTCGAGTCTACGATGATGACAGAGAAAGGAATGCCTGCTCTATGAGCACGAAGAATGGACTGCTCGACAATGGCCGAAGAGCCATAGGTGAGAATGATGTCGCCAGCCTCGATCTTCTTAATAGCGTAGCCAGAGATAAGTTGGCCAGCGGCAGTGACGCGGTCACGGATGAAGTTGTCTATCTCTTCGAGCAGTTCCCGTTTTGCTTCGTTTTCGGGGGTCGATGGATCGATTTTGATAATAACTATTACAGTCAGCAGGAAATTCGGAATCTAATCGTCACCTTTCTCTTCCAGAGGGCACCTTCTACCGAGTGATTATATCCTTGCACAGATATCTCATTATGGGTGCAGTATCAAATAGCTACTTTCTTCAACGGGAAAACTTACTATCTTTCAGCCACCGAATGGCATTGCCCATACTGATACTGATCGGCCGGCAACTTCGCAGGAAATCGATCTGCGGACTGAGATGGTGTGAGGTTAGATGACGGGCCAAACTTGTTCCGACGGGTGTTTGATAATCATCGATGACCACTTTGAAAGCCAAAAGCATAGCAACCATACGGGCGGTACTACCACATATGGTGTAGCTGCTGTACTGTAAACCGAGAGCAAGAATGGCCGGGTGCACGTCTTTGGAAGCCCCCACAACGGAATGCTGGCGGGGTTGACTGTAAAGATGACCGAAAAACAACCCGAATTGTTTGGCCTCCTTTTTAGGCTCTTTCTTAATCTCTTTCGGCGGGGGTGCATTTGATTGAGTGGGCCCTCTCCGTACTGCCAGTGGCCGGGATCGGTCATCTTTGGGTGGTTGTTTGGAGTCCTTGGTCTGCTTCTGGGTTTCCTTTGTAGGGGGTCCCTTCTGCTGCGATACCCCATCTCCTTCGGCCTTTTGCTGCGCTCTCCGCGCTTGCTTTTCCGCAGCTTTCTGCTTCTTTAGTTCGGCTGGCGAGACTTTCTTTGAGGCAGCTTCTTCTGCGGGTTTCGCATTCTTGGCGTCGCCATTCGATTGCGGTTGGAGATTGATTGAGGCTTCCGGGGGCGCTGGAGCAGGCGACAGTGTCAATCCACTGGCGGGCGGTTCACTCATGGTGGTGGGCGTATGGAGTGTTGTGTTGGTGTTGTTTTTGGGCCCTGCAAGAAATTGATATTGTAGAGTTGAGTCAGAGAGACGCTAGTCCTCTTTCGATTAGGGTAAAGAATCATCCCACTTCGCTCCCCGCGTTTGTGGTTCGCCGCCCTGCGTCACCATTTATCCCTCCCCCCCATGTCAAGTCGTGACGGGTCGCCAAACTTCCTCGATGCTTCTTTTTTATTCGTTACCCCCAACATGAATTTCTACTGACCATTCTGCATCAAAGTAATCCCACCATACTGAACGCCCATCATGCCTCTCACTGACCTTCCCCTTGACATTCTCGTCCTGGTCTTCCCCTACCTCGACGCCGAAAGCTTTCTCGCACTCACAAGCACATGCAAGGCTTTCAACCAAGACTCGATCCGTCTAGATCCCACATACTGGCGACATGCCACCCAAACTGCATTTCGAGTACCCAATCAGCCCGTCGTCGAGTATGATGGTGCGCGCTGGCAGAAGTTGTACCGCCGACTGCTCACCCAGAGCCACGTCTTCACTTGGGGTAACACCGATAACCAACGGTTAGGTCACAGCTTTCGAGAGCGCATCACAAGGCCAGGTCGTCAGATATGGAACCAGCAATTGCGCTGCTCCTTCCCAACAGAGATGGAACATACAGAGGAATTGGGTATCATTGCTGACATGCAGTGTGGTGGCTGGTCTACCACGCTTCTGACCTCGAAGGGTACCCTCCATACCACCGGCGTACTCGATGGACAGTCCAATCTACATATTCCTGGAAGGGATGGCCCCTACGGCCCTCAGCCCTTGCGCTTTCCGACCGCCTACCATTCCGCAGCGTGCGCCCCATACTACGAACCGACTACCGCTATCCAACAATTCTCTGCTGGCCGCCAACATATTCTCGGATTATCAGACAGTGGGAAGATATGGACGTGGTATGCGGCGAACAAGCCTTGCCTTCAAATCAAGTTCTTGGACATGGAGCTTAGAGAGACGTCAATCGCTGACTCCGTCACTACTTCCTCAACTCATGGACGCGTCAAGAAGGTGGTTGCAGGCTGGAGTCGCAGCTCTGCATACGTTTATGGCGTTGGCATTGTCGTTTGGGATCCTATGGTCCGAGGGGCGGACGATGATCAGACAGATACCATGCTTGTGGTAACAAACGCCGAAATTCCTCGAACGGCTTATCAACGCGTGAAAGGTGCGCCACGGGAGTCAAAAGAGGAAGCTGCTCTAAAAGCAGAAGTTGGCGCCGTGCTCAACTACATCTTGCTAGAACACTATGTTGTTTTCGTTACAGACATTGGTAGGGTTTTCTGTGCAAGGTTCGGGGAGAGAAATCAGGTCGAAGATATCCTCGAACTTCGTGCTTTGAGGCACGACAATGGGAGTCATATAGATGTCCAAGGATCGTTCCGAAGTCTTGCCATCTTCAAGGGCGGTGAAGTCATTACTATTGACCAAGGCTACTTGGATGCATGTTGGAACACACGACAGAACAATCCCGAGCAAACGGAAATTGAAGGTCCAAAGAGAATCCCCGCACTACAACACAACGACGTCATCTCAATCGCCTTCGGAGACTATCACTTCCTTGCCCTCCATTCCACGGGAAAGATCACGTCCTACGGAACAGAACTCCAAGCTTGTGGTGCTTTAGGCCTTGGAGGAGATGGCGACCCTGAAGGCCGTATCCGGGGTATACGATATGTTCAACGTGATGGAAGGCTACTTCCTCATGCGTACACGTCGGGTCGACAAGTCTGGTTCGAGCTAGAGAAGAAGAAGTGGATGACTTTCATGAGTAGTGGAGGTAAGGATCCGGGTGAAGCCAAAGAGAGACTGCGGATGTATACCACCCAACCAAGTGTTCAGGGCGAAATTAGCGAGTGGTTTGAGCAACAGGGACGGGATTGGGACAAGGATCCGGAGCTTCAGGAAGCTGCTGATGACGGTCTTGGTTCGTACTTTGCTCTGAGTATCAGTGCTGCAGGATGGCATTCCGGTGCCATTGTGCTCGTGAACGAAGACCTAGCAGAACGGGTTCGCGATAGGTGCATAATCAAAGACCCGGAACAAGATTCGGAGGATGAATCAAGTCCGTCGCATTGGTCGCTTGGAACTTGGATCCCGAATAGTACACGCGCCCTTCTGGGCTTTCAAGGTGCAGATCAGCAACCTCGATATGACCCCAATTCCGGCTTTCTGGATCCCATCTCTCATGGTGCGAGCCCGAAGAAAGGGTATAGTTACACGTGGGCCTACAAGTCATTTCCCAGGCTCAAGTTGAGTGATGGTAGGGAGATGCCAGGCGAAGTCGACTTCGATGAATGGCGCTATGGCAGGCCCGAGTGGCAGCTTGACTTCGATGTGTAAGAGGGAGAAGACCATCGCCTGAAGATAGAGAGACCTTTAGCTTGGAGTGTTGCCTTCGTGTAGATCAAAACGGGACATTGCACCGCGAACGTTGTATTCGTAATGCATAGTACCTAGAAAACTTTCTTGACGTCGGGAATTTCATCCTGCGATCTTTTCTTCTTGTTGGGCTTTGGCTATAGATCTCTCACAAAGAAGCGTTTGGATGAAACTTCGGGTTAAGGCTTGTACACAAGGATATTGAACAGATAAATTCCATCCATGGGTAGACTAATCGCGGCTCATGTCTATTATTTCACCACTTTCCTTTATTTCGAGGCCAACACAAGCCCCCAGATGCCCACTGCTCAACCGCAGCCAGCTGGGAACACCAGACTCATAATCCGTTGAAAAGAGAGATTGATTCGCCGTCAGCGCTAATTACAAGGCCTTGATAGGGGAAAATTGTGTTAGGACGCAGAGTAACTTTGTATTAGATATGGATTATCGATTACGGCATATCATTCTATCTCTCCACTGTTCAACCATGTCTAGAAGACGCTCAAACGCCAGAAGAATGCGGCATTGCCAGTGCCTACCTCTATAGCACGCAGTGCTCAAGCTCCTACTATCTTGATCTCATCGTCGTCCTTCACGTCCAGTTTCGCCATTCCACCGACAACACCAGTCTCCTGAGCCCCTGTATCCACTTCGCTAATCTTGACGGCTTCGTCTTTGCTCCCCTCGACCACGTCCTCGCTCTTGACAGGCTCTTGTGTCGCAAACAGACTCTTCTCCTCTCCACCCCAGAGATATACCTCGCTCTCTCCAATGTGCTTGCCCGCCGCTTCCCACCGCTCCTTGTGCTCCTTTCTCCGCTGGCTGGCGAGCGCATCGAGTGCCGGCCAGTATACAGAGTGATCGTACTCGAAATCTACATCACCACCAGCTTTCTCCATGAGCTGTGACGAAGGGACGTGCGACGTGAGGGGCTCGTTGTAGCGCATCTTTGTCTTGGTAACGGGGTCGATGAAGGGCGATATGAGCTTCAGGAAAGTGGTTACATACCAGGGGACTGAAGGTGTTAGCGGCACGAGCGAGGAGTTCACGTGTCACACGAGAAGACTTACGGTGCGTGATCAATGCCCTTCCCAGGCGCTCTGGATAGTGGTTCTGCAGGATACTGAGCACTTGTCTGCCCGTTGCAAGACTCGGCTGGGACCCAGCACTACTATTCCGGAAGTCGATAAGCAGCGCCAATGTCTCCTGTCCGGGGGGTGCAATATCTAAAGTACGTTCTAACATGTACACTAAGTGCTGCACCTGCTTTGGATTCGTCTTGGTATTCTGCTTCTGCGGGAGCAGGTACAAACACGGCCGTCCCTCGTTGTCGTATCCCAGAATGACCTGCTTCCCCGTAGCATTCTCCTCCGAGATAAAATCCGCAGTTAAGCCTGGTGTCCCGTACTCACGACGCCAAACCATGGTGTCTTGGACTCGCTTGGTGGCTTGGGCGAGGTTCCATTTCGTAGCACGCAGGTAGCGGAGGAGGCACTCTCTCGTAAGCCAGAGATGTTCGTCGTCGGTGAGCGGTGCTACTTCAGCTTTTTGGACGGAGGTCTTAGGAAGGTCTTTCCATGATCGGACGGTTGCGAGGAGCTCGTCGTACTTGATCTGCTGGTCGGCGGTGAGCGGTGTAGACGAGACTGGCTTGCAGTTCGGTGCTGGGTCCGCGAATGGTGTTTTGGTGGGGGCTATTATAGGCTTTTCTGCAGCTTCAGTGGCCATTGTGAGTGCGATTGGTGTGAAAAAAAGAAAGTTTTGAGTCGGTTGCCGTTCTAATTGATTATTGTCAGCTGTGTATCCGTCCGAAAATGCTTAGGTATTCGAGAGTTCAATGTAGCCTAGCCGTTCCTGGATTGGCGGACCACTTAAGCCTCAACGCGTAAAGACGCGTCCCGCACAAACTGTTGCCCGCAACTGACATTTGTCTGTCAACCACAACAACTTCCTCTATTAGAGAAAGCGTTGGATACAATCTTTGGTTACCCACTATATCTTCTAATCCTACGTCTGCCATGGACGATTTAACCTCCGAACTCACCGAGCGCTTCGAGCGCTATTGCAACACGAAATCGACGAGCTATGAGTTACCGTCGGAGATCCTGGGCGAACTACAATCGCTGCTTCGCTTATATTCAATATCTCCCGAAGAGTTAGATTTCAAATGGCAGGCATACAGCATGAAGATGGGCGGGGAGGACAACAAACTGGATCTAAAGGCAGCTCGAGATTTCAGGAAGAATCTCCAAGATACCCTAGAAAGAGAAAGCAGAAGTAAGGCGCAGGCGAGGAACGATACGAAGAGAGTTGCGGCGGCACCGCGCGCTGGTGGGAAGAACGCTGGAGATGTGTTCGGCATGCTGGACGGCCTGGTCCCTAACACTCCTCGGCCGGATGCACTCAATGGTCTCAATGGAAGCACAGTGAAGCGGAAGGGGAACTTTCAGACTCCCTCGGGCAAGGCGAATAAGAGCCATGAAATGAGCTCGCCGGGTGGTATGCTCACGCCCAAGGGCGAAATTGGGGCGTAAGAGTTACTCTACATTTCCCTGCCGTACAGATCCTCTGACCATGAATAGTGTCTTTGATTTCGAATCTCGCGAACACATAGGTGACATCACCGAGCAATTGAACGGCCACTTTCCTCTCCCCGAAGCTCCAGATGAGCCACCCGCCGAAGCACGCATCAAGCTCAAAGCCAACACCGACATGTCCAAATTCTCCTACAAGACCATGGCAATGAAGCTCTCTGAAGCGTCCGAAGTCCTTGACGACCGCATCGACGAGTTCCGTCAACTCATACAAGAACATCTGAATTTAGAAGACAGCGACTTCGGAAACCCTTCACATCAATCTCCCAGCGAGGTTATCGTGGTGGGACGAATCGCTTCCGATAGCAATGAAGGCAAATTGAATACGGCATCGCTCGTCCTGGAAGGGTCTCGTCGTTGGGGATCTGGACGTCGTGTACCACTCAAGCTGGACAGTCTAACATCGTATAACTTCTTCCCTGGCCAAATCGTTGCACTCCGCGGTACCAATGCTACGGGCGACTTCTTCACAGTAACCGAATCAATACCACTACCTTTACTCAATGCTGCTGCGAGTAAACCGGCAGAGCTTGATGTCTGCAACAACCGCTATCTCGACTCAGCAGAGTCAGATCCTGACAATGTTCGACCACTGGTCATTCTGATCGCATCCGGACCCTATACCACCGATCAGAACCTCGACTTCGCTCCCTTGCACACGTTCCTCGACAACGCCGCCACTTCCTACGCCGATGCTGTAGTCTTAGTAGGTCCCTTTCTCGATGCCGAACACCCCATGATCCGAACCGGCGACTTCGACATCCCTCCACATCTCACAAACCCCGACCAAGCGACAATGACGGATCTCTTCCGGCACCATATTTCCTCAGCCCTTCAATCTTTCGCCCAGCGCGTCCCGACTTGTAATGTAATCCTCGTCCCCAGTCTCCGCGACGCGCACCATCGCCACGCCGTCTTCCCGCAAGATAAATACGTCAAGAAGGAATTAGGCCTAGGCGCAGGGGGAAAGATGGTACAATGTGTAACGAATCCCATGACGCTGAGTATGAACGAATTCATGCTGGGCATGAGCTCGCTCGACATCCTCGACATGCTCCGCCGAGAAGAGATCACTAGCGGCAAAGCGCGAACGGTGAACATTTACGAAAGAGGTGCGCGGAATGTGATCGAGCAGCGGAGTTTCCTTCCCCTTTTCCCGCCTACCGCAAGGGAAACCTTATTAGGCGCTGCTCCGGTTGAGGAAAAGCCGTTCAAGATGGTCAAGGCAGAGCCGGTTGCTACGGAAGAGGGAGAGGCCGCAGAACCAGAGCGAGAAAACGGCCGCTCGCCTTTCCTGCCTGTAGGAACAATGCTGGATACGAGTTATCTCAAGCTTGGCGAGATACTGAATGTCAGACCCGATATTTTGATCACGCCGAGTGTCTTGCAGGGATGCGTAAAGGTGAGTGAGCTTCTTGGTTATATATATGATAGTCGTCAAGAATGCAACAACGGCTAACTAACACACTTCCTAGGTCGTGGAATCCGTTCTCGTCATTAACCCCGGCACACTTAGCAAACGTCGTGCCGCTGGCACATATGCTCGCATGGTCATTCAGCCTAGGACTGTGACAGATGATGAGAGGGAAAAGAACGTCGGGGTTGCACATAAGCTCTGGGAACGGGCTAGGGTGGATATTGTTAGGATTTAGGGCCCATTTCTCTGGCGGCTCGCCGTACTCTTTGGGATCGAGAACTTCTGGTTCGTGCTTTTGGGTGCATAGATAGCGCGGGCTGGAATATGAATGATGCTTTTCGATCTTCCTTGGTGTGGGCATGTGGTCGTATGCGTGTGAAGTGAGCTGGTATCGCGTGTCTATTCATCGACATGCCTGGTCGAATCCTTTCATCAACATTCGGACAGTGTGCCCTGTCAACGTCGCACAATTGGCACATGGTCCCCACAAGGCAAGCCCCGGGTAATGTCTCCCTCTCTCTCGCATGTCAAGCACAACGCAAGCCGATTTGATTGTTCAAGATGGATTGGTTCCTTTTTTATTGATCTCAAGCCCGACGCCCGCCGTCCTTCCATCGAGAATAAAGAAATTGTCCGCTAAGAGCCCAGCAGTGAATGCATAAAGATCCGCCGCTCCCACTTCCCCTTCCAACTCCTGCTCCTCGCCTTCATCTATCGTATCCGTGGGGCCATTGCGTCATCATTGTGTACACACCAGAGCGCCTACCGCATTTGTCGATCGAAAAAGGGTTTGGGCATTTATCGGTGCTGGAAGACATGTCAGCGATGAGTCCGGTGGAGAGTCGATGACGGTGTAACATGTGTGGGCGGGAGGATCAAAATCATGGACCTGATCCTGATCTTGATCCCGGTGAGGGCAGGTGTTTGTGGATGCTTCCCATACCTTGACGAAGCCAATATCGGCGCTCTTCTCCCGGAAGCACTGACGGCAGATGTTGAGACCGTACTTGCGGATGAGACCAGCGGGGTGAGTGCAGACGCGGCTGTAGTTGGTTCTCGTTAGCGATTGTCCCCAAATTGCCAATATGATATTCGCGTCGCCCTTTCGATACCCAATCGTCCCCCCGTCCCCCCTCCTCCCATTTCAACATCAACACGTCCCTCCCTATTCTCGACCTCAAACCTCCAGCGACAACTTGTATCCCAGGGGAAGGCAAACGTACCATTGGCGAGAGCCCTTTCCGTAGGTGCGCGGGCGCGAGTACCAGACCGATTCGTGAGACATGATTGTGCGGGTTGTGGTGTTGCGAAGTTTTGGATTTCGGTGCTACTCTCAGTATCAATTCTCCAGTTCGTTCCCAGTATGTGTTTTCCTTTGTTATGCGACGACGTACGGGAATGTGTGCTCGCGGGCGGGGTGGTGGTGGTCGTCGAAGTTTATGGATTTGTCGCTGGCTGGTTCCGAGGCGTGGCTCACGCAACCATGAATTTTCGACGTGTGGCTCGGCTAAACCCCGGCTGCGTCCGCACCCATGGTTAAGCGAGACCTGTCAGATCCGTTAACCGTGTTATGTATTCCAATGGTATGAATACCTTTGTAATTGAGTGCTCTCTGGATAATAATCTGATTCTGATTCTGATAGGAATCGAGTTCCCGAATGCACTTGTTGGCTGCGATCAATGACAGAATAGTATATTATTGTTTGCTACCGAATACAATAGTCTGGCACACATGTATGCGCGGGTTCTGCACACCACGTGAGTGAATGAGTGAATGAAGACAATCACCATTCAAGTCTTGGCTGCAATCGACGGGGATCCAAGATTTGCTGCATTGGGTAGGGGGGGAGGGGGGCTGTGGAATTGCCGATTCTTCGCCACACGATCTCTTGGCTGTGATCGATGGTTTATGAGAGAATTGCTCGATACGGTAGTTTCAGCCTAGTAGGAAACAAAATAGGTGAGCTACTCCGTATATCTGTAATTACGTCGCGTTGATGATGGGGGCAGGGTTGCAAGTATTTCATTGTGGGTAGTATTTCAATCTCAGGTTTTAGGCTCCGGTATTGGGTGAGTTTGCAATTCGGGGGTTTTTTTGCGCTGTGAATGGAAGGTTGTATAAGGAAGTAAGTTGAATGAGGGAGGGCTCTTGTTTGAACTATTTTTATTTTCATCAAAATACCTTGAGGGTTGGATTAAATCGGGTATCAAACCAAGATACCTAAAGACGCAGAAGAAAAAGAGTGACCAACTATCCTAATTTACAACTCCGGAAGACCAGACTAGACCTGCTAGATTTTTCAACCCTGTCTCGAATCAATCTCGAGAGGAAGATCTCAATGAGCACTGAACCCACGCTTTGTTCTTCAGTCTTCTCTCCAGACCTATCCATGCTTTTTTCCGAGATGCCATCCCATCCAGGTTGTTGTCGCTGTGGTAAGTCTCTGTTGATGGTGGACCTTGGTTATGGATCTGCTGATACAGGTTATGCATCGGCCTTTTCACCATGGGACGTTCCACATTCCAGAGACGTTCGTCTTTCAAATCCGTCTCCGGATAACGGTCCCTGTGCTCACATCGCTCCCCTCCCCCTTCTCATACGGGTCCCCGTCCACCTCACTCCCAACGACTGTCCTCTCTTGATCCTCATTCTCACTCTCGAACCCAAATCTAAAACCCTCCACCTGATCCACTCCCTCATCTCCACTCATCTTCCTCGTTCCATCCACCCTCATCCTTATCATCTGCTCCTCCATAACTCTATCCGCCTCCCTCTGTTCTCGCTCCGCCTCCCAATAACCCTCGCCCATGGCCTGCTCGGCGCTCAGATACGGGCCTGCGATGGGAAGCAAACGGCTACTCTTGCGTTCGTTTTCTTCGGCCGCAGGGAGGATGGGTATAAGTGCTGCGGTGGATGTTGAGCGTGAGAAGGCCGGGGTAGCTGGTGTGGTTGGGGAAGATTGGAAGGTCGGACAGAAGGGCGTTATGGGCGTTAGTGTCGGGATGTACGGTGCTGATGCGGGGAGGTACGAGGTTTGTGAGGAGTCGGGCTCCGTGATGGTGATGCTTGGGGATGTTGGTTGAGTGGGTGAATGTGAACCTGGGACTTCGGACGATGTGGAAGCGAGTGGTGATGCGAATGGAATGGTACTTGACGACGGCGTGTATTTCGACTTTGGTGTTAGTCCCCCGATGCTGGCACGGTGTGGATGCTGGCTTGATCTCGATGGCGCGGCTATGCTGACCGGTGATGGGGGAGGTAGAACCGAGATGAAATCTGGTGACACATGGGTGTATGATGGGCCACTGAAGCGTCCATTGCCACGGTATTCGCCGTCAAGCTCGTTGACCGTAGAGCCTGTCAATTGGTTTGCAGCACCTGGACTGCCCTTTCGGGTCACACTGATGGGGCTCTCCCCTGGCGCAGTAACACGCGGTCCAGGTAAAACGCCGCTCTTGTGTTTCGGCTTCCGATTCCTGTGACACTTGTATAGAAGCCAGAGGGCGAGAGTAAGGATAGCAGCACCACCGACTGAGCCAACAGTGATGACAGCAAGCGTAGAGCCAGCGATTCCGGAGTGTTCGTCTCCAGAAATAGGGACCGTCACGTTGCTTGTCGGAGTTGAGTTGATGTTTGCCATGTCGCTGGTCAAGCTAACTGCAGTGCTAGTTGCAGCGCTCAATGCCGGAGTCGAAGCTGGCGTAGCGAGAGCCGAGGACACAGCAACAGGAGCGCCGTCCATAGTTGACACGGGAGCTTTTTCGGTCATTTTAGCCATGTCTGCGGAGAGAGCTTCATGTCAGTACTGCGCTTCTTGAATATGAGAATGTCACACATGCGTCACCTTGTGTTAAGTTCGAGTGAAGACAGAAATTGACTTCAGGAAGAGAGTGCACATACCAAACGTGAACGATGTGGTTCTTCCTCCACCGACTGTATTGCAATACAGAGCGCGGATGTTCATAGCCGGATTTGTGGACGTGTAGCAGCTGGGTTTAGCGCTTTCACTATCATCACACACAAAAGATGTCAGCTCGCGTCCTCGCAAAAGCCTTTCCCAATTTCCGAGAGAAGAGATTAGACGTACCATGACATGCATCCAAATTCCCCTCGTGGGCAGGGATTCTCGCCATATGGAATACACGTCGTGACTGCGACGCAGCTCGTAGTACTGTTCTTTCCGTCAGTTTCACGCCCTTCTTATCCTCAAGATCCTGTCAAAGAGAGGAAATGTACCCATTACAGCACGCCAGTGCACCCGAATCGTCGTAGAAACAAGTACCCCTTGGACACAGAACTATCCAATTTGTCAGTCTCACCGGTACACCGTTTCCATCCTTTCAATCTTCACTTACAGGCTCCGCGACCCTGATCACAAGCCGCAGCATCCCCGACGCCCGACGGCAGTACCGGTCTCAGTGGTGCAACAAGCGGTTTCTTCGTGACAAGATCTCCTCCAGGTACATCAATGCGGGGCGTATGAACACTCGTCGGGAAGGTCGACGCAGCGCTGCTCAGAGTCAACGGCGGGGCACCACCACCATCTTCGTAGGTGCTGACTGCCATAGCAAGGTGAATCTGGGGTAGAAGGAGTGCGAACGCGAGATTCGCAGAAGCCATCGCGGTAAGGACTGGAGGGTTGCAATTTCGCCGAGCCGGAGCGCGCGTGGGGCTCGCTGTGGTGTTATTTCTTGGTCGTGAATCTGCGATATTTAAGTTGTGGAAGTAGAGGGTGTTGGAAGCTCGGGTGCAAGTGAATGAGTGAGTGAGTGAGTGAGTGAGTGAGTGAGAGCAAACAAGAAAGTGTTTAGTACGAACGGCAGAAATCGAAGGATTCCGTATAGGATGTATAGAAGAATAGGAGGGCGAAAACTATTGTTCTGATTGATCGCCGAGTACATGGGAATGAAAGCGGTAAGATTCGAAATGTTGAACAACGCCAAGCAAGACGACTGGACGGCAAACGCACAAGCACGAGTGTGAGCCAATCAAAAGGAGATGAGGTGAAGAGAAAGTGCTAATCTGTTCATCGGTAGGAGGGAAGAAATGAGAGAATCTCTGGTTGGCATGATTGAGAAATACCAACTACGTAATGAATATGGGAACCGAATGCTAGAAGCCATATGAAAGATATCCCCGAGTCCCATATTCTTACGCTTTGTACATGTCATCAAACCAAATACACAAAATGACCTCATTTACGGTTGGAATCTAGAGGTATATCTCGTCCCATCCCCATCTCTAATGAAAAGAAAGAAAAAGAGAGAGAATCCATGAGAGAAACTAGGGAGACAAACAGAGCAGAGACCACCAATGCCGACGAGTCGGGTGTGGCCGTGTGCCAGATATTTCGTCCGTATAGTCCTGTCAATGTCAGTCATACACACATTTAATCATATATATGCCCGTGCCAGTGTCCGCGCAGAGGAAAAGATGCAGTGCCTGTACGAGCGAGGCGACAGGTTGTAATTGTTCTGATATATTGGGTAGATGGTGAATATACCGTGGACACAACTACCAGGACTTGACATGAACCGCATCGCCTCCCAAATTGGAATTTCATACCGATTTTGCCGAGACCTTATACTCCTCGAGTGCCTTGTCCTTGTTGATCATGAAGACACCACCTGCAAAGGTACCGAGTGTTCCGTACTTCTTCACTACGTGTTCGCAGAAGATATTCCAGTCTCTGAGGAAAATATCCGTGCCTCTAGCGATTTCCGGTGGGGTCAAGCAGCTATACTCGAGGCTCCACAATGCCAACTGCTTCCAACTGTGGATGGACATGGACGGTGAACCGACGATGATTTGGTAGAATTCGTGTGACATGGAGTTGCTAGGTGAAATTAGTCAAGGATTGAGACAATTGCCAACGATGGCTTGATGGTGGGACTCGAGCGCTTACCTGAAAAGCGACGGATTGTCACTGTTGACTGTACATGGGATACCTGCAGCTAGAAGCTCGGGGTAAGGATGTTCCTTGATGTTTCGACAGAGATGCAGCAACTCGTTCGAAATGGGGCAGAGCTCGATGCAAATGCCTGGTTGCGTTTCGGTCTTTCGGAAGTGTTCCAGCAAATGAGGGTGCTTTAAGAGCGAAAAGCCATGGCCAATGCGCTTAGACTTCAAGAGAGAGGCATCAAAGAGGTTAGAGTTATTGGGGTCTTTCGAACCCCCAGTGTCGAGTAAAGTCTCACCAGCGTGAAACAGGAAGGGTATATCCAGATTCAGCTCCTTGCAGGTCTTTTGGAAGGCCACGAGTTCCTCGTAGTAGTATCCGATATTGTTAGGACGGTCCTCTGCACCAACGAGATCGAAGCCTGGATGGCGTTAGCGGATGGTAAAGAATTAGGCTTGTCTCAGCGCACCGCAAATGAGATCTGGATACTGAATCTTCAGAGCTATGCAGTCCCTCATCTCCTTCTGCATCATGAACTTGGGAATCGACCGTGGAGTGCAGTATACTATCTTGAGACCGAAAGGGAACAAGTCGCCCTTGTTGTTGGCCTCGAGCTCCTTCTTCTTCTCAGTTACCCCTTCCACGATAAGCTGCATTTGGCCGGCGTTGGAAATACTGTTTGTGCCATCAGTGGTCGGAATAGCCTTGTCAAGCAACATGGGCCGAAGTTCGGCATACATGATCTTCTCCCTGATCAAATGTTCAATAGCGTTACTGATGTACCACTTGTATACCTTTTCGTAGTTCAAAAGACCCTTGAAGCAGCGGGTAGCCTGATTGAATCGAGCCCAGACACTGTATGAATGTCAGACAAGTGTACATTCCTAAGGTTTCAAGGGACACTTGCCCATTCACAGTTTGGGAAGGACTATATGCCTCCTCCTCGCTGAGCACCATTTTTTGCAGAAGCCAAATCTCGGCTGGCTCAAGGCTGACCGGTCCTTGCTCCGAACTGTTGGGTAGCGTCTCACTGTTCAGCACTGTGGAATCCTTCATCGTGTATTGATCTCCATAACGCTGTTTGAACTCGTCCTGGAAGGTCGACCACCTCATCCAAATGGTCTTGTCTTCATTAACGCCCTTCCAGTTGGTAGCAGTCCCTGTATACTTTGCGGAGAAGATGTTGGTAAATTCGGTACCCTCTGGCTTCACGCTAAAGACCATCTCGGTTAATTGAAGATCTTCTTCGGACAGGATAGGCCGAATGCTCCTAATGCACATGTTTTTCATATCGCGCGCTTCTTCCAAGAGCCTTGTAGGATGGAGCTCGGCGTTGAAATGCAGGTGGAGAAGCGCACCCTTGGGAACCTCTGTTGCAATTTCGTAGACTTTGCTTTGCTTTTCAATACGGACCTTATTGGTAAGAAATTGTCCACCCATATCTAGAGTTTCTGGGCCAGGTAGGGCTTCAGAGGGTACATTGCCGAATGTGTTATCCCGCTCGTACTCCCTGATAGCAAGAAGAATGGCGCCGGCCTTTTTCTCAGTATTTCCTGCCTCTCTTCTTGCGACCCGGTCCCAAGACTGGTCCTCTTCGACCTTCAGTAGGTCTATGCGTTCTTTTGCATATTTGATAGTCTCTGGTCCATTAGGGTTCAGAGCGTCAGCAAAGACGTCGTGTGCTGCCTCAATTTTCTTGTCTTGCTCGGCTTTTTTTCGTTTAGCCTCGATCTGTTCCGGTGTCTCGAGTGTCTCGGATGCCTCAGGCGGTGGTTTGTCCTTGACGTCACGTGTCGTGGCAATGTTGCCATCCCCTTTCGCCGCCATTTTGAAGGAAGACCTTGTTGTAGGCATAGGACTCTTGGAGGACCTTTTTCTCTTCTTCTTCTTCTCTCTCAAGTCAGCGGGGGACATGATTGAACTGTCTGATTCTCTCCAAAAGTGTATGTAACACGTACGAAACTAAATGTATGTCAGTTGCGGATCATGTGCAACTTGAGCGCTCAATGATGGAAAATGGGAGAAAAGCAACATACAATACAAAGAACCGAATCTCTTGTGATTAATAGATGAGCCTTCACTTGCCCAGATATTATATGCTCTTCGCAGCCTAAATCAAGTGGCTTTCTCTTTTATCAAAAATCGAGGCTGTGTTGTACAAAGAACCTGCCTGGGTCGTATACGATATGATTAAAATTCTAGTGGCGATAGCAATAGTGCAGACGAAGTGGTGAAGCGTAGTGATATCGATGAATGATTTCAGAGCAAACAGGCCCACGTTCTGGCCTAATCAGATAGATGTTAGATTCATGCTGCGCCTCGCGGGTCATTATGATACCTCATAGCGTATAACGGATGATTCAAAAGACGGCTGAATCACAAGTCTCAGGTCTGGTGCCTGGAGTAGCTGACTAGCAGATGGCTAGATTGGGAGTGCGGGGATGACTTTGATAAATACGAAGCAGACACGATGAACGTGGGAGTGTGGGGAGCATTGGACAAAGGGATCATATTCGCTTCGACTAGGAGATAGATGATGAGATGCGGGATCGCGCTGAAAGATGAAGGTGTTTTCAAGTTCAATATTGGAAGTTGCACGAGACGTTGCAAGGAGAAGGCATGGTTGAAGACTCCAACAGAACCAACAGAATAATGAAGACGCTGCTACATACATCAGCGCACGCTCTCTGCGCACGAGTGGTTGGACATCCGGTGGACTTGGACTGACTCGGCTGACTCGACTGATGCGACAGCTGCGATGAGGGGGGTTGAAGTTTGTTATTGCGATGGGCAGACGGGTTATAGTGTCGAGGCGCAGTAGGGGGTTGTGATGTGAATGAGGCTGGATGGAGGTTGATGGATGAGATGGGATTTGTGGGATGACGGAAAGATTGCCAGTTGTCGCTCAGGGCAAGCAAGGAAGGCGCAGCAGATAGAGATGATGTGCTTACAATGGGCACGATTGATGGTTTCTTGTCGAGGCATGTGGAATCGTCGTCCAACTTGTGGAATAAAGTTGAAAATAATCGGTTATCATGGGCTGGTCACGCAGTTTGAGGCTATGCTGGGGCCGTCTTCTCAAGGGTCCCTCCATGCTTATTCCCCCCCTCCCAATTTATGCTGGGCTACAAATATTTATCGTGCCCCGCTTCACATTCACATCCACATCATTCTGCCTAATCTCGGGGGTATCTAACGCCTACAGTAATACTTGTACAGCCGCCTATAACCAACAGTTCATAATCTACAGAGTATGTACTGTACTCGCTGCATAGACGCCGACAGCCGCCATGTGAGGCTGAGCGCTCTGACCGGTTCGTCTGTTACGACATACAAAGTAAATGTCCAGGGCAGCTCGGCTCATGCTCATGCTCATTGGCAAACTGGCTGGGATCACCGCCTATCTCCACTTCCTCTCTCCTCCTCTCGTATCCAGCCATCTTTTTCCCAGCTCACATTTGTGCCACCCGTACGTCTCGTCTCGTCTCATCTCGGCTCGCCCTCGCCCTCGCCCTCGTCCTCACTCTCGCCACAATGTCCTGAGACTCTCATTTTCTTATTTATGTATAATACCCCCTATGCCAGCTTCATTCTAGCGCTCCATACATACCCATACATACACATATACAACTCCCATGTCCATCCCTGCCCTTCAACGTTGATTGCATTTGATCCATTGTTGGCAATCTCATCACATCGCCCACCATGCATTGGCTCCAGGATCAGAATGGTGAGACCTCACTACAAGAGTTGCAGCTCGACATTGTAGGATTTCTGGCCATCTTGGGCGAGGGTTCCGTCCTGGCCAACGCTCAGGTGTCGACTCTGTCCAAATGGATCTTTCTACCACGGTTGATACCTGCACCACAGGCCATGATGCGACCTACCCGACCTGACAAGCTCGAACCGGTGCCGGGACAGGTGACGGGCGTCTTTTCTGGTAACGACAGAGGGTCCATCAATCACATTGGGAACATTGTCTGGTAAGTGTGCTTCTTCTCACTCATGACAGCTTGGCGAGTTTCCCTGCTCAAACTCAAACTCAAACTCAAACTCAAACTCAAACTCCAAGACCCCCGCCCCGCTCCGCTCCGCCCTGCCCCGCTCCGCTCCGCCCCGCTCCTCCCCAAGTTGTCTCTTCCTTGTTCTCCTACGTCACCTTGGACACTAACTCTCCACCAGCGATGCTGGCTCCCTTCCCGAACACTCTGTCCGCGTAGTCTCCATAGAACGCACCAGCGAAAACCCTCTCAAGTCCAAGACTGTAGCACCCCTCACATTCATTCTCTTCTTCGGCTTCTTCCTCGCCGTCATCCTCCTCGCCGTGTCCATCTGGCAAAATGACGGCATGTCCATTGTCGCCGTTGTCCTACTTTCCCTCCTCTCCTCCCTCATCGGCTGGGGCAACAAGTGGACCTTGAAGCTTCCCGAACGTAAGATAAAGAAGGGATATGTCCCGCGTGGAGATGTAGTTATACGCTACCCCAAGGGTAGCTTCTTGGTCGTACGTTGTAAGGAGAACGTGGCACGAGAACTCTACTTTGCACCCGAGTCGATCAAGTACATGCTGCAACATGGGCCTGCATATAGGATCTTGAGTTTGGTTGGCACTATGATGCTCATGGGTGGCGTCATCTGTCTTGCTAACGCTCAGATCGAATCGCAGATTGCCTGGGCCGGTTCATACATGTTGCTTGGATCATCGTACTGGATTGTCGCTGCGCTGCCGGGAAAATTGCACTGGGATTGCTCTTGCTACACGGTTGAGAATGAGTGTCTCTCCGATTCGAATATGGAAGCCAAGGGTTATCCTAGCGCAAACGATACTTTCACAATGGCCTTGTGGAAGACGATTCTTGTAGTCAAGAGCACGGACTGGGTACTGAAGAGCAATGCGTGTCCGAATACAGAGGCATGGCGTCGCTGGCTCGCTGCCGCCAAGGTCGAGGCGAATCTAGTAAGGCTTTCGGATAAGCCAAACATGGGCGACAAAAAGCCAGTCAAGACCTGGGAGGTGTCGAGCTGGGATGCACAGGGCCAGCTAGCGAGGATGCTTGACGAACAGGCGAAAAAGGACGAGAAGAGTGTTGAAGGAGGCATTGAAGAGGTTGGTGGTGTTGAAGACGTGTAACACAAAAGAGGTAGGAGAAGCGTTGACTTTTGGTTCTTTTGTTCGGATATACACACGGCATAGCATGGCGTTGGCATTGACATTGGACCATCTGACGACTACTACTTACGACCTTGACGATCGGCATCAAGCAACGCATTCACACTGGAACACCAAACAAAACATATACCACTTTCGACGTTGCATATCACCCTGGTATGCACATTTCATTATCATCGCATATTGTTATTTTGGCGTTTAACCTTTGGTGGGATATGGATGATCGCATCATGTTGTAGAATCTCCTTTCGCTCTATAGTCATGCATATTGTCACATATATCTATGTATACATAGAATATAATCCCCGATATACCCCCTGCAATGACTTCGCGTAACCGTGACTCCTGGCTGTTTCCCTTTTGTCGCCATCTTTTAACGGAGCTCTACATAGCTCTTAGGAGCCAATCTTGGCACATCCGAGGTGAGCGCCTGAGGCATCCAAAAGTACTTTCGGAGGTTGCATGGGTCCAATCAATGGCCCAAGAAATCCTTTTGTTTCTTGCCTAACGTTTCATCGTGGTTCGGGTATCTCAAGGTGCAACCCTCCACCTCTGCTCCTCTCCCACCTTCTTTGCGACCACGTCTCGCAACCACTTCTCGAGATTCCCATCCTCTTGCCCATCCACCTCCATTCCTTCCCCAATGTCCACTCCACCAACGCCACCCTCCTTGCAGCACACCTCCTCTGCCATCTCGCACGCCTCCTCCCACTCGTCATAATTGAAAGTTCCTTCACTCTCGTTTAACAGCAACCTGCGGTCCCCCGAGAAGGCGAAGACATGCGTGGATTGAATTGGCGTAGCGCGGAGAAGCTCGGCTGCTGTTGGTGAGACTAGTGGGGATGTGGATTCTGATTTTGATTTCGAAGATGGAATGGCGATTAGGACGGATGTGAGGATCGTAGAGAGCGGGATCGAGGCGCTGAGAAGCGCGAGGAGAGAAGTATGCAAGAGATGGGGGAGTAAGCTCAATGACTGTGTCCAATTAGCTCCCATTCAACCCAATCTCCACACCCTATAAACAACAATCGGGTTCAACATACAC
Source organism: Pleomassaria siparia CBS 279.74 (assembly GCA_010093715.1). Lineage (NCBI taxonomy): Eukaryota > Fungi > Ascomycota > Dothideomycetes > Pleosporales > Pleomassariaceae > Pleomassaria > Pleomassaria siparia. Next base: position 717,087 of record MU005777.1, on the reverse strand, counting down.
TACCCACCCCCGATACACTTTCCTCCTCGGGGAAGCTCTTCACCTGCAGCGTAATCTGCACCAGCGTCCTCGGAATACTCCTCGTCAGAATCACACTCCTAAGCGTATTATGCAGCACCGTTTCCAAGTGTCTTTCCTTGGGACTCCCCACGCCGGCTGCGGATCGAATGTTCACTTCCACCGTGGCTTCCTCGGGTTGCTCATCGCGTCGCTGAACTTCGATGGGCCCGTTTACGGAGCCGATTAGGGTGTAACCAGCGTGTGTGTAGGTTGCAGAGCCGTCGGCGCGGTGGAGATGTGAGAGGAGAGCTGTAGGTGACATGGTGGCGTTTGGTGTATTGAGGTTTTGGGAGGGGTGACGATGATGTTGTGCTTGTGAGGCTGGCTCTTGTCGGAATCTTTTCGCGGGGGACGCGCTAAGATAAATGGCATGGCTCGAGCGCTGCCGAGGTGGTTGCAGGGCCCAGGTGTCTGTCGATCGCTAGCCATCATAAATCCATCATCTTGAGTTCTAGCTTTCCCAACTTTCCGCAATACCTCCGCTCCCACAACCCACAACCCACAATTCACAATCCATACAACGATAAACAGACACGATCCTAATCTCAATCTGCATAGCCTATTCACCAAGTGAAAACCAATCATGGCTGGTATGCGCGCCCAATCTCCCATCAAGCGCCTCCTCACCGAACTCCAAACCTATCAGTCGGACCCGAATGAAGCGCTTCTCGAGCTGGGTCCTGTGAATGACGATGAGCTGATGAATTGGCGGGCTGTTATGAAGGGAGTGCCGGGGACGGCTTATGAAGGTACATTGGTCCATTCAGATAAAACCTACACTTATACTCCTCAACTAACACACTCACCTCCAAGGCGGCCGCTGGCTCCTCCTCATCACCATTCCCTCGACGTACCCCACCACCCCTCCCAGCATTAAATTCTCCACACCAATCTGCCACCCAAACGTCGACTTCCGCACGGGTGAAATCTGCCTCGACCTCCTCAGGACCACATGGTCGCCCGCATATACCATTACATCGACCCTGACGTCTATACATTCGTTGCTGACGAGCGCGGAACCCGAGTCCCCGCTCAATATCGATATTGCACAGCTTATGCGACAGGGGGATTTGGTGGGTGCCGAGGCCCTGATTAGGTTTTACACCGAGACGGAGAGGTACGACGGGAGGGTCGGGGAACAGAGGATGGGGGAGTGGGAGGAGCGGAGGAGTGGGAGGGCGTGATAGTATAAAAGACGAGTATTAATTGATTAGAGGTAGAAGGCGCCACGCGGACTTGGCGGCTGAAGATATATATCAAAGCACCACGTTGGATAATGGAGAGGCTTCATCTAGTGTATGAGCGTGGGTGTGTCTTCTGGTGGCGATATATCGCGGTTTGATTTTTTCCCTCTTCTTTTTTTTTGGTCAATTGATAGGACAGGACAAAGCAGCGCTACATTATTATTACACTATACTATCAAAAATGTAATAACAAATCGTTCCGTTTCTGGAAAAGGTCAAAGTGTCTACCTACCACCTACCTGCCATTTCCTCGTTATCCCAGTGCGCTTCTTCACATTCGCACACGGAAAGCATTGGTTTCGAATCCAAGTCACTCCTCTCACTTAGCCTATCCATCAATACACACCCCTACACTACACTACATGATCACAGAGGGCAATGGGGCAGTGTCGAGAAGAAGAAGAAGAAGAAGAAGAAGAAGAAGAAGAAGAAGAAGAAGAAGAAGAAGAAGAAGAAGAAGCGGTTTGTTTGATCGTTGTTAATGCCCAGGCGTGTCGGATGTTCAGCCAGCCTTGTGAGGATGGAAATTCAGGGATTGGACTAATAGCGACCACAATCTTGGTGGCACAGATCCAGACGATCAGGAGTAAGCTTGCAACAAAACAGAAGGGTGTATTCTGGTGCAATGTTGGCTGTTAACAATATATATATATATACATAGATGCGGTACTCAGCGGCGACAGGCCTAGGTAATCAGAGCGAGCTTTGGGGAAAAGAAAATGGTGTCAATTGATTGGTCATTGATGGAATGAATATATATCCGCTACTCTTCCAGCCAGGCAGCCTTGTGAATAAAGACCGAGAGTGAATATATATATGAGCGCCAGCTTAAGGATATCCTACCATGCAGATTTCGAACGCTGTTTCCCGAACCAGAGGATTCCATCATCCCACGTTACATTGCATTACACCCAATGCGACTTGTAAGGTCTTGCTTCGTGGCATGCAGCATGCTGTTGACAGAAAGGCAAAAAGATGAAATTCTGCATTGAGTAGCGAAAATGATCCGACTTCGCTTCTGAAACGCAAGCCAACCTTCGTCCACTCGGCTGCGACCTAGAAGACAGCCACCATGACTAGTAACCACCCTTGAAGGGCCCGAGTTTTTTAGTCGCCATTACAGTACATATGTACACCCACCCACTTTGTGTGCTTGAGGTCTAGACGCGCCGAGAACACATTAATCAGATGACATTCGACGTCATTCAATCTGTTCCGAGGTTTCCGACTTCGGCGCAAGGCCGTGGTTGACGTGTAATGGTGGCTGCGGTCATCTGACGAGAGGGAACATCATCATTCATCCACCGGTGACAGTCCACATGTTGCGACGGGGTCCGTCTCGAACGGTCGTCACTGTACCATGGAACGTTGAATTTGGTGCTGGTATGCTGTATGTAGACACTCGCCGCGTGTACGAAGTCATGTGTGCTTCGGTTTCTGGGAAGAGCACGTGAGATGGATCATGCGAGTGCAATCGTATTGTAGGAGCAGGAAGCGGATAGAAGTGCGGATGGTATGGTCCTGGCAGCGGTTGTGGTGGGGAGATCCAGGGATAAAGTGGTGTAAAGGTCGATGCAGGCTGGTCATTGCTCCGAAGACAGCTATCTTGTCGTCGCATATCTTTCTCCGGGGGCGCTTGGCATGATGTCGAGTCCTTCTCTTCAGATGCAGGTGCAGTTGGACTTGACGCTTCTGTCCTTCTCTTTCTCCGTGTGCAATATAGCACAGTCAGTCGCACACCCGTCACAAACACCAATCCAAGTAATAAGATCTTGGGCAGTTGGGCATCATACCCGTTCGGATTGATGGAGTGGGATATACGGGAGTGACCCGCAGGTATAGAGGAAGGAGGCATGAGAGGCAGGTACAGAAGGGGCACACGATCTATGAGCTTTTGAACAATCGGCTCTGCATATGTGGGGGTCTGGTGTGAGGCAGATGTCTGGCTCTATCAACCAGTCAGTGGATGGGAACCCGCGTAGCTTTCATATGTAGAACTCACATGGAACATGGGAGAGCCGTCGGCATAAGCGCTAGGGGACTGTGTACTCCGGTCAGTGTCAGCAAAGGACTGATATTGCTTGCGTATGTGTTCTGTAGGATTAGCACATGGGTATAAATATACGTAACAGGCGGGCGAGTCTGGTCTCAGTCTCCCAGTTCAGGTTCCAGGTGTCTCCAGACGACGCCCCTCATAGTAGCACCACGGCCCAAGGACGACGCTGCAGAAGGAGGGCTTGCCCCGGGCAGCACTAAACCTCATCACCGTCCAGGGCGCGATGAAACAGCAATTTGCTGCCCTCACCGCGGTGGCAGGCGGACGCAAGAGCAGCGTTGCCATGATCGCTGGCGACGTTCTTACTTTTCAGCTGCGAAGGTCACGCCTCGGGATGGTATACAGTATAAGGCTGTTAGGGTAGTCCTATCTAAGATTGGCGGGAGGAGGGTCCAGCAGTGCTGGACGTCTTGGAGGTGCAGTTGGAGGTGCCCTTTCAGCTGAGATGTGAACGGGTGGCGTCCAGGGGTCCTGGCGCACGGACCCTCACTCTATCCACTTCACACATCGCCGAAGATCTGAGCACGGGGGCGAGCTGGCATTCGCGTCTCTTCACTCCCATTCACTCTCTGCCTCACCACCACCTGCTTGCGCGCCCGCCACAGTATGTACCACCCCGATCCCGCATCATTCTGATCCTGCCTTCGCCATGATCCGTGACGGAGCGCAACGCCCTCAGCTGCACCGGAAGCGCCAGCCGAGCGTTACGCTCATGCGGGCGAATTAACATCCCCGGGGACCGTCGTCCAGAACATAGAGTCGAGACATAGCTGCTCCCTACCTGTAAGGTATCCACAAGAGCCGCCCCAGCTCTTCTTCTTCCTCCTCTCGTGGCATCTTATGTATAGCTTTTCTTGTCGCTTATGCAGAAAGAGTAGTAGTCATTCGCGGCTAGGTGGTGGGAATGGGCTTCTGTTATGCGAGTAACCGGCTCCTCATGGCGTTTCTCAGGTGCTATGTATGTTTACGGGCGATCTCCAGATATCGAAACGCTTTAATAGTAGGTAGATTTGGGTCTGGATCGACCACCGCTAGTGAGGCCAGTATCGAGGGCCTCAACCTTTCTATTCGACCACCATTGTCGAATCCTGTATAGCATCTATGTCTAAGGAACGAGCCGCAGACTACCTAGTAGCAAGCCTACAACATTGCTTCACTGCAAAACAGGCAGCTCGACTATCTAGACGTTACTGAGGCACTCACATTCGACATGTATTTGAAGCCAAATACCTTCGATACACTACTCAGCGGTTGGCAGAAATGATTTACCGAAACAACCACCAGATTAGTCTCATCTTGACGAACTGCGCTTCTTCTCTCGGGGTCTTAGTGGAGGTTTCAAGCCTCGTTTCCATTTCCTCGCTTGCCCCGGCCTAATACCAGAACAGCCAAAGAACAGAAAGGCGATGAAGATGGCCTCGGGCGTAGCGATACTCGTCTTTGGAAAACACAACAGTCTCTCCAAGTTACGAGTCATTGTGGCAGGTATGGTCACTTGCCGCAAGCGCTCAGTCTCAAAGTTGAAGCTGACCTTAGATGAAGGTGCTTGGTCACGCCGTGACTGGCTCACCGATTGATAAACTCTCAAGTAAATCATTTATTTCTTCGACCATTTCAGGTTTTGCCCAGTCTCGTTTCTTTTCAGAACACTTTCTTGCGTTATCGATGGACTACGGAGAGGCCGTCGCCACCAAATCATATTGACACGTGATGAGGCGCATGCACTTCCTGATTGGGCACCTAATCTCTCCTGTCTCATTTCATACTTCACATGCACGCAATGCCACCTTCCTCGTCGATTTCTTTGGCTTGATAGTCCACCATCCACATCACAGGGTCTTCGATGCGTCTAGATCCAATTCTCTCCGGTGTCGATATGCATGCACAGCCACATTCCAGGCTTTGCGAATCCTTCGCTTCTCCTTGGCCCTACCAATCCTATGGCGGCCCAAACTCTGAGCCGACGACACGTCCCTACCACTAGTCTCGATTCTCCAGACTGTCTTGCCCACGCGTCGATTGCCTGATGGACATGTCCTGCGTCTGTACCGCGTGTGCGACACTCCCACCGGTGTGGGTCGATTCAAGTTAGAGACTGCACCTCTGATGCTAGGCCACCTGCCCTGGAAGCAAGCACTCTGTGTTGCACCACATCCGCTATTATCAGAGCAGCGGTCACCCCTTTTGGAAGACTTTGCCGTGTTGATAATTAGATGTAGGCTCTCGTCCAAGGCTCCCAGTTCAACCTTGCCGATCATATAGAGGATGTACGATGATGAATATCTTGCTTATGTATAGGAAAAAAATTCTTTGTAGAATTGCTCACTGTTTGTTGTGGTCGAATCCGGCTTGAGACATTGCCTCAGCTTCAGACGTGCCACGATGGTGAAGCGGGAAGCCCTTAATTTCTTCCCTGAAACAATCAATCATGGCGACTCACCTCGGGGGCAGTTCTCCGGCCAGGTGTCCGCAAAGTCTCCGTCGTACTGATATCTATGTGCTGTCAGGTTCAAGGAACCACACAGCTGGGATGGCAACGCCGCGGCGCAGAGAAATGTCTTGTTCGACAGGACGTCAAGTGTACGTATCGTCCATGCTATTACTATTAGCAGGTTTGGCAACCAGAGCCGTAGAATTCGTGTTAATTCGCCCTGATGAGCGCTGGAATGCGTGCCTGAGTACCCATCGCGTACAGCTTCGCATAGTTCCGCAAACACGATCCGATCCGCTCGTCTATGACTGACAGAAACCAGCTGATGCCGAGGTTCTGGTGCATGTTGGGGTAAGAGAGATCGATGAAGCCGTGGGAATGGAAACACTGTTGGTTTGGATGAAGGGGCCAACAAGCGTGCAATTCAACTTAGAGACAGACAGTAGGAGCGCCTAGCCCTCTGATTGAATAAAGGGGGCGAAGACGCCAGCAACGATGGTTCAAAGGTACATAGCATTGTGGCAGAAAATGTTCGCAACTGAAAGATACACTACAGATACCAGCTCAGGCAGAATTAAAAGACCTTGTATATGGATGTTGATATACAACATTGAATAGATGCACTTAATGCCTCTTACATGTGAGTAGACCTTAATGGCTGAGCTATCTTGAAGTTTAGTAACTTTCAAAATCGACTTTTTCCAATCAAAATTCAGTAAAAGCCCCCCAGAAATAATGACAGAATAAGAGCAATTCATCTACGAAACAATATAACAAAGAAGGGAAGCGTGCAAAGGCAGGTAAAAAGTAGGGAATCCGAACCCCTCGGGGCTTTTCATGATCCAGGCGCTTGAAAGCATTGTGGGCATACAATCGTTCTATGCCACCAGATTATTATCCTATCTGATATGCTTGTTATCCACAAATGCAAAATCATGCCAACTTTTCCACACCAGAAACATCTTGAGAGAAATCCATTGATCTCTTCCAATACTGCCAGGCGCATTCAACCCCTCTCTATTATTCATTCAAAGGCTCTCTCGTCCCCACTGCCGTTGCCGTCAATCGAGCAGCTGGCAAGATATTCCGGAATCCATCCAGTCATTCCTCCAGTGAATCAATCCATAGCTACGATATTAAAATTTCTCATCGCCGTCCCCAGCCCTGTTGATAATCGTTCTTCGCCTCAAAGGCATAGTCGACCTGGGCCTTGTACAGTTTGTGGAGCGATTTGATCTCTCCCTCCTTCTGCATTTTATCCACAATCTTGTTTGCGGCCTTGGCGCGCTTCTTCTCGCGCCAAGAGTCCCGCTCGATAACCTTCTCAGGCGTGCAGTGGCCTTCGCGAACCAAATAGTCGACAACCCAGGAGTTGAGATGATAACGCCAGTGGTGCAGGGTGTGTGCCATCTGCGCATTCGCTTTGCACGTGCTACCCAAGGTAAAGGTCTTCGACTCCGGGGGGATTCGTTCACCGGTTGCGTTGTACGTTGGCTTCTCGCCGTTTAAATTTGCCTCGGAGTCGTTGGATGACGATGATGAAGCACTGGAGTCAGAATCTGAGTCAGAATCAGAATCTGCAGTGATCGGCTCGAGAGTGTCTTTGTTGTAAGGGCTGCCGGTTAAGGAGATTTCCCATGACGCTGGGTGCGTCTTCCGGTTGCAGGCCTCGCAATGGGGAGACATCACGGCCTTTAAGTGTTCGCCGAGTTCATTAAGCAGAATGTTGGGCCGAGCTCTCAGCGCCCGCGTGAAATCTGGAGCCCATATTGAGGACGAAAACTTTGAATTGGCAAGCCCGTTGACCTCGTCGTCAAGTTTCCGGAACGTCAAAGTGTATATTTCATCATCTCGAGGAAACGCGGGGTTGATCTTCTTATGAACCATCCACTCAACAGCATACTTAAAAAGTTCCCGAGGTTTAGCGCGACTGAGAGCGGTGAACTCGATAGGAATAGACGCATGGTCAGAGGGCGCTCCGATGGGGATGTTCCCGTCGTCGTCAATGAATTCTACGTCGTTAACATCTTCATGAAACATGTCCAAAGCATTCGTTTCAGGGGTTACCGCACCGTCTGATTCATCCTCTTCCTCATCATCTTCGTCCTCGTTAAGCTCATCCTCTTCAACATCACTGTCTTCTTCAGCGATGACCTCCAGCTCAGAGTCGTCAGAGTCGGACAGCACGATTGCGCGCTTCCGACCAGGTGTCGTAGCTGAAGATGAGGGTTCCCCGCCTGTACTTCCTCTCTTGCGCTTGAGCGCTTCTAGAGTTTTCTCGCGCTGGGTCAACGGTCTTGTATATCGGCTCCTCAAGCCCGCTTTGGCTGCTGGAGGAGAAGACTGGAGAAATTCCAAATCATCTTCCAAATCTTCCTGTTCCTGGGGGTCGACTTCAGGCCGCTTTGTCTTCCGCGGAACGTCTTCCTCAGAGTCTGACTGTTCTTCCTCCTCCTCCTCCTCATCTGTCGAGAGCTCAACAAGCTCTGGCGATTTCTGACGACGCTTCGCTCTCACGGGCTTGACAGGGCGCTGTTGCATCTTTGGTTTTCGCTTCCGAGGTATCTGCTCTTCAGAATCATCCTCTGACCTGCTGGAGATCTCTTGCGGGACCACAAAAGTTTTCTTCGCAGACTTGTTTGCCTTGACTGGGGCGGGGACAGGCGACCGACGGATCGCAGTCTGCTTCTTGCGCCTCGTGGCAGGGCCTTTATCTGGAATCTCCTCGCTCTCACTGCTACTAGAAGCGCCTGAGAAGGCCTCATTGTCCGAGCTGCCAAACATACCCATCGGATTCGACGAGATCGGCAAGCCCAGTTTCATTCCACGCTCCGTTTCGCGGCCAAGATCGAGCTTCCGCTTCTTTGAGGGCTGTACCGGAGATTCGTCGGAAGAGGGACTGATTTGTCTGACAGAGGCAGTAGGCTTTGGCTTTGGCTTTGGCGAGAAGTCAAGCTTCGTCTGGCGCGGCGCGCGCGAACGCTTTGGAGGCATACTGGATTCTGGTCAGAGTTCAGAAGCGTTGATATAACAGGTACTCGTCGTGCTTGATCCGCCCGGAGAGTCTGAATACGTACTTTGGCTGCTGAAGTTGGAGGAGTCTGCAGTGAGGAATGCGACAAATTGAGTGGCGCGTTATCGTGGCGGAGAAGATAACGCCGCGCGAGCACGTGACGTCACCAAAGAACAAACTACGCTAGGTCACATTTGGGCGAGATATATGGAGCGGTGAGAGAGTAAGAATAGGAAATCTAGCACGCAGATACTTGTAATAACGGTTGGTTGAGAAAGACTGTATAGCATACGATCGATGTTCTACCTTTCTCACATCTTTACTAAAATTGTCCGTGCGTATTCAGCAGAACTCAGGCCAGCGTGCGGAAATAGAGTGACTGCACGTTCATGTAATCGAAAGAGAAGACAGTGTCAAGGCTCAAGCTCACAACTTGTGTCGCCTCATAATCCTGTAGTTTTCAGGGGAGAATATTCAATTTCCTCGATCTCTCATCTCCAGGGTGACAAAAACGGAGTATGGAAAGCACAGAGTATCTGTCCTGCCACTTATTTGTCAAGCTGAGTTGTTTCCATGAAAATCCAAAGTGAGTTCATGAAATCAATCAAACGGTCGTTGAGTTCGATACCCCGAACCTATCTTTCGACCCTCCACACATGATGTTCGTACATTTCAAGTCAGCGTCGCTTTGTCACACAAAATATCGTAGTCCTGAACAGATACTACATATCATCTCCAATTATGTTTGCGTAGTACAAATACTTCTTGTTAGGTGTCTTCCTTTCTTTCTTCTATTTATACCCTCTCTACCACATATGTGTTTACAATTTCACGTTCGCAAGCTTTTTTACAGAAGTTTAGAACAATTCAACAGCCACTTTTCAGCAAGAAATGAAGCGTAGGTTCGACTCTATTAGCCCTGAAGCCGTGACACTGACTTCTTTCTGAAGAGGACCCCTCTTCTTCTTCACACCAATCTCACTCCTCGAAACTTTTGCCCTCAGCAATACCTTTTACAAAATTCGCACTGAGTCACAAACTCCTTTACAGAATGCCCCCACAAATGATGCCTCATGATTATTGCCTAGCGATGACCCCAAAGCCGAGAGCTGCGCGAACAAGAGGATCCCATCTATATTCCCAGCCCACAGAGCAAGGATTTGTCATATTATACCAAATAGCCATATATTTGCTAAGAATCTATACCTTCCATTGAATACCTCCCCCACCCAGTCCACGTGATTGTCAAAATCCCCGTTTGTCTCCACCCTTCTTTCTTACTTACTTATACAGTCAGTCCACACACAGCCCTCCCCTTGCATCCTCCAAAAGTATATAATCCAAGTTTCCCTTTTCCCTTTCTCCCCTTTTCCTTTCTCCCCTTTTCCTTTCTCCCCTTTTCCTTTTTTTTCACTTTTTTCTTTCTTCCTGGTCTTCTTCTTCATCTTCCACGACGAATCATGTCTGTTCTTTTCCTTCTTTTATGAAAAATGTAAAATGTGCTGGTGTCGCTAGAATGTGGATTTAAGATTCTATTATATTATATTACTCATCGTCTACTCACTCATATATGTCTGTCGGTCGAAATTTGTCTAGCCTTTTGATATTTGATATAAAAAAACAACAACAGCAGCAGCATGAAGTTAAGAAAAAGAAAAAAAACAAAGAAAGAAAGAAAAAAACAAAACAAAACAAAACGAAACGAAACGAAACTTGTTTGCAGAGATATAGACATACAGACAGGCCTGTATACAAAACACTCGTGGACGAGTTACGGTTGGTTACAATAAACGGCGCCATGTGGTAAACAAGCCATTCGAACAAATCCATGCCGCTAATGAATCTATGGCTTATATCCGTGCAAAGTTGGTTGGACTAGTTGTATGGACGTACATTAATGTACCACCATCCCTCATATGTTCGTACATCACCACGTCCCACATTCTCCTGTCTCCCCTTGGTCATCCATATATAAACAACCAGTCTAATTCCTTCCACTCTTGTGAGTGAAGCACGTTTTGTCCGACTCGTATCTGCAGAGTCACTCACTCATGTTGCAACAAGATCAACTACAAAGTCTTTTCAAACATTTAACATAGTATCAAGGCACTAACTAATTAAACATTATTACTACTACTAGATGCAAAGTCTTTTCAGAAAAAAAATATCTACACTGAATACGCAAACTATGGTACACTTTTGGAAAAACTGCCCAAAGGGGCCCCGTGGTATCATCTGTCTTTTGAATAATGGTTCGCCAAACGCAATGCAAATGCAATCAATCAATGCAGAACCGTCGAAACGGTTGCATAGTATAGCCGCCCATCCGTCGTTCCCTAGAAGATATTTCAAGAAAAGAGAGAAAAAAAGTCCATCTGCCATTACATCCACTCATCCGCCATTCTCCCCCTTCGAATCCGCTCAAATGAGCATCTCATCATCCGGCTCGCCCTCAGCATCTACGTCTGCGTCGCCATCTTCGTCTGCGTCCACATCTGCGTCAACCATTGCTGAATCCACGTCTGGAGCTATTTGAACTGGATGGGCTGGACCTGGAGCAGATGCAGGTTTAGATCCATCTGTCGTCGGTGCTCCAACTAACTCCTTGACGGCTCGGTACTGCTGCTTTGGGTTCTGAAGGATGCGGCGTGTTGCGGTGGTTTCGCCTCGGTTGCCTTGAATCTTACTAGTCCTCTCATCAGGCTCGACGCTCGTCGCGCACACCTGTTCAGATTCGTCTCCATTCAAGTTTGCGAACCGGTTGTTGAACTGCTGTCGCCATGGCAAATCCGCTGCCTTCTTTCGCCTGACTCGAGCGCCAAACTCGTCATTCTCATTGCCGATTAAACGATCTCCAAAAGCAGCCCAGAAGCCAGGGAGCACCTCGAATGTGTTTGAAGTGGTTTTGCAGATGGCGTTCGCCCCAAGGAGCCACAAAACGGCGAGCTCCACCTCAAAGAGCTCAACTGTACCGATAGGGAGATTGTGGTAGACCTCGGGGACTGAGACACCAGGCTGGAACATCATACTCTGCACAACCATATTGAGAATGCGGTTCCACCAAGGCCATGTGACTTTCTGTCCGTCGATGCTGCTCCATATCGGTAGTAGAGCCTGGTCATTGTGCTTTCCAGGTAGCGGGGGCTCGACACGATATAACCAGGTTTCGGGGCTCTTAAACGTGCGGGTGGGAGATAGATGAAGCGAAGGATCAAGTGGATTTCCGAATTGATAAGTCGAGCTCGGCACAACATCAATATCCCAGAACAGGCGATCGCGGTCTACCGAACGGTGGACATAATCTCCTTCGCTAAAGCCCCATACCGATAGCCGAGGGAGAGGGGTATTGAACTTGTTATTGACAGGCGGAAGCTTGGGAACAAGTCTCACCCGTCCTTCGTTGACGAGTGACATCAGAGCCATGACGGCGCCATTGGGTGCAGTGCGAGAGACAGAAAAGGCCCGCTTCTCTGCTTCGTCGCTCGCGAACACCTCATCCAAGCTTTTCTTGAACGCTGCTGCATCTATGAAGTCTTCCACCTCGAATACTCTCCTATATTGAGGTGCCAGACTGGCAACAAAGTCATAATTGCGGCCCGGTAAAAGGCGCTTCAACTTTCTCATGCGCAAGACGCCGTCGTCGACCAAGTCCAGGATACCCCGTTCAAGAGCATCTATGCCTACTGTGCTAAGCTTCTTGTGAGCCATGTTTCCGTCATAGCAGTCTTGTGGTGTGGCCATGTTGGCACGTATCCAGGACCGGGCGCGAATGACATTGTCCGAAGCTGATGATTTGGGCTCTGGATGATGGTGGAGAGGGCTCGCGTAAGCAATGTTCAGCAAACGCTGTGTTCGCACGACGTTCGACAGGTCTTTCTTGTACCAGTCTGCGCGCACGAAGGGCTCGTAGTTTGACTCAACGATATCGTATTGGAATAGCGATTCTCGATCAGCGGGAAGGTCATGTGCAGGGTACTTGACATTTCTCATCGCCCATTGCACCAAACCAGCCCAGTCGTGCGTTTCCATGTCCTTAATAGAGGCAACCTGAGCTTTCTCATAAGCGGCAAGATAGGATGATTGGAATGTGGAAGTGAGTTTCTCAACGAAGGGCGCCATGTTGCTTTGCATCCACGACCACATCTTCTTCGTTTTCGGAAGGTCGAAGGTTTTATCAGAGGTATAGACTTTTGTGACGATGTCCCAATCCACAATCCCGTCTTCGCCAGACATGGACATTGCAACGACCAAGGTGAAGTAGAGTTTCTTGACGTCGTCGATGGGGTCCTGGACCTGGACAGACTTCTTACATGTCGTTTCCCTGGCAGGAGTCCTCAGTGACCATTTCTTACCCTTCTCCCTGCCCTGCTTCTTCACGGGCGGTACATAGATCGGGTCATTGGGATTACCAGTAAGGCCTGTCAGACGTTGAATAAGAGTTGGTTCTTCGATATATTTCCCTTGGCGCTTTGGCGGTTTCTGTCGCGGATGCGACTTTTGTCGCTGATGAGTCTCATTGTCGTTGTTCTCTTCGCCGGAGCTTGCCACCAAATGTTCGTCGTTGTCGCCCAGATCCATGAAGGTAGCATCCAAGACTCTTTCGCAGGTTAGATCTTTACCGTGTTCATCCTCATCTAGGACATGGTCACCAATTCGACGTTTCTTTCGAGCACTCGTAGCAGGTCCGTCCGCAATCCTAACCCGTTTTCTCCCTTTCGTTGCCGGTTGTGAACCCGTGTTCTGTGTCTGTATTCGTGTCCCAGAAACAACAATGGAATTGAACGCGTCTTCGGCTGGCCTAAGCTGAAAGATCCTACGAGTATGGTCGTCAATCCTGAACTCGGTAGAAAAAGTACCATTCGAAGGCAGGAATGTCGTATCGGAGCTCCTTATTGGAGTGCAATGATAATGTGTGTGAGAAGTGATTGATTGAGATACGGAGGATCTCGCCGATCTATATACCGGTAGTGCTCCAGGGAGCCTCCCTCCAATAGGAGGGGAGGCACCTGCATGTGAGCGGTGTGAAAGGCGCTCCTGCGTACAGTATGAATGCTTCCTTCCAACACTCCTGAAGCGGACATTTAGCGGCGAGACGGTGCCCGGGATCTGGTTTGCGGAGAGTTCTTCATCAAGAGATGAGTCTTCATCGTCACGACCTTCACCGTTGGCTAAACTTTGGCCGATTCTGGATTGAAGAGGGTGCAGGGTCGATAGGGGTGTGTCTTCAGATGAGTCGGATCGTGCGGGGGATATTGCTCGAGCGTATTTCTTTGACCCTGCCCGTATTTGTGTGTTGCCGCTTCGATATCCAGTTACCTTGTCGTTCAAACTAGCCAACCTAGGAATCTTGATATGAGAACCCATGCCTGACTCAGCACGTTTGAGGAGCTTCTCTTCCACTTGCACGTTCTTTGATTTCCTCTGGGTGGTTTTCCGTTCCCTCTTTTGCTTCTCTTTCTGGCGATTTTCCGCCGAGTCCAGAACGCGTTGATCGAACTTCTTTGCCCTAATCGATTTTAGTCCATCCACCTCAAGGGTATGGTCGATATCGGGCAAACGGGGTTTGCGCGTTAATTCTTCCGGGACCAAGTCTCGAATCTCTTCTGGGAAGAACTTCTTAGGATAACATTTGATCATTTTTTGCTGCAAATCCTTGACCTCGGGGCCCAACGACTCAATGCTGAGGAACGCAATGATGCATCTTTTTATGAGCGAAGTACCTGTGATGCTTGGCAAGAGGAATGTTATTTCTTTGAGATTGTATTTGGAAGGATTAGCGAGCATGCTCTTGAGGGTGTTTGTTAACGTAGAACGATCAGGCTGGAACATGTTCTTCGATGCACGCTGCTGCCATAACGTGTAGAAGGGTGCTGCAATTTCGCCATTTCCCGGGTACACACCGTTGCAGCGTTGGATGATGTCTTTGACGATTTCAGTTCGGAGGTGCCACAAAGATCCCCTTCCAATTCCAATAACCAAGCCTCGAACCCCAATCGGTTGGTCCTTTTTTGCTGGCGCGCACTCCGCAGTGAGGTCCGAGGAGAGAGCGGAATCGGGCATTTCCTCGACCGCAGCGGGAGTAGTTCTGGGAGTGGACACCGAGGTAATCGAGATGGCCATAGAATCACTTCCAGTTTCGGTAGATGTTTCCATCGTTGTAGGGACTGGAGGTTGGACGATCTGCGCAGGCGGGTATGGGCTTTGATATGGCTGATGCGATCCCTTAGCATTGATTGCGTTCCATACTACGGGCGGTGACGAGGATTTGTCTGTAGGCATTGAATATTGTGGTTCCTGAGTAGCTGGAATAAGATTGCTCCCTGCTGCTGCGTCGGTTGTCCCTTGGCTCGAGGCCTCCACAGAGATCTGGGATCCAGAAGTTCTGTAGTTGTGGGCTGGCGTTTCTGTTTCAAGACTTCGGAGATCAAGAATCACTTGATTTTTCCGGGGCGGTGCGCTTGCTTTTGGAAGTGTTGACGCAGGAGAACTTCCGGTGTCAATGGGGACCGCTTGAAACCATTCCATATCCTTGAGCCGCATCGATCTGAAGACAGCCAGCAGAGCTTTTTTTGGACGGCCCCTCGGGATTCGCCGAGTTGCTTTCGTGATGTACAGTCCAGGCTCCGATCGCTGCGTGGGTTGTCTATCGATATTCTGTACTTGGTAGCAAGAATCCAATACGGCGGTACAACGTGCTTCATTGCTTAGAGTCACAGGGTCGGCATCCCGCAAACCAGATTGAGATTTGCGACCTCTTGCATTCGCACCGGTCGGCAACACGGAGTTTGCATGAACCTTTTTCGTTGCTGGTTGGGGATCATGCCCCGAACTTGCTTTTCGTTTCGTGGGCATCTGAAGCGGGTGTTCACTGACCGAGGGATTTAGGCCCGTGGTCAATGCTGGGCTAGCTGCACCTGACGTTGACGGCAAACCTGATTCAGGCTCCATATCCATGGGTGACGTAGCTGAAGTCGCTGCTAGTTGACTAACCGCACGCTCTGTAGGTATAAAAGTAGAGGACTTTAGTACAGTGGGCTCGCTGAGGAAATTGACAAAGTCCCGTTGAAGAGGTCCCACCACCTCGCTCGTTGATCCAAATGCAGGCATGCTCTCATTTTCTCCTTGACTTGCATCGTCTGATGGAAGATTCGCTGCAGTAAAAGATGGATTTTGCTCCGTATTCGCGGGTGCATCCGAAGCCTGCAAGCCCGCAGCCATCTCACGTTCCCGCAAAATTTCGTCTATGACGCTCTGTTTCAGCCGACCTGATGTAGGAATTCCTCTTGCTAGCCTTTGCTCTACACTGAGAAGAGGAGGAGCTTTCGGGTCCTTCTTTGGTCGTGGATTCTTGGGTTTCTTGGGCTGCACTACAGCAGCAGCCATGCTGTGATTTTGCCGATATCTTTCCTGAATAGCTTTAGGAACTCTCCCTTTTTCCTTCAAACCTTCGGCCATTCGTTCTGCTTTTGTCAAGATCGGAGTATAGCGTGGATTTGCGGGTTTTGTGTGTTTTGCGTGTTTTGCAGTGATGACATCTGGCAGCGCAGTGGGGTTGTTAGTCTTTGAGCGGTGATCCCGAATCTGCTCTTCAATCTCCTTCCCAAGCCGCCCTCTCACAGACTTTCCCAGGGCCATTCGTTGCGCTTGGTTGAGTAGCGGAACTCGTGCCGGTTGCCAAGGACGAACATCGAGGGCCGCCGTGTACTTGGGCCCTGATTTCTTATACTTCCGATACCCTAACTCCTGGGCTAAGATATTGTCCCAATGTGGGGCCTGTCGTTTGCCATGATCGATGGCCGCGCGACATTCCGCAAGCGTGGAAGAACCGACTCCCCGAAGAAAATCCCCCTCTTCGACGTTCAGAAAGCCCCAAGGATCAAGTACCATGACATCTTCTTTTTCAGTTCCATCTGGCCTGTATCCCGTCGTTCCTGGAGGAGGTTTCTTGCCTATAGCCTCCCAGTTGGCTCTCTGTGTATCGACAGCCAACTGATAGTTGCCATGCGTCCGGTACAAGTAATGCAAGAAATTCTGCTTGAATGTCTGAGTGACATCTCGAACGAGAGCTAGGTGACGCAAATGCGCAGGCTGGCTTTGTTCCCAATTGTCCGTCAATCGGCCTATGTATGCTTCCATGGGTCGTTTCCAGAATTTCCCCAGGGTCCGATCTCGGAGTTCTGCAGAGTCCATCCCATCCACCCCACAGAGATTGGTAGCCTCGAAGACGAAGTTTGCCAGCATCCGGTCAGGAGTCCATTGAGGTGGAAAGCGGGGGACGTCGTCGGAATCAACCTCCAATTCAAGATCTCGCACAAGAGCATCCCCCTCTTCGTCTGACTCAAGGAGGCCATCACCAGGGGTCTCTGGATTCTCTGGGGCCATGACTTTCCGACGATACTTGAGATTCTTGTGATCCTCCGAAGTTGGGGGGCGCATGTATTTGATACATAGCAAGAACACGGCCTTGGAACCCTTTTTCTTCGCCCGTACTCGCTTGACAAACCCCGTTTCATCCAACCTTGAGATAGCGTTGCGGACAGCTCGTGGTGTCCAAAGTTCCTCCTTCACTTTCTAGAAATATTCAGTACTTGGTATGACAAAACTTTGGAGCAAACTTACCAGCTTTCTTCTAAGATCTCTCATTGCAACGAGCTCGTTTGGGGCTTCCTTGAAGAAGTTGTAGAGAAGGTCCACAAATCCCGACACGATGAACGTATCCTTCTGAAAAACATCTTCCACAGCACCAGTCTTGTTAAAAAAATGTCCTTCGTCAACAAATCTCTTGTGAATGCACAAACTAGTGCGAACTTTGTATGTCTGCATGGGTTGCTTTTCGATATATCCTTTGGCAGCAAGTTTGTCTGTTCGTTTCGGCACTGATCGCTTGTCTTGTCCACTAAGCTTGACTAGTTCAGGCTGCGTAATGCCCCCTACACCATGTGCGGCGATGATCGAAAGCAAGACAAACTCCATGCTGGGCAGTCTCTGTAGATCGATAGAATGACCAGCAATCGCATGCCAAGTCCGATTCTGGCTTGCATACAAACGAGGGGCAGTTGTTGAGGTAGACGGATCATTGAAGAGAGGTTCAACCAGCTTCATACCCTTTGGGATCTTGCGGCGGCCACGTTTTCTCGCGTTTGGTTTAACGTTGTGGAAATTCTGCGGTAGTTGTACCCCAACTGGGAAAACATTCGTAGGTTTGATGGCGACATTTTTGGGCGTGGCGTCTTGGGTCGCTACTTGGTCACTGGCAGGGTTGGTTTCGACGCGAATGTGGTCATCAAACGGCTGGTTGACAGGAGGCGCATCGATGGATCTAGGTATGGATGTTCCTGTGATGGCATGCCCTTCATCTAGAAGGCGTTGGCGTAGAGATAATCTGAAGGAGGTTTGCGCAAGAGGGGCGGCATCCTGACCAGTACGATGAGGATCAGGTGAATTGTTGGGATTCTCTGGCTCGTTCCCAATTCCACCGGCTCCCGTCTCTTGCAATTCCAGAGCTTCGAACTCTGACAGTGAAAGTTTGCGAGCATCGTTGTCGTAGTAAATGCGGACGTCTTTGTGATTGTTGAGCCATTCCCACACCCTCTCAAGAAAGTTCCGGCTTAGATTTGCATTCACCTTTTTTTTAGCGTAGAAGTTTTGGATGAAGCGAAGGAAATCTTGACTGCCGGCTCCTGCGAGTTTACGTTAGCAACATTAACAGGTCTGGTAGATTGTGCGATTAGTCCAATGGGTTGCAGAATAAGGCCGAGCCAAGTCTATTAACTATGTATGCTCAAAACCGCAGTATGCGCAAACTTCGCGAAGGCGATAGCATCGCAAGTATGACATACCATGGACTCCGCAAAGGGCAATCTCGGCGAGCAAAAAATCTATCAGGTCGTCGAATCCCGTCGCCATCTCTAATCCACCCGACCCCTTTCAGCTGCCTTTGAAGGGGAGGGGGGGGGAGGAAATGTGAAGTACAAAACGGTTTAATGCATAGAAGAAGGGAAGTGGGGAGAGGATGAGTCGAACGCAGGATGGGGTTGTTTTTTGTGTGACGCGTAGCTGGGAAGTTTTCTGTGCGGGGACTGGGTGGCTATTTTGCTGCGGGGTTCGAATTTCTTCCGCTAGTACTATTATAGAGTAGGCTAGAATTGCCTAAGCTCCCGTGTTATCGCTCACACTCACACGTACAAAGTACATACTTTGTTTGTGCTAATTATTACTAATCATTGTATACTTTTGCAATTCTTGACCGACATGAATATTATCAAACTAAAAATTGAATTCTTGTACGTGAGAAAGCCAGCAAATGTAAAGGCACATCTTTGAGCTCTCTCTATGAGGTAGATGGCGTAATCATAGTAAAACCCCACTACATGATTCTCAGTCTTTCTCTCTCTCTCTTGTCAAATTGTCTGCAAGTCCCTGCCGAATACCAGTTCCCCTAAACCCGTACAGCTTCCAATTATGAGCCAGTAATATGACCTTCACCTCGCCCTTTGCCCAATCCGCCTCCAAGCCCGGCCATGGTTCAATCGTCGTCGCGCTCCTCCCACCCGACACCCCCGTCCTCAGCACCATATCGTACCAATATCCACTCAAGCTTATCGCACCCGACCCTCTGCCACCACCCGAGTCCGACTTCAAAGACAAAACGCCGGCACCTCGTCTTGTACATACCGTCTTCCTCCTGACATATGGCGGGGGCATTGTTGCGGGAGACAGCATTGATCTTGCTGTGCGTTTAGACGCGGGGACTAGCCTTGTGCTGTTGACTCAGGGTTCTACCAAGATCTTCAAGACTATTGATCCTAGCTTGGTGTCAAGGCAGCAGATGACAGTAGCTGTGGCGCCGAACTCTGCGTTGGTCTATTTGCCGGATCCGGTGCAGCCTTTTGCCCAGACGGCGTTTTCACAGTCGCAGATATATAATCTAGAGAATGAGGAGGGAAGCTTATGTGTCTGCGACTGGGTCACAAGCGGTCGGTCGGCGCGAGGGGAGAATTGGGATATATACGAGTACAGGAGTAGGAACCAAGTCTGGACAAGTAGCACAGATGCGAATGGGGTGCAGAAGAGAAGGCTGATGTTAAGAGACAACATGATCTTAGACAAGAACGGTCAGACTGGAATCCCGTTGTCCGATCGTATGGATGGATACGCCGTGTTTGGCACTTTGATCATCCGCGGGCCCGTCTTCTCTCCTCTATCCAAGTATTTCGTGGACGAGTTTGAAGCCTTACCACGAATTGGCGGCCGCAACTGGGGGGACTCGGTGCTTCCCGAACTCACCCCGAAAGAGCAAAGACGGGCAGACAGACAGCAGCGGGAGAAGATCGACGGCGTAGTGTGGAGTGCCGCCAGTGTGCGTGGCTTTGTACTCGTCAAGTTTGCAAGTAGAGAGGTTGAAGGCTCAAGAAACTGGCTAAGAGACATGATCAAGGAGGAGGGGTCCATACTCAATTCTTTTGGAGAAAGAGCTTTACTTTGTCTGAAGTAGTTCGAGATACCCATTGACTTTCTGCAGGGATGGTTTACCCGGGTGACTATATGCAATCATTCACATTAACGCCTTCCACCTCCCTTCCAACATAGGCGTCCAATCCGCTTGACGGATATACTCCTCAACCGATGTGCCCCCAATGCCAAACTACACGATCTTCAGTGCGGTCCCAACTCCAGGAACATTGGAATACTCACATGATTAGGATGCAAAACCTCTGGGTCTCCCCCATGCCAGCCAAATTCGCCATGGAACAAATGCCCCTCTCTAACCTCTCTCGCCAAATTCTCTGGCCACTCTTTCAAGTACTCCTCGGGCTTAATCTGCTCAAACTTTGCCTCGACCCCGACAATCCTTCCCCAAGTTTCCATGTATTCTCTCCATCCGATCAGGCTCCCGTACCCCAGCAACGTCTTCCCCGGCTCTGCCTCAACTAGCGCCTTGACAAATGTCCCCGTATCACGCTCGACCCAAATCATGGGAATCCTAGCATCCCCCGAATGCGGTTTCCTCAGCACAAACGAGCCGTCGGGGAGTTTCTTCTGTCCGAGCGAGACTTGATTATTATTCCAATTCGTCACATACTCTCCGATCTGGAGATAACTAGTCTTTTTCGCGAGATCGGGCAAGCTCTCTTTGATATACTCAACAACCTTGGCCTTGCCATCGAAATGGTACACCCAAGTATATTTGCCCCCACTCCACCTCTTCACATCCGCCAGACTACTATATACAACCCTCTCCAAACTCGGGATCTGCGCCGCTGCTTCCGCGATGTTGATCCCATGGACGACTTCGATGTCAAAGGCTGCTTCGTTGGTGGTTTGACCTTTTGCGGATACAATGGTAGCCGTGGATGGAGAGAAGAAGGGACCCCAGAAGTCGGTTAAGCCGTAGATGGCGTGGGCGTCCTGGAAGGCGGCAATGAGGCTGGGGCGATCGCCGGAGTCGCCGACGACCATCTCAGTGCCCTGGGAGATCAAGGTTTGAGAGGCGGTGCTGGAGAGGTTGCGGGTTACGCCGCGGACGCGCCATCCGGGAAGGGAGAGGAAGGTCTGGGCTACCGAATTTCCCTGGGAATAATCTTATTAGTATGTGACTCGTGAAGGATATGTTTAGGAGGGGTGGTAGAGTACTTACTTGTGTGCCCGTGATACCGACAATGACGATCAACTTGTCCATTTTGAAATCTTTGGATGCCTATTAGGCGATATATATACTCTGTGAGTATTATTGGATGTTTCTCAACCAAAGCAAAGTCTCATTACTTTATACTTTAAGCCCCAAGTCATCATTTCAACGGTTGGAATTAGTCCATAGAAATTGAGTTTGCTATTTGTCCGACTTCTGACTTCTGACTTCTGACTTCTGACTTTCTGACTTTCTGACAGTTCTGGCATCCACCGTTCTGACTGTCGGGTTTACTTTGCGCCTAGCCTTCTTGCAGCGTCATCGACCATCATTACAGTTGAATATTCTAACAAACGAGCACGAATCGGAGGTGTTGGTACAATAGTTACTAAAAAGATAGGGCAGGACGTTATTGTAGCACAGAGCATGACATATTAATCGAATCGATACATGTTTCCAAGGGTTTCGTCCAACCGCCATAGTGACCTTTCCAACAGTGGTACGAGGGAGCCCTCACATTGTCAGGGGTATAAATAAATAGATAAAAAATAAATGCACCGAGGTTGCACAAGCTTGACTATGAATCGCGACAAGATAATGTATAGCAGAGAATATCTTAATACATACTACCAGCGATTAAGAGATTTCAACTGTAATAAAAAAAGAAAAGAATGCTCTCAAGCTCTGCTCAGAATTACCTCTCTATTTTCTGCATTTATTTCTATGAAGAGGGGTGAAGAGTTGTTGTTGTGCAGGCACCGGCGTCATCATAGATCCATGCATGACCCTCGCTCCCGAAAACAACGGCGAACTTAATACCACCACCGACCTCCTTCCCTCCGTTATCGCCGCGAGCACCAATGTCCTCCGACAGAAAACGCAAGCACTCCACCATTCGAGATCTCTTCACCGCCCAGCAGAAGCCCACATCCAAGCGCAACCGTCTAAAAGAGGATCTCCCCTCTACTTCTGCTACCGCCACCGCCGCTGCAGCAGCTCCCGGGGCTACCATGAGCACCGTCAGCATGTACAGCTTCACCTCCAAGGGGAGCCCGCAGGTGGTGGATCTAACTTCGAGCCCGGATAATACCCCCAGGAAGGCGACGCCGAATATGCATACGAGTACGGGCCCGAAGAGGATGCTGGTGAAGAATTTCAGACCCGCGCGGAAGGTCGATCCTATGGTGTTTCTAGATCAGACATGGAAGAAGATTGATGAGGCGCTGGAAACTGTTTTTCAGCAGGGAGAAATCAACTTCAGCCTCGAGGAGCTATATCGGGGCGTGGAGAACCTTTGTCGGCAAGGGCTGGCAAAGGAGGCCTGCGAAAGGCTCGTGTCCAAATGCAGGGCATACATTACGGACACGCTGAAGGCCAAGGTCAAGGAGACGACAGGCAGGAAGAACGTCGATGTGTTGAGAGCTACATTGCAGACTTGGACAATATGGGAAGCCCAGATGGTATGTGTCCTCAAGTACCTATCTACATCGAGGGGCACTCTGTGCTAACAGCCCGTAGAAATACGTCGATTGGATCTTCTGCTATCTTGACCGCGCATACCTACTGCCCCGGCAAGAATCCCTACACGATATATCCATCGATCTCTTCCGCTCCATAATCTTCGAACACCCACGACTGAACCCTCGAATCATCGACGGCGCCTGTGATCTGATTGCTGTTGATCGTGCGACCGAGGACCTGGATACAGAAACTTTCTCCAAGTCGATCAAAATGTTCCACGAGATGCAGGTTTACACCAAACATTTCGAGCCGCGGATGCTGGAGCTTAGCCAGAAGTACGTTTTGGAGTGGGCAGATACAGCGAGTACGGAGAAGAAACTGTCAGAATATGTGTCGGGTGCGCGAAGGTTGATGAAGAAGGAACTCGAGAGGGTAGAGAAGTTTAGCTTGAATGGGACGACCAAGCGGGATCTGCTCACGCTACTCGAGGATCATCTAATATCAAGGAAGGAAGAAAGACTCAGTAAATTGATTCCCACAAAATGCCTAGTCATCAGAACCAAGTCACTAACATTCTGACACAGTCAATCAAGACGACATTGCCGACCTCCTCGATGAACACGAAGTAGAAAACCTCGAGAATCTCTATACTCTGCTTGAACGTCGCAAGCTCGGCGCAAAACTCCGACCAGCATTCATGAAATGGATCAACGACACCGGCACCGCAATCATCTTCAATGAGAAAGAGCAGGAGAACATGGTCGTCGAACTTTTGTTCCTCAAACGAAGACTCGACACTATCTTCAAAGTGGCCTTCCACCGCGATTCGGGCCTTGGGAATGGCCTACGTGAAGCATTCGAGGCCTTCATGAACAAAACGAAAAAGACGAGTCAAACGTGGAATACCGACAATTCGAAACCTGGCGAGATGATCGCCAAGTATGTCGATACGCTGCTGAGAGGTGGCGCTAAGGCTATACCAACGCAACTGAGTCGAAAGAAGCAGAAGCTTACTTCTACCGTGGATGCGGTAGAAGATAATGAAGATTTTGTGGTCGACGAAGATACCGAAGTCAACAGCCAGCTCGATCAGGTGCTGGATCTTTTCCGATTTGTACACGGCAAAGC
This sequence comes from Pleomassaria siparia CBS 279.74, assembly GCA_010093715.1. NCBI lineage: Eukaryota > Fungi > Ascomycota > Dothideomycetes > Pleosporales > Pleomassariaceae > Pleomassaria > Pleomassaria siparia. Next base: position 693,066 of record MU005777.1, on the reverse strand, counting down.
TGTGTTTGAAGCTTTCTACAAGAAGGATCTAGCACGGCGATTGCTCATGGGTAGAAGTGCGAGTGCAGATGCTGAGAGAAGCATGTTGTCGCGGTTGAAAACGGGTAAGCCTGTTACATCCGACTTATGTGAACTACATACTGACACAACGCCACAGAATGCGGCGCAGGCTTCACCGCCAATCTCGAGCAAATGTTCAAGGACATCGAGCTCTCACGTGAAGAAATGTCCTCCTACAAGAGCATCCTCGAAGAGCGGCGCCAAAAACAAAGCATCGACCTAACCGTGAACATTCTCTCTGCCTCGTCCTGGCCCACCTACCCCTCCATCCCGGTAATCGTCCCTCAACAGATCAAGTCCGCAACCGACAAATTCGAAACGCATTACAAAGCGAAGCACTCAGGTCGAAAACTGGAATGGAAACACGCGCTCGCGCACTGCCAGGTGAAGGCGCAGTTTCCAAGGGGAAACAGGGAGTTGGTAGTGTCGTCGTTCCAGGCTATCGTTTTGTTGCTGTTTAACGGGGTCAAGGACGATGAGCATATTGATTACAACTACCTAAAAGAAGCCACCGGCCTGCGTAAGTCACAAATACCCCATCTTGCACCCACACCCTTAACTCTTGACTGACTATCCCCATAGCCGTCCCCGAACTAAACCGCACCCTTCAATCCCTGGCCTGCGCCAAACTGCGCCCCCTAACTAAACACCCCAAAAGCCGAGAAATATCCCCCACGGACACATTCACCCTCAACTTGAACTTCACCGACCCGAAATACAGGATCAAAATCAACACGGTGCAACTAAAAGAAACCGCGGCCGAGAACAAAGAGACGCACGAGCGCGTCGCCGAGGACCGCAATTACGAGACGCAGGCGGCCATTGTACGCATCTTGAAGGCTAGGAAGAAGATTGCGCATGCCGAGTTGGTCGCCGAGACGATTAAAGCAACAAAGAGTAGGGGGACCCTGGATGTGCCGGGGATTAAGAGGAATATCGATAGGCTGATTGAGAAGGATTATCTGGAGAGGGAGGACGATGGGATGTACTCTTATATTGCTTAGGGCGGGGAGTGATGTATGTGTAGGGCGGGGAAATAGGATTTATGGTGTACATACATGGCGGTTTTGCGTGAGCGGGTCGGGTCCATGGCTAACGCTAGATTATCTCATACACACACACACACACGAATAGACGATGCATATTCCTCCGTTCTATTGTCGGGTGCAAGATGGAAAGTTACCTGCAAGTCATTTCATGAGTGGTCGTTTATTTACATTACATGTATGCGATACAGCAGAACAGCGAGTAGCGTGATCCCTAGCCCCTTTCTCTTTTTTTCTCTCTCTCTCTCTCTCTCTCGTCAATCATGGTATCCCCTCAACTCCGACAACTCCAAGCTCAAACCAAAAGTCAAGCTCAAGTTCCTGTCGAACCCATATGCTGCCTTCCCATCCTATCCCATCCCAGAAAAGCAAAAAGCAAAAAGCAACAAAACGCCATACAATGATTTCACATCCATTCATTTAAGCACGTCAATCTATCTCAAAACAGATTCCAGCCTCCCTTCCTCCTATCCTTACTCTCCTTCTTAGTACTGTAACGCTTCTCCCGCGCCTCGAGCTGGCGTAAACTGTCCATTTCCTTGAGCACATGCTCGAGGAGATTCTTCCGTCGCACGACGTCGAGGTGTCGTCGGATCTTGGGGTCTTCGCGAGCGAAGCGGTCGACTTCGGATTGAGAGAGGGAGCGGCCTAGGCGCGCGTCGAGTTCGCGGGGGAACTGGGCGTGTGTTAGAAAAAGCGTGTGTGTGACGAGGATGGATGTAGTTGCTTACAATGTAGAAAAATTTCGATAGCAGCTCGGCGTCGAGGAAGAGATCGGCGGTGGTGGTAAGCTTATCGGCCACGGCATCGAGGAAGATTTCCGGGCAGTGGTATTTGTTGTCCTTGTTGGCGCATTGTTTTGACTTCACGGCTAGGAGACGCATTTTTATGATGTCGACACGGTCACGGAGGAAGACTGCTTCGCGACCTAGAAATAACGTTAGTTAGTGAGCGTCTATTTGGTGAACATGATTCGAAATTCATACCTTTCTGTAGAAGTGCAGAGCTGTAGCCACCAGCGCCGCCGACTCCATCACCTTCGAGCACAACTTGTCCGTTCCGTACGCGGTCAATGAAAGACGACACGTCCTTGACCTTCTTCCTGCCGCCCATCTGTTCTTCAAGCTGCTTGGCTGCCATTTCCGCAACCTTGAGCTCAGCTTTCAGAACATTTGTCACATTCTGTCTTCCCTTTGCCCATTCGCTGTCTTCAACTTCAATACGGTACTTGTAAGGTTTGATGCAGATCTCAAGCTCGTCCGAGATGTCGTATGAGAGGTCTTTCAAAATCGATGTAGAAGCTTCGGTAATAGTTTGGCGTGCAAAAGGATGAGCGGAGAACCTAGATGACGTGATGAGTCGGTCGATTTGTGTCTGAAGAGCATTGGCTACGACGGTTGTTGCTAATCGTCCGACTCCCAATTTCGTGAGCGCTGCGCTGGAGCTATCCAATTTGATCTGCCAGATTTCGTCTTCGCCCTCTGGGTCGGCCTTCGGAAGGCCGCTCAGAGGATCTCTGTCGGGAATTGGCCGGCTAAGATCCTCGAAAGGCCTGTTCCAATATCTCTGCGCTAACAAGTTCAGTACCTGTTGGTCCAGTTCGTGCTTCAATAGTTCCCGGACTTGTTGACGGCCAAATTGGTCCGAGAAGCCACGAAAAGAGTGCTTGAATGCATCGAGGGATTCTGCAAGATATGACTCCGCACTGAGAGGACGTTCGTTGTATTGAACCTTGAACTCATAAGTAGCATTTTCAAGTTCATGCTGGATAGCCTCGCTTGTGGTCTTCAAACTGGCCGCCATGGTTTGCTCGAGTACGTGCATGAGCTTCTTCTTTAGGCTCTTGGTTCCAACATCTAGGTGAGATTCGGAGCCGAACTCGGGATGAGCGGAGAAGAACGCATTCTCGTTTTTAGTGATGGCACTAGTGATACTGCCATTGCCACGATTGAACAGCCCCTTGGCAGTCGATGCCGTAGGAACGCGGCAAACAACGCCAACGTAGCCCAGTCGGAGAGCATATTTCTTGTCGTTGAGAAGGGCTGCGCCACGTTCCGCATCGACCAGGTCCATCTTGGTGATCACTCCGATGGTGCGTTCGCCCCTCGGATCAACCTTTCTTGAAGCTCTAAGAGCAGTGCTGTTTGCTAGATCCACATCTGCTGCCGAGATAGCGAGAATGACATTAGGGGCCCGTATATATTTTTCACACAACCCCGTAATCTTCTCTTTTAGTTCGATAGGTTGATCTCGCCCAGTGACCTGTATGTATCCCGGCAAGTCGATGAGCGATAGATCGGGAACGTTGGGTGAATATATGCGAAGCTGGATAGGATCATCGGAAACGCAATCCTGGACTGGGACTGCCAGATTGAGATCTGTCAATGTCCTTTGTATTTGGCCAAAATCGGTTATTTTTCCTAGGCCGAGGGCTGGAAACTCCCCATACTCGGCGTGGGCTTCAGGTGTGTTGACAAGAGTGAGTTCAATCGGACGGCGGGTGACCATATTCAACCCCTTTGGCAGAAATTCGTGTCCTACAATGGCTTCAAGGACTGAGCTCTTTCCAGAAGATTGTGATCCAATGACCACGATAGATGGCAACGAAAGGGTTTCGGATTGTCCGACGGTCTGGAGCAGCCCTCGAATCTCAATCATCTTCTTGGTCAACAACATCATCTGTTCGTCTCGTGCAATCTTCTCCCCTTCAGACTGTCCTGGTTCCTCCTCGTCCCGCGAGTAAATCGCTGCCGCTGCCGTCGTAGCACCCCCAGCCGCGGCGCCAGCACCACTGTTTTTGGGTTCTTGGGGCCCCTTTCCTCCATTGCCTCCACCACTCGAGCCTGCGGACTCGTTCTTCTCCATGAGCTTCTGCAGCCATTCCGGATATTCGACCTTCTCCAGTTCTTCTTTTTGCTTTTCCCATCCACGGTTGATCCGATCAAGGACACTGCCAGCGGTATCGAACGCTTCGCTTGCAACACCTGTTGCACCATCCTTTGCCTTGTGGAAGAGATCAAGTGCAAAGGTTCCCGCCTGTCCAGCCTGGTATTGTATGTACGAGACTCCCGCAACGACCGCCCCTCCAGCCGCTGCACCCGCTGTCGCGAATTTGCCCACGAGCTTCGGAATGGCCCTCGCGAAGGATATCGATCGAGTGGCAGGCAGATTGTGTAGAGCATAACTTCCAAAGGGCCAGGGTCTCCGTTTTATCAATCGAAGACCTGCATCTGAGCGAAGGAGACCTCCGGCGGGGAGTTGTGACTGGGTCGAAAAGGGTCGGCGGGGCACGGGGGTTGATGCTGTTCGCCGCACTGCGATTGTGGCGAGGCGTATGAGCCTGCCGCTCATGGTGTGTACTGAACGCCTTTCTGGCGGAGATCTAGAGAAAGACGTTTGAGGTGTTGTCTAATACGGTTGATAGAGTGGTAAGTATTGTTGTCCTCGGGTATGTGAGGACCGAAGAATAAACGGTGAGCACAACCTTGGGAATTCCTTCGTCACTGAGGCGCTCGGACCATGAGCCCCACGCACGTGCAAGTAGCATCAAGTAAAGCCAGCACTCTTAAATATTACACTTTTCCTCCTTTCTTCATCTCCGCGTCCGGCAACACATCAATTGATACGTATGACCAGCTAGCTTATCACCAACTAGCAGGAATCGCTCTTGGTCTTACAATGGTGGAGACTGACTTAGGGGTTGTTCCTCCACGATTCTTCACTTCGGATTCGGATTTCCAAGCTATCTCGTTATCTCTCTATTGTCAGAGTGAAGACACGTTGCGGCTCGCAGAACACGTTGTTGCTTTGAAGCAAAGGATCGCAGTTAATGGTCCGGATGGCTCCGAGAATGTGCATATTGAGCTCAAGTTCGCGTCCGAATCGTCCTGCGAGGTGATTGGTGTTTAACTTGCCAACAATGATATACTGGGGCGCCAGGTATGATGCCACGGGTCGGGTAGGGAGAGGACGGAAATTGTGTCCATACAATTAGATGTCTTGCGATTAATATTAGCCAGCTGTTCAAAGTCAAACGAGACACCACGGCCAAAGTCCCTGCATGGTTACTACAATTCGCAACGTCGCAAAACTTTACGTGCGTGATGTTCCAGGCGTGATTGACATTGAGCAAAGTAAGTACTAGCTTGATCGGGCCAGCTGGGTAGTGTTTCACACAGCGTGGCCAGGCAGTACGTAAGAAAACTTCCCCAGGCCGCGGCTTTCCTAAGATTTTCTAACAGAGGCTCAAGTGAATAAACAAGTTGAAGATTGATGTGAGATGTGAGATGTATTATCGAAGACTCTTGTAAGGAAGACGAGGGGTTCAGAGTCTTACATTAATCCCACAACCAGGCAAATCCAAATAACTTTCCAATAAACAAATCAGGAACCTCATTCTCGTACAGAGTGCTGATACGCAGAACTCAAGGACAGTCGAACACGGTGAATGTGTATTATTCGATAGCGAGTACCATTAAAAGCCACCAAGGTACTATTCGATACCCGTTTCCTTCCCTCTCCCACACCTTCAAAGCGCCAATACAATGCAATGCAAAGACCGAAGTTTGTATCCAAACCATGAACCTAACGCCACATGAATACCGTCAGAAATAACGCCTTTACTTATACAGATACCCTTCTAAGTTTTCTTTAGCCAACCCCAATGCTTCCTCACGCCCCAATCTCCTCTCGTCATACCTGCGAGATCATCTCCATTCAGATACTCCACACCTTCCTCAACTAGTGTCTTCCAGACTCTGTTCCTCAGTCCCACAGGCCAATTAGGGGTGCCCCAATATCGGGGCTTCAATCCACGAGCCTTCGCGCCACGGATCTGGCCTCGGATAAGTTCAAGTTGCGACGTTGAGATACGTCCGCCCCAGAGGAAGCCGATGGACTTTTTGAACGAGACGGAGGCGTAGAAAGAGTTGGAGTAATCAAAGGAAGAAGTTTCAGAGACGCCGACGGTGCCTTGGCCGGACGTGCGTGGAGGAGGATCTTCGATGGTGTTGCTGATGGTGGAGTGTGCATTGGCCGGAGCTTGATACATTCGGTCGAGTGGAGCGTCGAAGAAAATATCTCGGTATGTTTCATTCTTGGTAATGAGGTCGAAGGGCGCGTTCCCCGTTGCTACAATAGTAATTGGACCCGGTACAGTACTCTTGCCGTCGAAGTAAGTCAGATACCCCTTCTCGCGGAACGCAACAATCTGCTCGGATAGCACGGGGAAAATGTCCGTACCGTTGTTCTTGAAGTCGACAAGAAGAACAAGGGTTTGCAAGGGATCCATGTCGAAGATGCCACTCTTCCGCTCGCGAGGTGGAACAGTTGAGATAAGATCGTTCCGCGCATTTTGCTTGTCCAGAAGAGTGACCAGAGGGTCCACGTACATGGAGCGGAACGTTTGGGTCTGTGTCAATGCATGGGTGCTATGCCCTACGAAGAGCTCCTCCGAAAAGAGCCACACGTCGGCTTCGACACCTGTGCAACCGTATCTGAGGGCCTCGTAAAGCGGGATCTTGCGCCAGTAGTCGTTGTGTGAGTGGCAGTTGATGGGGACGACGCCGCGAGTGATGTCTTCCGGGTAGGTTGACAGATCCGAGCTGATTTGTGTGGATTGACCCCATGTGTCGTCCCAGAGTAGGGGGATGTATAACATGGACACATTGACCATATGGACGATGCCGCTACATGTTGGGGTTAGCATGGGTTTTATACAAGTCATGCAATGTGAAGAATACAAAACGTCTTTGCTTGCGATGCGATGGCAACGAACAGTACCAAAGTCGACCACAATGTGTTTCTCCACATACCTCAAAGAACATGAGGTTGTCAAATTCCGATACATCGTGAAGATAACCACATGCCCGGAACCACGCGGAAAGGGTTAGGTAAAAAAGACTTACAAGAAGGCAATGATCAAACCCGACACCAACAAACACAATCTCGATCCCTTCAACCACCTCGACCACTTCCTCCTCCGCCAATGCAACCTATCCTTCCCTTCGCCTGGGAACCTGGGCATTTCACGTCCCTGCCTCTGCTTCGAGCCGCCATTCCCTCGCCTCAGCATACTCAACGCTCTCCTCCAGAAGGCGCGTCGAGCGCTCAAGTCGACGTTCTCGAAGTCGTGGCCATTTTCCAGCGCCCGCAGTGATACTATCGGCGCGTCCTTGAGCGGGATGTCAAGGTCGGAGGTGTCGAAGTCGGTGCGAGCCATGTCTCTCCACGACGGGCTAGGCGAGCCAATAAGATATCCTGTCACGAACCGAATAGCAGATCTAGCGCGATGGAGCACGTTCTGCGGGGGGAGGGGGGGGGGATTTAATTGAGGGGCAGAGGACCACTTGGACGGATAATTCAATGCTGAGTATAATTCCTGGGCATGGGCGGTGGTCCTGGTCCTGGTGTATTGATGCTGTTGTAAGAGAAAATACGAACGATGTTTCTGGGGAACCTCCGGGGTTTTAAGGACAAGCACGCAACGCTCGCGCGTTCAATCTAGGAGGCGTCACACTACTCTAGCCGTCCAGATCCAGAGTCCAGACACCGGTATAGAGTAGCGAAACACTGAAAAGGGTGGCTCCTGTGATGTGACTAGCGTAGGGAATTCGGGTGAGGATACGCGGGGGCCGTATACAAACGAGCAATTTTCGCAAGATGTTCCGCAAACGTGGCAACTTTCTAGCGCTCAAAGGGTTCATGTGAGGGGAGTGATGTTCTTTTATGTTGCCATCTGAGAAAATTCGTCGCAAGTTCAAAGGTTGGTCTAACCGTCGCCGCTCTCGAGGCCACGATCTCGTTGACTGTTTCTGATTGGCTGAGTGTGGCTTTTTGACATGGCCTGAGACTACCCATATAAGTTGGGTGACTCCTGATTAATTCTCTAACCGGTAAGCTACAAGTAACACAGGTCTCGGAACCTGTCCTGATCAGCCCCTTCTGCGGCGCCAACCGTGACACGATAGCCATATCGAAAGTGGGCAGTGATCCACGCTAGGAGACAACTCCATCTTTCGCAGTTTCGACCTCCGTAAATGTCGCAACAAGTAGAAGCGGGACCAAGTAGTCTTGAGATATCATTCGAGCAGCTAGAAACGCAATCAATAGTTCATGAGGCAGTCGGATATGTTCTAGCCACAATCAGGTATCAAATATGACTCAGGGTCCGATGGTGAGAACAGCCCCCATGGATGAGCCCTACATGCAGGCGAACAGGTTCAGTGGCTCAGCCGAATGACAAGTTTCAAAATAGAAGTTTACTGTAGTACCGGCGCTACAAAGGTTAATAATATGATGTGAGATGACATGTACATACAGTACAAAGAGCGTCACTTTACAACAAGCCAGATGATTAGTTATTGTTCCCCCAGGAAGGAAAGGCCAAGACTTGGTTGCGAACATTTGAATGTGCCGTGTGTAATGTGGGTTATCGTGCGGCATATGGCATGTGACATGTCCTGGCGCCAAGATAAATGCAAAAGCTTAGCTCTTTTAGCTTCCACCTTTTTTCCATCTCGGAAACTTTTGGAAAAGTCCGCCTTCACGACATTAGGCATTAATTACAACGACCACGCTCTAACGTTTCCACACCCACACGCCCACACGCCCAAAATGCCACACAAACACAAGCGCCGTTTCGATGGCGACGAAGAACAGTACTTCACACCCCCTCCCCCCTCCCCCCGAAACATTCCTCAACCATGTTGTCCCAACCAACGCTCTAACACCATCCCAGCTTCAACCTCCCACCCACAATCCGCGCTGCCCCCCTCCCCGTGAGCAAAGGCCGCGATCCTAATCCCGCACCCCGACACAACAAAAAAGCGCGCCTAAACCCCCAAACCCTGGCCGACAATGGATACGGCGCGGACGACACCCCCAAAGCCTTTTCGCGGCTCATGGCATTCAAGAGCCGGGGCAACAACCGCAACGGGCTCGACGACGGACCGAAGCCCAAAGCCAAATCCAAGAAACCCAAGAACGTGCCGACGAAAGATGGAGATGCGGCTGAGCCTGGTGCAGACGATACCGTGGATAGTGAGGCACAGGTTGTGCAACCGAAACTTACAATTCAGCCTGGGGAGCGACTGTCAGAATTTGCGCAGAGGGTGAATCAAGCTTTGCCACTTGCAGGCGTGAATAAGAATGGAAAGAAGATCCCTGGTGTCAGAGACCATCGTGTAACGCGGCACGAGAAGAAACTCAAGAGACTGCAAAAAGGCTGGCGTGAAGAAGATGCGCGAATCAAGGACAAGGAGCTCGAAGCACAGGAACTCGCCGAAGAAGAGCGCGACGAGGTAGACGCAATGTGGGAGGACAAAACAGCTGACCTACCATCCGCAAGCGGCAGCGGGAAGAAGGGAAGCAAAAAGAAGGGGAAAAGGAGATTAGTCGCTGGGGAAGTGGACGACAAAGAGGATCCGTGGGAGGCGCTGCGAAAGAGCAGAGAGCAGAGGAAGGGTCTCCATGATGTAGTACAGGCGCCTCCGACGTTTGATCGGATACCGCGGGAAATCTTCAAAGTGAAGAACGGGGCCAAGGTCAATACGGGAAATATACCAAACAAGGCGGGATCTCTCAGGAAGCGCGAGGAGCTGGGAGAGCAGAGACAGACCATCATCGATACATATCGAGCATTGATGGCAGCGAAGAGGGACAATTAGATGTTCACTCTTGAAAAAAATGTACTTAGATACCCGGAAGTGCAATGAATCATCTTGCACCAACCAACCCCACGTCACCGTCATCAAAGGCCAAAACCAGCAGGATAAGTCTCACATTGGATCCCATCAAGATCCGTCCATCCGAAGCAGCCAATCGAAGAAAGTCCATAACATACATTCAGCATACAGAAGAATCTTGACAGGGGAAAAAAAATTGAGCAGTCCTAAGACCGACTAGCAGATAAGCATGTAGGTATATTCACTCTGTTTCACCTAACCGCCGTCATAAACAAGCAGCCCCGTCATAAAGTATCCGCTCTCAAAGAAGTTCACAACAGAACACAAAAAAATGGTGGTGAGCGCGCGGGAAGCACATTCAATCGCCTAGCACACTCTCTGCTTCAGGAGAGGGTGCACCGTTCTCCTCTGCATCGCCGTTCAACTGCTCTTCTGCTTCTGCTTCTGCTTCTGCCTCTGCCTCTGCCTCTGCCTCTGCTTCTGCTTCTGCTTCTGCTTCTGCTTCTGCTTCTGCTTCTGCTTCTGCTTCTGCTTCTGCTTCTGCTTCAGCTTCTGCCTCTCCGCCAACATCCGCCATCTCCTCGTCTTCATTCCTCTGCTCCTCTTCCTCCAACTCGCTATCACTGATATCGTCTTCAATGACAATTTCGCTGCTCTTCGCCGGCTTCACGGGCTCTTTCACAGCAACGGTCTTGGTCTTTCGTCCCTTGCCCTTCATCGTCTTGGCGATGTCGAGATGTGCAACAACTTCTTTCCAGTGAGGGCCGAGCTTTGTCTTGTTGAGCTCGAGATGTGTTCGTACCACGTTCTTGCCGCCCGACTTTGCGCCGTCGAGTGTGCCGACAAGCACTGCGCGCACGATGCGACCGCCTAGCGAGCACAGACGCTCTTCTGCGAGTAGTGAACGGAGCATCCTCTCCTCCTGCATTCTTTCATCGACTTCTTCTTCCTCGTCGTCACTGCTTTCAGGCTCGTCGTCAGGATCGATAGGATCACCGTCAATGTCGTCTTCCTGGAGATGCTTCTTTGTCCGTTTCGCAAGATTGTTTTCCGCAGCCGTGAGGATCTGGAGAAGGATCTTGGTGGTGTGGTCATCGATTTCTTGGCATAGAGCTTCCCAATCGTCGTTTGTCTGTGCTGATTTCTTGGTCCCTTTGCTAGTTTGCGGGTTGATCTTCTTGAGTGTATGGAACATGTCGTACAAATCAAGAAGGAGATATGCGGCCTCAACTCGAAGCTCGTCGGTGCCCTTCCGGTTTTCCATAATCCGCATAGTAGCTGTAAGGCAGGTGTCTCTCCGCTCTGCTATTAGTTCGAGCTCGTCGTCGGGTATCCGTGTACCAGCTTCGATGTGGGTTGAAAGGTCTCTACATTTCCACATGAAGTAAAACAGCAGAGAGGTCATGGCGTGTCGTACAAGTGTATTCTCAGCAATCTCAATCTCAGGTTCGACATCTGCGGCGGGGACACCGCGATCAAGCATCTGAAGTAACGAAGTGATCGGCGGTGTAGGATTCGCATCATTCTTTTTCGATTTACTTCTTGCATTTGCTGGCGCGGAAGGAATCTGGTCAAGGATAGAGGGATCCGAGACCTTTGCTAGCTCGGCGATTTTCAGGACAACATTTGAAACACCGGTAAGCGTATTCTGTTCCAGGCTTCCTCGTGTGGAAAAGTCCTTGCCACGCCTCAGAACCTCGAAAGTGTTGATGAGATCGTCCCACAAAGCCTGGACTTTGCGTGTTGTAATCTCCTTTGAGTCTTCGTGACCTTGAGCATGGAGGATCGATTCTATCGCTTCGTTAAGCACACGCTCGTTGTGATGTGTGAGGAACTGCTTGTTGATGTCGTCCAGGAGCGCAGTCAGCGCTGCATTCTGCCTCAACTCCTGGAACACGTCGAGATTGAGCTCGCGCTCTAAGCGCAGACATAACGATGCGGCTTCAGGCAGGGCACCAAACTTCTTAAGCAATTGTGGTATCAGCACTGAGAGCTTCTTTGCTGTCTCCGCCTGCTCGTCCTTGTCGGCATCTCGCTGGGCTTTGGTCTTCTTCTTGTCCTTCTGGGTCTCGGCAAGACGCTGTAATCGTAATCGAACCGTAGCGTTCAGAATATCCAGCAAAGCGGTCTCTTGCTTCTCATCAAGCTTGCAGTTGTGTCGCAGCATCAATTCAATATCTTCACCTCCGCCATTCTGGACGGTCTGGGAATGATCGTACAGCAAGTAGCCAGCTAATACCTCCCAGCCTCTGAGTTCGGGGATAGCGTCATAAAGCGCCTGCGCGGCCAGAGAAAAGCGTGACTCGATCCCCGCAGCGACAAGTCCCAGTTCGGCACCGGATGGTGGAATGCGTTCGATTTGTGAGGGCAATTCCATGTTCTCCTCGTCATATGTGAGCAGCTGCTCAACAAGACATTTGAGTTTCAGCCACTCCAGTCTTGGGGTATCGTAGTCCTCGTCACTTTCGGTAGGCACTAGTGCTTCGTCAACAGCTTCTTGACCACCCATATCCTCGATTTGAAGCTCGTATGCGCTTGTGACATTCTCGGCGAAGAAACCCACAACGGCCTTGCGAACTCTTGGCTCCGCGTCAAAGATGAGCTTCCCAACTGAATCGATATCGTCAGGTTCTAGGAAACCGGCTTCCCGCAAGATGTCTAGCAGCTCAACTGCCGCAGCACGAACGCTTGTTTCTGCATCGCGCGTCGCCATCTCGACAATTCGTGGCCGGAAACGCTCGGTGAAAGTTTTCAGTCCGGCAAGCTTGTCCTTGTCGCTGAACAGCTTTTGCAATTGCTTGAGAACCTCCACTCGTGTGGGAAAGTTTGGATCGGAGAGAATCCAGCCCAGGTATCGGAGATGGGTGCCATCGAAGAATTTGTCGGGGTAGATTGATATCCACTCTGCCAATGCTTCCACGCACTCGACCCTGATCTTCGGATCTACATCGCGGTACCGGTGCACATAAACCGTATCAAACCAGTCGCCTATCGCTGTGTCCACAATTTCCAATTTCTGATTCAGTTCCTCGATCTCTTTGTTGACCGTGGCAACTCGTGCCTTATTGACACGCGACTTCTTGGCCTCAGTCTCGCTTTGGCGCATCTTCCTCGCCGTGTTCTCCACAATGTCGTTTGCGAGCTTAGACAAGGCGCTTGTCACAGCCATCGATGCCACGGTACTTGTATGTCGAAATGGGCGATTCGGTGCTGATGACATAGTGCTGATCCAGACTTGTATGTTTTCAATGAGCTCCGTATTTTCATATAGAAGCCCGTTACCGGCTATGGTATCGATGAGGGCGACGAAGAAGCCGTGCAGGGCATTCTTAAAGGCAGCGCTCCCGCGACTCCGGGCGATGAGGGGATATTCGGCCACGTTTTCCTATCTCGTATTAACACGTGCATACGCCTGCTGTTGAAAGTTATACACCTACTGCCTGGTACTCTTCCTGTATCTCACCGAGTCTGTTTGGGCAGTTGTCAGGATCCGCAATATCATTCTCGTCGATCTTGATATGACATCCTGCTGCTCGAAGCACAAAGTTGACTATATCGGCCACGGCTTGCGCCTCATTCTTATGAAAGTCCTGGACCCATTCCGCGGCGACATCCTGGAGACTCTTATTACCCGCGAAAACGGCGGCTAGTACAGAATTAGTGACGCCATAAGCAGTTTCCAATAAGAACTTGCCATAGAGTCCATCTGCATCTTCCGCGATGGCGCTCTTCCGAGCAGGCCCTTTGCGCGGTTTCTTAGACCTTTGAGGTTTACTCTTCGCAGGGCGGATCGCAAGGTTCAAGGTTTCCCCATTGGTCTTTGGTTTCTTTATTGCTGGTTTTCGCGCAGCAGGTTTGCTCTTTGCCTTCCGCCGTTTCTCCCTCAGTTCCTCTTCATCAGGCTCGCCTTCGCTGCTTTCGTCCTCTGACTCGTCGGAGGCACCATCTCCCGCGTCGATTTCGTTGTCAGTCTCATCTGTGCGCTTGCGCTTCGAGCTACCCGCGGGACTGGAGGCCGAGATGAAGAGCTCTGGTTTTTTGACAACGCGTCCCGATTTGCGCCGCGGCGCAGGGGAGGAGTGGTCGGCGACGGGTATGCTCGATTCTACATCTGCGCTCATTTTGCCGGTGCGAATTTGTATGGGTAGGAAAAGAGATGCAACCACACGTGGTGGGCGGCAATTGTGATGTTGTTGGCGGGTGAGGTTGACGTGGGGAACGACGCCCAAAAACGACGCGTTGAAAGAGTCGTGGCCCGAGCGTGTGCCAAGCAATTCAACGCTCCCTCTTTTTCGCGTTGGAGTTTCGCCGCTTAATTCTCTCTTCCCATCACAAAGCTGTCGATTGACAAAAGCCATCACGATTTCCATGCCTGAGTCATCGAGAAATCTACAGGAGGTTCCCAATTATCAAATGATATCCATCTGAACACCATCATGCTGCGATAGGTACAGTATGTATCATACAACGGTGCCCGGTCGCCAACGTAGAGACGACAATGTGTCTTTTGTGTACAGCCCTTGTTTCTCCTCGGTTGTAGTGTTTCTATCCTGTTGCTCAAATGGTTTATAAAAGCGGATCACCATCGACCGCCATGGCCCAACTTGGCATATCTTGCGCAAGTAAGAAGTTGTCGAAGTTCCAATCTATATGGCTTTGCTCTCCTGTAGCTGCAGACTCATTGGTCGTGTGACAAGGAGGCACATCCACTTCAGGTCCAAGCATCAAAGGTGCAGTATCTAACCCGACATAATCGGCATGGCTTTTCATCGTTGGCGCCAGAGCATCACCGTCAGACCTTAATAACATACAAAAGGGTGTGCTCCGACTGACCGATGCCTTCATTAGAAGGCCTTCGAGACGCCTCCAACGTTCCGAGTCGGTGACTCTATCTTTCCAGTCGAGAAAGAACACGTCGATTGCGTCCCACGCCCTCTCGAGGGGTACAGAGGATGGCACTACACTGATGATGTTCAACAAGAAAGCCACCGCGTCCCAATCGACATACTTTTCGAAAAGCCAAACCCAACGAGCGTACTTGTCGTGTGTACGTAGGATGTGGACGCCCTCTATGATCTCAATGCTTTGAACGACTAGGTCTTGTAAGGTCTCTGTAGGGACGTCGGAATGGGATTTCTGCGCCGGGTGGTATAGCGTGAGTTTCATCTTCGTTACGATCATTCGTGTCGCTGTTTCGGCCAGGAAGCAGATGGGCACTTGGGGATCGCAGTACTTGAAGTACTTGTCCTGAAGATTTGCAACAAACTCTTGGAGGAATTTGTTTGTTACTTTCAAAGACAATCTGGGATGCTTTTGACCAGCCGCGGAGTTCGATGAGAAAACAATCTTCTGTGCAGCATAGCTAACCTCCACACGGAGCAATGTGAACAACATCTCCGTACGATGTTGCGCGTTAGTGACTGCGTGCTTCATATCAGTGTCAAGGTCCGCATCGTTGATATTCGTCGGAAAGTGGGTGTTGTAGATGTGGTCGCAGATAAAGGGATCCATATCCGAGTCTTCAGCGGTCCTTATATCAAGCACGTAAATTTGCCACCAAAGTCGTCGTCGCATCTCCGACATAAAAGGCGAAATTCGTAATTCCGCCGGATCGCGATGCAAGCCCAACTTCATAGCTAAACGTATCAGAAGTCCAACCATGGACCATATGTACCCTTTGTCTGTCGACACCCGTGCACATATAAGGAACATTGTCAAGGCTTGAATCGTAGTGACGTTGGGCCGACTCATGAAGTTAGCTTTAGCCAAAGCCTCTTCAACCCCAAGTCTATATCGACGGAGTAGAGTTTGCCGGTCTTCTTGAAATAAGTCTAGACAGCATGTGGGTCGCTGGACAGTTGTGACAGCTGCGAAGTAGATAGCGAACATGAGGCTTTCGAATGCAGGAGGTATTTCGGTGAGATGTTGACTGGCCCAGAAGAGCTGTCTCTGAGTGACTGGGATATGTAGGATTTTCAGCACCGGATCGACACCTTCTACAAAAACCTGCCATAAACTCAGCAGTACACCTCCAGATGGATGCAATTGGTGCAGGTCCTTTGCTTCTGTTTCGGATCTTAAGAAGACGTTACGAGGGCCTGGGAACACATTGGCTATTACCGAAGGTATATATTCTGGTATTGAGATATTCGGCTCCACGGGCCTAACGTCCTTCTCTTCTGTAGCATCAAGATCTGCCCAAAAGCTGCCGCTGACAAATCTCTCGTCACCTTCCTCAAGAACAAGCTTGCCATTGTTAGTCCGGTGTGAATTATAAGTATCTTCAAGGGGTCCATGATCCAGAGGTGTAGCGTCTCCAGTTGACTGTGCGCTTGTGGAACCTGAAATCGATGCTTTCGCATCTAGCCGCTCTAGCAACAATTCGATGCGTTGCAATCTGGACATCACATCGTCGGTACATCTTTCCTTTTCAGACTGCTTAGCGTTTGGATACGCACATTGAAGACCCAGTTTAGTGCAGTAGCTGCAAGGCTCTTCTCTGTTACATCTTATTTTCCGTCTTTTGCAAGCAACACATGATCGCCCCGGAGCGGTTCGGGGGGGTAGATGTGTTTCTTGCATCGGCGTCTTTGTTGTCGTTGTATAGTGAATATACCGCAAATCTTCACGTACGGTGGAACAAGGCGTAAATGTATTGGCAGGCCAAAGGTATCAAATAATGATGAGCTGTAGGTTGCTTGGTGTATCAGCCAGAATAGTCTTCACGCCGTAGGTATTCTGTCCCACGGTAAGCGAACAAATGTGGTAGGAAAGACAGCCAGATTTCTCGGTAGGAAACAAGGGCACGCGATGTCGAGTACGGACGAAAAATGCGGACACTCTGATGGTCCGTGCCCAGCACTAGCTCAGACTAAGCTAGCACGAATAGACCACTGAGGTCTGACGAAACCACATCCAAACACTGATTTCCTATAGGTCCTTGGGAAGTTCAACGGGATCATGCTATAACATCCTTCAACAATGCTTGATTATTTTGATCAAGTTTGAAGTGCAGGATCGAATTCAAGATGAAAACATCCGCCCCTTGGGGCCAGCAAAGTATAAAGATTAGTGGTGGAGTACGTCGATAGACAAATAGTAAACATATATCGTGCCGAGCGCGAGGTAGAGACTAACTACTAAGCAGACTCCGGACGAATGAAATGATAGAAACTCGTATATGGTGTAGTGGATGCGCACAAAGAATTCTTGCTGTTGGAAAAGAAGAATATCAATGGTAATTGTGATTGTAGAGAGAGAGAAAAAGAACTGGGTTGATCTTGGTCGCAACGACTCGATTATAGAATTTTCCCATTGTGTGTACGTCCTACCCTTTGTATATGCTGGCCGAAACTCCGATTGAGACACATGACAGTGAAAGAGTATTCCACGATCCTTGCCCAGTCTCTAGCCAAAGTAAATGCAATGTAATGCATACAAGATAACGCAATTTAATGATACAAACGCCATGCCGTCTAATATGCAATACTTGCTATCTGGGAAGTTGTGAAACGGCCCTTTTGGAAGGAAACGTGTTTGAATTTCCGAGTGATAGCCGAGTAAAGCCAGAAACAATTAGGAGACAGAAAAAATCGGAATATCAGTCAGAAATTAAAGTCCTTCCGGATCGAAGGCGACTTGGGAGTCGAAGGCGGAGCAAGCTACTGCACCTACTCCCAGTCTTCGAAGGTGAAGTATGCAGCCTTATCGTGGATCGTGAAGCGGTGAGTAGAGAAGATGATAGATTCGTAAAGATCGCGGCCTGCGGCGCGAGCCTTGTTGTGCCAGGGACCAAGCCCGCCGATTCGGGCGTCTTCACGAGAGCGCCAGAAGCCTGTTGCAGTCAGAAAAGTCGTATTTCGAAATGTGGGCTACAAAAGCTCTCGTGATTCCCGCGTTCAAAGCTAAAATTAGAAGTGATAGACTTACAAGTCGCCAAATTTCTCCTTTCCTCGTTCGGCTTCCCGAACCAATACTTCAACAAACCGCCCGACTCGCACGCCTCCCGATGACTCTCATAATCCAGCGCATACAGCAACTCATTATCGATCGTCTCCTTGAGCTTGGATCGGAAGCTAACCACGTAGAAGCTCTGCTCTTTCCAATTGAACTTTTCGTTTGCGGCAAACCTGCTAACAAGCCCGACTACCGCACCGAGGTTCAGGGCCTCGGTATAAGGCGCTGTGGCATAATCCGGCCGCAGCGCTTTGAGAGCTGTAAGGGCCTTGGCGAGGAGCAAATTGGGTGTGTCGAGATCTGCGAGGTCGAGATAGTGACCCGGATTGTTGTATGGAGAGGATATGAGCAGGGTTGAGTGGCGAGGAGGTGATGATGAGTCGAAATCTTCGTCATCCTTGGAGTAGGTGATGTGTAGTTGTCCATACGCAGCAGCCTCGAATCTTAGCAAATCAAAGTCGGTAGAAATTGAAGACGGGTCTAAGATGGTGGTGCCTCTTGACAGTGTCACTAGAGCACCCTTGGCCGCTTTTTCGGGAAGTGTAATGGAGTGGGCATTCGAGATTTCGGTGGTGAGAAACGACAGGTCTGTTCCTGGAGGCATGGTGATAGTCTCCTCTTGATGATCTGATGTCTGTACTTTGAGGCTGTGGCTTCCAAATTCGCTGCCGGTATTCGGAAGTTCCGTAAATTCCCTTTTATCGCTTGTTGTTCACTTACACAGAGATGTAGGAAGAAGTTTTGAAGACAAAGAGAAGGGCAAAATTAATTTACACGTGTGGACATTTTAAAGCGATTGGAATGAGGAGATCCTGGGTGACATTTCGTGACAAGCACGCAAGCGATGGCGCAATACCCCATAGTGAAGAAGGCACGGAGCCTCACCCTAAGTATCGGAAACTGGGAACGCGGGCCGAGTGCAGGTGAGAAGAAATTGTCTTTTCAAGTACCTCGGATATCATGTTTGTTAGGAGAATGAGCTATGTGGGACTGAACCTGACATGCTCGGTACGTGTATTGTTCGACCTAGATTTCTTGTTTTGGACTAGTTCTTTCATTCTGTGTGGATCGGATGAGCGAAGATTAAAACAAGGGAGCCAATTAGACAAGAAGAGTAGCATACATTGCCGTCGGAGGCAGTTAGCTGAGGGTCTAGGTTTTAATCTGCATATGTATCGTCTAGTGTCTTTAGATCTTATCATTTCAGGGAGATCGACAGGGCACGGAGCCGATTATGATACGTGCACTCGATTTTCCCCTCCCAACCCAAAAGTCCTAATATCGTATCCACTGATGTACTTTCTATTACGCGCCCAGTGCAACCCTCTTGGATATATTATTTATCGGTGACATGCATCTTGCGCCAGTTCAACATGAAAAAACAAACGAATCTAGGAGGGCATGATAACGCCGGACACCTACTCCATGCAGTCAATCAATTCACAATCAACGTTCCCATGGGCTGATGCATTCTCTGCCAACCTAAAGGCCAATTCTCCGAGCTGACTTTGTTTCCATATTCTTCGATGCAGCATTCAAAGGGCAAATTTCGCAGTCTCGAGTCGCCCGAAGGAAGTGGAAAGCTGATGCGTTTGAATAAGCTTTTGAGTTCGAAAAGATTCCCCCAAAGGATGAAAAGTGTCTCAGTGAGCTGCTTAAGTGCTCGACGATTTGGATCTCTTCTCAGGCTGAGAAACAATTAGCGCATTATGTAGGTGACTTGAGACCAAGTTCTACTTACTCGACTGCGTCCATGTTCAAAAGATGTTGTCCAGCGCTGTTGTTCACAAACAGACGCAGTCTCTTGGGGGTTGTGCCGGCCGGCACATTTGCATCTTCGACAAGCAGAACGAATCCCCACGTCCATCCACTTTCATGCCGTTGTTCATTACCACGTGTCTCGTTGAGAGCAGTATTCCAGTTTGGATCTGACATTGGATGCGCAAAATCTTCAAGATTCTTGGGGTAGAAGTCCACCACACGCACGCGTGTTCGATACTTGGCGTTAACAAAAGGAAGAGTGATCTCAACGCCTTTGGGATTCCTGGTCTTCAGAAATGGATTGTGCACAATTTCTTCAATGGTAGAAAGTCGAATTTCGGGATGGGAAGCTTTCACTTGAAGATGTCAGCAGTTTATCGGTTTGATGGCAAATAAGTGCATCTACCGTTCTCGTTGAGTCCAGCCTTTTTGATCGCATTTTCTGCGGTCTTTTGTTCGAGCTCCTTGAGTTCCAGTTCTTTCTGCAATCGCTGCATCTCCCGCTTAGTTTCCTTTTTCTTCGCAGAAGTCTTGGCTGATGGCTTCTTAGGTGCATGCTGAACCGTGTTACGACTGGCTTTCCGCAGCGCATAGGCTCTCTCGTATGCCTCTTTACGTGCCTTGTGTTCGCTCAGTTGACTCGCATATGTGACCTTTCTGATATTAATTCTGTCGAGGTACGTTCGGTCCTGGTGTATGGCGCCTTCTAGCTTATTGGCTGCTGAGAGCTTCGTATGGACAGCTTGAAGGAAAACGACGTCGCCTTCGCGAATGTTATTGCGGGCATATGAGGCGTGTGGCTCCCACACACGTATGGCCATCGTCATCTGTCCGAAAGGGCCACGCCATTTCCTCTCTTTAGTGAAAACAAAGTCCTCTGGATCAGCTTCTTCCGGGTCTTCGTATAAGAACAAATCTTCGTTAGTGGTATAATCCGTGACATAGAGATCCGTGCAAGAAGCGTCTAGGCTGAAGAGTTTCACAACTTCGCCAACAAGGTGATAGAAATTGTTTATGGTGACATCCTTGATCAGGGCCTTTTGAGGTCGATTCATGTTGCTTGAGAGTGATTTGTAAAGACACAGCTGGCAAACGTGGTAAGGATCGGTTGAGCCGAGTTGCTTATGTTGCCTGCACCTGGTTCAACCTCACAATATCGCGTCTTCCGGTAGGTTGGGCGTTGTTTTCAAACAATCCAGGTAAACGCATGTGGTTGGGTTGACGCGACCTTGCGGGGCCAAGGCACTAGAGCCGGAATGCGCTAGCCTGCTCTTTCCGTTTCCTTTTCACATCCCCACTACGCCCGACTGTAGATAAATCCCCCCTCTCCTGCCTGCAAACAACAACCCGCTCCACTACACTCTCACCACACATCACCCGGCGTCGTCCCCAATAATGGCCGATCGCTACATTCCCGAGCACCGTCGCACGACGTTCAAAGCGAAGAGCGCCTTCAAGCCTGATGAGCTCCGCCGCCGCCGCGAGGAGCAGCAGGTCGAGATCCGCAGGGCAAAGCGCGAGGAGAACCTCGCAAAGCGACGTGGTATTGCAGGCAGAGACCAGCCGGGTGCTTCCCTAGGTGCTGCCCCTGATAGCGACGATGAGGGTGGTAATATCGAGAGCCAGGTGAGTTTGGCGGGATCAAGACGCTGCAAGAGGCGAGACATGCAGCCAACATCAAAGACATAGCTGACCAAACGTGTCTAGCTCAACGAAGAACTCCCCCAGATGGTCAAGGGTGTCTTCTCGGAACAGATCGATGAGCAGATCCAGGCGACGACCAAATTCCGCAAGCTCCTCTCCAAGGAGCGCAACCCCCCCATCGAGCGTGTCATTGAGACCGGCGTCGTGGGCCGCTTCGTCGAATTCCTCCGCTCCCCACATACTCTTGTCCAGTTTGAGGCAGCATGGGCCTTGACAAACATTGCTTCCGGCTCTGCCCAGCAGACTCAGGTTGTCATCGAGGCAGGCGCCGTGCCCATCTTCGTCGAGTTGCTCAGCAGTCACGAGCCCGACGTTCGGGAGCAGGCTGTTTGGGCACTCGGAAACATTGCCGGTGATAGCCCCGCATGCCGCGACTTTGTTCTCCAGGCCGGTGCTCTTCGCCCGCTGCTAGCCCTACTAGGCGATAGCCGTAAGTTGAGCATGCTGAGGAACGCGACCTGGACCCTGAGCAACTTCTGCAGGGGCAAGACCCCCCAACCAGACTGGCAGACGGTTAGTATCTATGACAATCCTACATTTTGTTCCCATGCTAATGTAATGCAGATCCAGCCCGCTCTTCCCGTTCTCGCCAAGCTCGTCTACTCCCTGGATGATGAGGTCCTCATCGATGCTTGCTGGGCCATCTCTTACCTTTCGGATGGGTCAAATGACAAGATCCAAGCCGTCATTGAGGCCGGTATCCCTCGTCGCCTTGTAGAGCTGCTGATGCACGCTTCCACGTCTGTCCAGACCCCAGCTCTTCGATCTGTCGGAAACATCGTTACCGGAGATGATGTGCAGACTCAAGTCATCATCAACTGTGGCTCACTGCCCGCGCTTCTGTCTCTTTTGAGCTCCACCAAGGATGGAATCCGCAAAGAGGCATGCTGGACTATTTCCAACATCACTGCCGGAAACTCTACTCAAATTCAAGCAGTAATTGATGCCAATATCATCGTCCCCCTTATCCATCTTCTCCAGAACGGCGATTTCAAGACAAGGAAAGAGGCTTGCTGGGCCATCTCGAATGCCACATCGGGAGGTCTCCAGAAGCCAGCACAAATCCGATACCTCGTCTCGAGCGGTTGCATCAAGCCTCTGTGCGACCTGCTCAAATGCCCCGACAACAAGATCATTCAAGTCGCACTTGATGGACTGGAGAATATCCTCAAGGTCGGCGAGATGGATAAGGAGTCTGGTGCAGACTCCGCTGGCGAACCGATCAACCGTTATGCCCTCTTCATCGAAGAGGTTGGTGGTATGGAGAGCATCCACGATTGCCAGAACAACGCGAACGAGGAGATCTACATGAAAGCGTACAACATCATCGAAAAATACTTTTCCGACGAGGACGGAGATGCGGAGAACATGGAACAGGCTGGACCCCAGATCAACCAAGACGGTCACTTTGGGTTCGGCGCCCCGCAAGCACAGACTCAACAAAACTTCAACTTCGCAAACGGTGGCGACTCAATGGATATGTGAACGGAAATGCTCCACGAACGAACTCATGTATGTACAATGTAGTTGTCCTCGGCCACCTCGCCCGGGTCAATGGCTGATAAGCGACTCAGATACCCCCAGTTACCTCGCCCTTACACATATTCCCAGCCTTCAGAGCCATATTGCAATCGTAGACAGGTTTCAGACCCCGCCAGATGGGATATCATGTCTACACCAATTAGCGCATGGACCTACACCCTGCCGTCAACACCTCGTCTTGTGAAAAGCCCACACTTTCCCCTGGCGACACCGTCTCTACCACATCCCCCGAGCTCAAATAAACACCCTTTCGTCATGGTTAGTTATGAAACATCGTATGATACACCGTCATGTAACCCCCCCAAATCTTGTCCATCCGCATCATATCCCCGGCGTTGCTTGGTTTGCCATTTTCCCTCCCCTGTTTCGATTGGACGATGGGATAGGTTAGGTTGGTTGGGTGTGCATGGGCAAGGCAATGGTATTCTGGGCAAGTTGGGTGGTGCTTGGGACGGACGGATGTCATTCTTGCCTATTGAGAGTGTTCATCCAGATCATACTAGTTAAGAGAATCCAGCTAAATGTTTAGCTTGTGCAGTTTGGTAACGTGACGTATATATACGCAAGTATCGAAACAACAGGCATGCGTGCAAAAGTTTTTCTTTTATAATTACTCCCGAGATTCTGTCAAGCTCCATGTAACAGGAGCAATGCAGATTATGCTAGATTCAACGAGAGTTAGTTTGTGGTGCTGTGCGGTGCGGTGCTTGGTGAACGGCACCATCACGTCATTCTAATTTCTAGCAGCCCTGGAGACTTGGCATCCCACATCTGCCCTACAACCCCACGACATTGGCCACGCTCTATTGGGCACCGTATGGGAGCATCTAACTTTTTTGTTTCTTTAGATTCATCATCCAATGTTTACGAAGACGTCGCGCCTCAGGTGTCACCTCCGTGGTAGCACTCACATTCAACGTGTTTGTGTTCAATGCCATCTATTGCACATCCTGCTCGCGAATGGCGCCATGACACCGCCCTGACACTCTGCCACATTACCATTCACGCGCACCACACACATCTTCATGACATCTTTTCCGAAAGTTTCTAAATCTAGCATACACGTACCTACTCCTTAGACACCACATCTGGGGCCGCTTAGTGCAGCTCACGACATCATCGCCATGTGCAGATTCATGGTTGGGTCTCCTAATATTGACGATACAGTCATAATGCTAAGAAACACGCAGGTCTACAAAGGGAAAGATGAGATTCTCTTATCAGAGCTCATTCTGAACCCAACACACTCGATCCTCACACAATCATTCGACTCGCGCCTTCGCCTCGTATGTTAGCTGCGACATTTGAACCACAGCGCTCACATTGCTAATTAGGACAGGACCGTCGTCGTCCTCACAATGGTGATGGCTTTGGAATCGGATACTACACGTCACCTTCGCTCGGACCCGAGCCCTGCGTCTTCACGTCGACGATTCCCGCTTGGAACTGTATCAACCTATCCCGCATCGCGTCGAAGACCACCTCGCCCCTTATCTTCGCCCACGTCCGCGCCACGACCGAAGGCAACCTTTCCGACTCCAACTGCCACCCGTTCACGTATAAGAGCTTGATGTTCATGCACAATGGAGGAATTGGTTGCTTCAAGCAAATCAAGCGGCGGCTAGCGTTGAGTCTGAACGAGCAGTGGTTCACTTTCGTCCAGGGATCCACAGATTCAGAATGGGCATTTGCATTGTTCCTCGACTGTTTAGACAAGGCAGGACACCACCCCTCCGACGAACCTGGCAAAGGCGGATTCGGACACACAGTGCTGCGAAAAGCTCTCCTCAAGACCATCGAACGCATCAACGGCTTCATCAGAGAGGTGGTTGGCGAGGAAGGAGCTGGGAGTGAGGATAGTAGGAGTCTACTGAACTTTGCGGTCACGGATGGTGAGAGCGTCGTCTGCACGAGATATGTCAGCTCGAGAACGGATGAGGCTGCCAGCCTGTTCTTCTCGAGTGGCACCAGCTGGAAGGAATCGAGGAATGGGGAACAAGTCAAGGGTCACTCGACGGGTCCGAAGGACTATGTTATGGAGAGGAGGGACAAGGGCTCGAATATTGTGCTTGTCGCCAGCGAGCCTCTGACGTTTGAGCGAGGTAAGTCTCACATGCTCGATACCACGGTTAAGAATCATACTAACTATTGTTCTCTTTAGACAACTGGGTCACCGTTCCCACCAACTCATCCCTCACCATCTCCAAGCAGACCGTCATGATACATCCTATTATCGATGAATTCTACTCCCCGAATCCCGCACACGCTCGATCGGCTGGGTTCGCACAGGCAAAAGGTCAGACGATCACTGGACCGGACAAGAGGGTACTGTCACAACCTGCAAATGGCGTAAACAGCGAAGCTACAAGTCCACACAGGAGTGCCGAAGTGGTGAGTGGGACCATTAGTCGACTGAGGCTGGAACAATAGTTATCATAATGTGGTATCATCCGTGTCAGGAGAGTGTTTAGTAGTACATCGATCCCTTAGCGCAGCGTTACTCACTTTAGCAGTGTTCATTACAAGTTGCAACAAATGTGTGTGGAAAAGTGCGGGTTCAAACGATGACGCAGTACATGGTATTGCACCAAGCCTGCAAGTGAAAAGCAGCCACATTCAGCTTTGTCACGTCTTCAGCCCACCGGTTTAGAGATCCACAGAAAATGATAGGCGTGTCTCACTCGTCTAAATAGGTGGGAGAATTGATTACATCCAATATCAACCTTCTTTCCGCGGAAGCAATTCTACCAAAGCATGTCTTCTACCCTCTTATCACCTTCTCAATTCTCAATTCCTACCTGATCCTAGTCGCGCACGCGACCAGAATAGACATCAAGTCTATCGTCCTCTCCACGTTTGGCCTCATTCCCCGCCTCCGACCCTGCGCAAAAGACTGTCTCTACTCCGGCACCCAACACTCCGGCCGTATTGACAGCTACCTCGCATCGCACCTACATTGCCCTGTCAATTCCTGTCCTCGCCACACCGATGTTTCGAGCTCGGCGAGTGAATTTCTGGTTGATTGTATCACGAACGAAGATCAGGGTTGTGATTACTCGACGGTAGATGCGAATGAAGCCATCTCGGACTACGCCGTATGTTGCAGTGTCTACTCATCACTTCTCACCGACAATAGTCCGGGACCCGTTGCCATCACCACCACCCTAGACGATCCACATTTAAAGTCAAATATCCGCCTTTCTCTATCAGCGTATGTGCCCGCGCGTAATATGCATTCCTGCGTTAGAAACTGCTTGTACTCAGGCGCCTTGTGCAGCGATAATCTCGCGGCTAATTTCCTTAGCTATGTAGAGTGTGAAATCAATTTTTGTTTTTGCAGAGGAGATATGTGGGATTCGGCGACGACGTTTATTGATGAGCATGTTACGGATGACAGGCGGGGGTGTAGTCCGGGAACGACAGACACGAGGAGGAGATGGGTACATGGGGGCGTAGGTGGTGGATTGACAGGATGATGTTGGAGTAGGGAAGTTTGGAGAAATACCAATGGGTTGAAAAAGCTATCATTTGATGGATCTAGCAATGCGCTAAGCTACGTTAATAGACCAACGCCATGTGTTTTCGAACGCAAGTGCATTTCTATCGCCATGAAACAACCGACCCAATTCTTGAAGGAATATCATACTACCGATTCAATTGCGTAAGTAGCGGCTATGAGGATAGTAGAACGATAAAACTAATTACCTTTGCACATATATGCCGAACCGCACCTCCGGAGATGACTTGCGTCATAGACCGTGCAGTTCCGACCACAACAAACCGTGATCTCACAATTACGACAATAACGTGATGTCGAGCTCTATATAAGATGTACATTGAATCATGTAATTGCGGGAAAGGCCTTGAAGCCATCGATTTTCAACATGAAAACGGCAGTATTCTCAACATTTGGCATCGTCGCTGCTGCTGCTGCACAAGTCACGTATCAAAACTCTTCCCAAACAATCCTCCGCACTGATTCGGGGGCATATGGACCAGAAATAGAAGAACTGCACTACTATTACCAGCAATGGCCAATTGGAATCGCCGTATCGTCCACAGGCCGCATCTTCGCCAGCTACACGCGCGGCAACTACACATTCACCCTCGGAGAAGCCGTCAACAAGACGGCCGAGGTTCCCTATCCATCATCAGATTTAAACCTTCCCGTCAGTCAACTGAATACTAGCTGGAATGGCATCTCGTTCGGCAGCGGTAACAGCACGGGCTTGATTTCTGTGCAGGCCGTGTATATTACGCCTGAAAGTGGTTCGAGGCCGGAGACGCTCTGGGTGGTGGATACAGGACGACCGACTATCACGGGTGAAGATGGAGCGCCTAGCATGCCGTATGCACAGCCTGGTGGCCCGAAGATTATCGGTGTCAGTCTTGCGAATAACACCGCGTATGCCACATACACATTTCCATCCACGGTACACTACCCAGACTCGTATATGAACGATATCCGCTTTGACTTGCGCCCCAATATCACCAACTCGGGCAAAGGCATCGCGTACATTGTCGACAGCAGCGACGAAGGCCGTCCCGGATTCATCATACTCGATCTCGGCACGGGGGAGTCGTGGCGCAGACTCACACAGCACCCCTCGGTACTGCGTGTCGACAGAGACGTGCCATCCTACCAAGGCCGACCCTTCTACCAACGCACAATCGGCATCCCGATCCAGACACTGCGGGAAGGCCTCGACGGTATCCAAATCAGCCCCGACGGCTCACGAATCTACTACTCGGCCCTCACCACAAACTACCTCTACAGCATCCCCACGGCCAACCTGCTCACTCCGCCCACAGACCCCCTGGCCGAACTCGCTGCGGCAAACAACGTAACCAACCACGGCCAACGCGGCGGCAACGCCAACGGCTTCGAGGGCGATTCCAATGGCCTCATCTACCAACTCATGCCCGAGCACAATGCCATCTACTACTACGATCCCGCGGATCTGCAGACGAAGCCTTTTGTCAGGGATCCCAGGATTATCTGGCCAGATGGTGCGAGCATTGCCGAGGATGGATACTTGTATATGAACATCAACCAGTTGCCATATCAGCCCTTGTGGAACAATGGGTCGGATTTGAGGACTTGGCCCGGGGCCGTGTTGAGGTGCAAGTTGCCGGGCAGCGGGACGAAGATCATGTCGCTTGGATGAGGATAGATGGATTTGTATTCAACTTCGATACTATAATAGAAGTAATGAAATAAACAAATAAACAAATAAAAACATGATTGTTGCATGTTTTACCATCCTCACCTCTTCAAAGCTTGTTAGAAGGAAGGATCCCCAAGAATGCAACTACGCCAGCCGTAGATGCAAATTCCGTGCAGATCTTCAACCTCGTAGAAAAGAAAAAAAGAAAAAAAAATCAAACACTGATAAAGAAGAAAGAAAGAAAAAAAAAGGACTTCAAAAGTAAGAAGGCGAATACAAGAGATGAGATAAAAACGAGGGTAGAGGCGATACTATCTCAGACATGCAACTAACTCTGTGCGGGGTCTTCAAACCTCGCAGAAAAGAGAAAAGAAGAAGAAAAAAAAATCAAACACTGATAAAGAAAAAAAGAAGATTTTGAAAGTAAAGAAGGCGAACACAAGAGATGAAATACAAACGAGGGTAGAGGCCGCGAGGCGATAAATACTGTTTTCAAACCATAGAACGGTCACCCCCAAGGCCCAAGAAGTTCCGCCTTCGCCTCCTCGTCGTCAGAGTCGTGATGACATCCGTCTTCCCCGTCAAGTCTGACACGCACTGAACACTCGTGGGTTGCTTGGTGCTCCTCGCACTATACGCCCATTTACCCGGCGACCCAGCAGCACTCATGGCTAGTGAGCTCACGCCATCCATGATCAAGTTCATCTGCTTGTTATCGCCGTTCAAGACGTTGGACTCACATGTTACCCCTAGGCTGCCACCTTGTCGATTGTCCCACGTGTAGGATGTGAGTTTTACCACGTCGGGCGCCGTGGCCGAAACCTTGACTGTGGTGCTGACGGTGCTGAAGCTGGACGAGTTGGACTTGCGTGATACTTTGAGCTGGAAGGTGTAGTCTGTGTCGGTGGCGGAACTTGGTGCTACAAAGGTTGCGGTTGGGGACGCTGCGTTTTGGATCACGATGGTGGCGTCAGCGGGTGCGGTATTCGTCCATTCAAAATCGAGGTCGCTGCTTGAGATGTCTGTGTTGGTGTTGGAGCCGGCGAGGAGCAGTGTAGCACCTACGCGTTGAGCGGCAGCCAAGGGGGTAGCGGCAGCAGTAGGGTCGGGGTCAGCCGGTGAATCAGGACCGTCAGCTGGTGGTGAATCGATGCACGTCTTCGATGGTGCTGGAGGAGCAGGCCCAGGGAAGGGAGACAGAGGGCCAAATTGGTTTCCATTGAGGAAATCGCCTTCAACCAGGCCGCGGATGTCTTGGAATATCAGTGGTGGAGGCTCGGTGCCGGGGATATCAACTTCAGGAAAGATCCACTCGGTGACGGGCTGGACATATTGTCCAGCCTTGATACCGTCCTTGGTCTCGATGACAGGGGTATTGACCGTGATGAGGTACTCGCGCGTGTATGTAGACTGAGTGGTGGGGTCGGCGCGGAATTCGAACTTGCAGCGGATGTCGTTTGCCTTGGGCCTGACAGTACCAATTTGACGGTATGTCTCGTCTCCTGTGCAGGGGTCTACGTCGATGGCACTAATAACAACGACGGCACCGCTACAGCTCGAAAGAAAGCCGATGAACTAGGGCAGTATTAGTATACGGCAAGGTGCTGGTTCTTGGCTTGACCTACACGCTGATCGGCAATTTCGACATTGGCGGCATTGTCCCACACGCCTATGAGAGCTTTTTCCACGCGAATGTAGTTTGGAACAGTGCTCGATGCTACGGTAGTGACTTGAACGTTTATGGCAGTGATGACGTGTGCAAGAATTTCGGAACCGCTCAAGTGAATACCCGAGTATTCGATGAAGTCACCCTCGCGGAACGGTACCTATATAGATATAAGCAGTGTAAACCGTTGATGGAAAAGAGGGGATACGTACCATAGACAGAGGATCTGGGGCAGCAAAATTGTTTCCCGCGTTTCCAGCAGGACGATTGGACTGCGGGCATTTCGGGTCGTCGTCACTGCGTGGAATACACATGGGAAAACCAGAAAACGCCGTGATGCTGGGACTCTCTTCATCGGACGTAAAGAGCGGTGCGATGGTAGTCTTCTTTGCAAAGGTACCTTCGGGGTCATTGATGCGAACAGTCGGTCCTCCACGGATTTTGAGGGAGCCGTCGGCAATGTCGACTGTGTCGATATAACCTTGGCTGAGTTGAAGGGCAAATTGGGGAGTCATTCCGATTTGGCCTGCAATCGCCTTTCCATCAATGACATTCCCCGTCACGAGGACTTCATACCCGCCTGCTTCGGCACCGCACAGTTGGGGAAAGGGTACCCATGCAACAGGAAATTGTGCTATCAAGTTTTCCGGGACTGTGATGTCGAAGCCATTCACGGTGATGGAGCCGCCTGAGTTATACTTGTCGGGGGTGGTAACAGTGCATCTACAACAAAGTGAGGATAGGCCAGATAGAGGGAGCAAAGGTATATATCTTACGCATCAAGAGCACCATCAACAATGAAGGGAATGATGTCTGGAATAGGTGTCCCCGCAAGGCCTACGGAGGCTAGCGAAAGAAGTGATGCAACAACCGAGAAGCGAGACATGATGACTATGTTTGAGAAGGAGTGATGAGGTGGGTTGAGACAATGAAAGAAAAGAAGAGGATGACGAGAGGCTTATATTCACATTCCTGAGCTTCATCATTCACTGCCAAGTATCCCAGCACGTGTCTGCAACCTCGGGACTTCGTATTACTAAGAATTGGTACATGTTCCCAAGACAAACCCTCGGGGAACAGAATAATCTGTTCTGGGATACAAGACCGAACAGATGTTTATGGGGTCGAGGCTTGGGGGAGGCCCTTGCAAGGATATCTCCATCATCAACCCATAAACGACTACCTTGCCCGCCATCAATATTTCCAAGACCTTGAACGAAGTGCATGAGAAGGAAGTGACCGGAAGCGAGAGCGGTACGGACGTTCCCGTAGTATCGCTAGCCGAGTCGCATTCGGAAGACAACAAGGGTTTCCGCATCCCAAAAGCTACCCCTCTTGGACAATGCATGGTATTACTCCGACGGGATGTGATAGTCGAGCATGAACTAGGGTCCAGTAGAGGAAATCGATAGTGATGGTGGGTGCTCTAGTGGTACCAAGGGTGAAGACCTGGTAATTGAGGTCTTCTTCCACAGGACCGGACCCGCTAAGCTTCCCGCAACGGGAGATTGACAGGCAATGGGCAGCGGCTGAAGCGAGCTGGCGTACGGTTGGCCCTAGCTTGAATCCCCAGACCGTGATACCACACGTGGACAGGAACATGGCTGTGCAGGGGCTGATACCCACTATCATGCATATCGTATTCTAATTCGAACCTGGACTTTATGCCAGAAGGAAGTGTGAATTCACTCACTCATATCCGGTCCTATAGTCCTGTACTCCCCTCTGTGGCCGGGGACTTATCCTCCTCCAGCATGAATACTGAGGAAGGGCATGACGAGAAGAAAATGATTGCAGGCAACGGATAAACCCTGAGCTCCCGAGAAGTTTACTGACCGTCGTGTATAACGAAAGCTTCGCATCAGCCAATCAATATTCGCAGAAGCCGCATCATGCAGGGGAGTTATGGTTATAGATGCCAGTATTTTCGAGTTCGAGCGCCCCCAACCCACGCTACCCGTACCAGCTTGTACTGTAGGCAAATTTTTCGTAAGAGATGACCTGAAAGGGAATTCGCGCGAGGTCACGAATTATCTTGGTACATGCACGATCTAGGGTCTGTAGAGAAGATATGCGTAAAAGTATCGTGGCTGTTTTAGTCCAGCTGGAAGGAGAATCGACTCCGCATCGGTAGTAATAGTTGAGATGGAACAGAGAAGTGTTATAAAGAACACCGTGGCCGAAGTTGGGGAAAGGTCCGTTCACTTGATCGGCAATTGTATACTCAAAGGAGACTGTTCACTACAAAGGTACATACATAAATCGAGGGGATTCAGGGTCTCTCGGCATCTAACTCGATTCAGATTGGTGCCAGATATCGAACACCACCACCATAACTAACTCTCAGCCTCTTAGCCGACCTTTCATCTCAGCGGGTCAGTATAACACAATCAACATACAGACCGCACGATAAAACTTTCTGCCTTCTGCATAGCCACGGGGAATTGTATTGCCATGTGATGCAGCACGGCACAGTCAGAACACCGCGTACATCAGCTATTCCGACCATTCCGTTGACCATGCTCATCCTCTCCCTTGCAACATGATCTAATCCAGGTTCGCACCGAGACCGAGTTGATCTCTTGCTAGCATGTGAATACGAATTGGTCTATGGTCTATTACGCGGGGAGGAAAAAATCGAAAGTCTTGACTGTTTCATCCTCCGCGGTCTTGGCAAGGCTTTGCATTCTTCAATAGTTCCGCGGGTTGGAGCAAGAAGCATGCAGCTCCATGCACGAAGCTCCGTGATGGAACATTCAATATTATGTATGTACATACATCCGAGCATTCAAGGTAACTTCTTCGTCTCGTGTGTGCTAGAAAGTGGGTCACTTGAACGAGTAGTCTTCCTGTTTTGCCAATGCTAGTGTCAAAGGTACAAGGAGTCCAATTTATATTGGTATACATTGATATTGGTTCCAACCTAATGGGGCGGCTTGATGGGCTCTTATGAATGTCGTTCCGTCTCTTGCTTAGCTTCATACCCTGCCTTTGATATTTGCTCGTCCTACACCTGCATTCTCCAACCACCTCCCCCGCAGATGTTCAGGCTCCCTGCACCTGTTAGATAAATGGCACACTATTGGAAAAGGAAACATGGACTTACCAAGCTAACGCGGGCATGTGCATGTCTTCAATGGGATGCTTTTCTTCCACTACTCGAACCCCCGAGTTCAGGTAGAGTCCACGCACGACCCACGATACTTGCCTCGAGTGTCAAGGGCACACTATCTACGTCAGCTAGTCTCTGGCCGACGTCAAGCAACATGTCGCCCGGACCGCGATGCTGATGGCTGGTGGAAATAGCGATTGTCCCTAAATGCCATCGAGGGTCGAGGGGGTTGTAAAGGTCCCAGTGTGTTTTACCGGCTCCCATGAACGCCTTTACCCGCGCTGGATCTGATGCACGATTGAGAAAACGAGTCTCATAAGACATCTCCCAAGAAAGCAGATGTCGCTCCAACTCTAGTGTAAGGGTCAATAGGAGGTAAGATTGCATCAAAAGGATCGAGTCTGACTGACTGTTGAACAGAGAGTCAGTCCGCCATTTCTCTCCTGCCTTGTCTTTCCCATTCCGGACATAGAACGCAAAACCCGTCACTTCAGGCGTGCCGCTCCAGTACGGATCCTTCTCTTCGGTCACAGTGACGAAACCGTGGTTGCCGACACTGACGAGTCGAGTTCGCAAATGTATAAGCTGCATTCTCTTGAAATCATCCAGATGTTTGGTTTGGTATGGATATATCCACGTGTATAATTCGTCATGTTTGAAGGCTGTGCTGGCGATTTCCAATATTTCTGGAAGGTCGTCTCGAGTCACTCTGCGAACGAACATACTGAAGAAGTACAGTTGGTGAAAAAGTTGATTGTAGGAGTAACCAAGTAACTATGTGATACGAATGACTGATTGTCGTTGCGTATGTAGTGTTTGTAGTGTATGTAGTGTTTGTAGTGTTTGTAGTGTTTGTAGTGTTTGTAGTGTTTGTAGTGTTTGTAGTGTTTGTAGTGTAACGAAGTAAGAGTTGATTGTACAAGTAAGAGAAAGGATCACTCCGAGGAAGCCATATACAGGATGGACGATAACGCGCCTTCCTCTAATGAGGCCTCAGGTATCAGGAGCGCTAGTGGTACAACAACTTCCTTCCAACAATTGTCGCGTGGCATGCTTACCCGATCTGCTTACCTGATTCCCTAGATCCTTTGGATCCTTTAGAAACAAATTTCTCTACTTTCTTGAGCAGTGTTCAATCTCTCCTCTATAATAGATCTAGATGGTTACCAATTAATTACTTGATGTACTCCATTATTTAAAACACATGCTTGCTAGCTCGTATCTGCCTCCACACCGATATAGATTGTAAACAACGCACGCACTCCACTCAAGAGGGTCCCGATGTAGGCTTTACGGCGGAGTGATCTTCGCAGTTTTCTAGCTCAACGTAGAGACAATTGAGGTGAAACTCCATTAAAAAGCGCAGCATCAAACATTCGACGACATCAAGGATGCGAAGAGGGCGTCTTTTTTTTTCTTTCTCTCCATCATGTCACACAGGGCTGGCTGAGCAGGGGTTCACTGATCGACGTCGCACAGCAGCAAGGCATTTCTCATCTTCTTCTATATACCCAAAAGTTGTAACTATAACCAAAGATAGTCAGTGCAAAAGAAGGTGTGGAGGCTGAGATACAAGCCGGGAAAGCACGTGTTCAAGCGATAGAGTAAATCGAGTAATTAACCAGTGACCACCTACTTGCATCCATCCATCTATTCGAACAAAGAAGACCACATACCGCTCCAAGTAGCTAAGGAATATATACAAACACAAACAATCATAGCAGGACGTCCAAGTGCCTATCCCATTGTCCTTTATACTTTTTTACTTTTTTTTACCAAGGAAAACATATATGTATTAATTACCAAAGGTCTTAAGAAGAATAGTTAGTGCACTTCCAGCCACGACCAACAACTCGAATCCAGAGGAACCCGAATTTCCCCAGACGGAAGAAGAAGAACAAACGACGATAACATTCGAGAATATACTTACTATACCGAATGCAAAAGGGATATCCATCTATCCGTTAGGGAAATAACAAGATTGTTACGAATGAAGAGTATTGCTAATAGTTAAGTCTTGACAGTAATAGAAGAGGGGTGTGTATATCTGTACTAGACTATGTTGTTATTGTTATTATTGCAGTATAGGTATACATACCTATTAGATATATATATCTAAATGCCTATCTAAAGAAAGTAGCGTGCCGCAGTGTAGCAAACCTACGGTTTACAACGTTTTATTATATAGGAAATAAATAAGTGAATGACTAAGCGTTTGCTACCTTGGAATAAACACGATAATGGATATAACATAATCTCAAGTAATCTCGTTTGTACATGTATTTATCTATGTTGTTTAATATCTATCTATCTCTTTAGGTTGTTCTAAATATATTAACTAGTGTGTGTGTGTGTATGTTAATAATTACTGTCTGCTATGTTTAATCTCTTGTTATATATATGTTATGTCCTATGCTCTGTCTTAGCTAGGTAGGTATTCTGTTTTATGCTATTATATACTATCCTATTCTATTACTTACTATTATCTACTATCCTATCCTGTCCCATCCTACACCATCCCATCCTACACCATCCCATCCTACACCATCCCATCCTACACCATCCCATCCTACACCATCCCATCCTATCCTATCCCATCCTACACCATCCCATCCTAAACTATCATCCTACCATCCCACCATCTCGCCCCTCCAACCACTAAATCCACCAAACCCCTAACAACAACAAGCCCATACTTCACCCTTATTCACCCTTCACCCTTCATCCTTCACCCTTCATCCTTCACCCTTCATCCTTCACCCTTCATCCTTCACCCTTCATCCTTCACCCTTCATCCTTCACCCTTCCCTTCGTACCGGCGACGGCGGCGGGGGAGGCGGCGGCGGGGGAGGCCGGGGAATCGGAAGCGGAGGTGGAGTCGGAGGCGGAGTCGGAGGCGGCAGCGGACGCGGTAACATGGAAGGCTGCATTGATCGATCCCGAGGGGTTGTGACTTTTCGAGGTTGTGGTTTTGTGTTTTTGGAAGAAGAATGTGTGTATGTGTATGTGTATGTGTGTATGTGTGTATGTATGTGTGTATGTGTGTATGTGTGTATGTGTGTATGTATGTGTGTGTATGTATGTGTATATGTGTGTATGTGTGTATGTATGTATATATTGCAGTAGTAGTATTTGCTTGCTTGCTTGCTTGCTTGTTTTCTTGTTTACCAGAATATAGAGAAGAAGAAGAAGAAGAAGAGTGTATATGCTTTCAAAGAAAGCTTTTATAATACTCGAGGGAGGGTTTACGTGAGTGACTCTACATATACATACATGACTCCTACCTACCTACCTGACTGACTGATTGATTGATTGACTGTTTGATTGAATGATTGATTGACAGGATAATAACAGTCAGCGGGCTTCTTTCTGAGCGAGCAAGAATGAGTATGTGTATGTGTATGTGTGTGTGTACGGGTTATGCCAAGATGGATACACGCGATACTCAAACAAGTCTACAGACACAATAATAACAACAGTGCAACTATGGCACTTCGGATCCGTGTATTGACTGTGGAAAGAAAAGATGGACAGATTAATAGCAGAGTAATGGCAGATGAATAGGTATACAAAGCAGAGCAAGGAACGGCCAAGGAGTGATATTTTAGGAGGTGGGGTGGAGTTGTTGCATTGGCAAACGAGTGACTGGCTGGAGACTAACTGACCAACCAGGTCAGACAATCAATTAACGATTCATAGAAGCAGCAGCAGCAGCAGCAGCAGCGCAACAGGATTACAAAAAGGCAAGTAGTAATAGTAACCCATGTTTCTTTCAATTTTCCCAAATCAATCTTTGCACACGCGTAGCTTCATCGTTCCACGCTATTAATTACTTCTTATATGTACAGTACAGTACAGACACACACGGGTGAAAACTAACTACCCCTCGCAGCTTACTGGGTAGGCACTAGGTATAAGACGCGCCAAAACGAAGGGTATAACATGGCTCGGCTCGTTGGGCTTTTCGTGGGGAGGACAAGCCATACCGGTTGCGTAAAAGTACATGCGGAGCAATGGCAGCACACATAGAAAAGTGGGATCACATGTACATCGTAATGTAGAAAAGTGGAGAGATTACAAGTATAGTAGACAATGAATGGAAAGATGGTATATCCGGGGTATAGAATGAAGCAGAAATGATAGACTAACGATGAAACTAGCCGGACTAGTGGATGCAATGCCGTGGGGGAGAATCATGGTACAAAAGCAGCGAACACGAAGCTCGCAAAGATGCTGAAGCAACATATGAAAAGAAAGCGAGAGACACACTAAAATGAAGAAAAAGCAAGAAGGGCAAGTGACAGAAATAGAAAGCTCCTCACGTCATCATCATGAGCCTCGTAGTCCGTTTCTGGAGGTTCCTGGGCTTATTGTTGCCACCGGGACCGAGCATGGTGCTCTGCTGCGCAGCGTGGTAGGCATGCCTGTCGCAAAAGACTCTGCCTCCGACCTCGTAATAGTCATCGCGCAGAACGATGCGACAAGTCGAGCACGTGAAGCATCTAGGGTGGAATTTTTGACGCCGGTCCGTCTCCAAGTATTGGCCCTCAATTCCGCGGTTGCAGCGCTTGCACAGAGATCCGTTCAGCTCATGGTAATGCTGCTCGCAGTATGGCGAGTTGTCAAAGACATAAAACTCGGCACTGGGGAAGGGATCCTGACATGTGTGACACACGAAGCATTCTTTGTGGTAGCGGCCTGTGAGGCGTCCAGAAGAGTCCTTGACGGACTTTCCGGTAATGGTGTCGGAGCAACCTCGGCAACGGCCGCGGCTTGCTGTTGTGGGGCGTCTGTTTGCGGGTCGTCGTAGTTCAGGCTCTGGCGCACGCTGCACAGGGCTGCGGAGAAGGTTCAGTGCAGGATCCATGTTAGGTACCTGCAGTTCGCGTGGGCGTGGGTCTTCACTTGGTCGTCTGTCTTCACTCGGTCGCCTCTCGGTGCTGAGGCCAAACTGAATTGCAGGGTCCATTGGAGATTTTAGGGCATTGGGAAGAGCTCTTGGGGGCGGTTGTCGGGACGGACTCGGCGCTCTCGCCATGTTGAATCCACTTGGCTTTCTGCGCTCTTCGGCCTGTGGGGGAGGTCGGTATGCGATGAATGTTTCTGGACTAGAAACCCTTGCGACTGGCTCGTCGAAGAATTCACGGGCCTTGGAAGGCTGTCGCGAATGACCGGATGTGGATGATGGCGGACTGGATCGCGAACTCGCGGCACTCCTGAAGCTAGAGCTGATGGAATCATCAGAATGACCGGAATCAGAGGGTGTATGAAGGGGATTCGCTGGCAAGTCTCTACCACCATAGACTGGTCTATATGCCAAAGGTAGCGGTGGCTCGTTCTTGCGAAGAGAGGAATATGACCCGCTTCGCGCGTTGCCCCGTCCAGGTGATAGGCTCGCAGAACGCGGAGCCGACATGATGGCGGGATCGACTATTGATTGTCGGGCAGGACTGCTTGGTCTCTCTATTCTCGGAGGAGATGCAGCTTCTTTACGTTCCGATGGCGCTGGAGGCGTTCTTGACCGGCTTGGCTGGTTCGAAGAGCCCATGGTCTCCTTTTGCAGGCGCTGGAGAAAGGCATCGATGCCCTCGGTTGGGGTTGGCACATCTTGGCCTTGTGGTGGGGGAGGGGGAGGGGGCAAGGAATTCTGCACTGCCCTTGGATTCGTGGGCAGGCCATACATGCCATTCGAGAATGTCGAGTTGGGCGATGTAATGGACGTGATGGAACTTGTTTCGTCGCCACCGCCTCTCGAGCTGACCTGGGTGTTGCTTCTCTTGTGGCCAAAATCGGTTTCGCTCGGCGGACCTCTTCGGCCGTCCGATGTGCTCGGCCTGCTGACAAAAGGACCAGGAGCTATGTTATCCATTCTCTTGAGCACACTAGATCCACCATCCATACGAGGACTGACGGGCGCAAACAAAGGACTCGGCTCCGCATATTGATAATTGTAAGGCGAGTCGATCTGTTGTCTGGATTGTGAATTCGCGCTCGTAGGTGTTGCACTTTGTGCGGTGGGGAATCGGGGAGAAGGAGAGTCTAGATTTGACGAGTATGCGGGAGAGGGGGCCATGGATGCCATAGACCGCGGCATGGGATTGGTAGCGCTCCGTTGGGCCAGAAAGGGGACTCTTGGATTTCCGGACAGAGGAGACAAGCTTTTCGGGTTGCTGTAGTCGCTCAGAGCTGACATGGGTGTGAGAGTAGATTGCGCATAGGGTTGAGTGTATGGTTTGTCTGCGAAAGCTTGTCAATCAACGTTCTCATTCATGGCAAGCAACGAAGAACTTACTAGCAGCGGAAGAATCAATCCTTGGAGGAGGCTGTGTGCGGCTAAATCGTTGTTGGCCTTCTTGTCTGCTGTTGAAGGAAGTTCCAGGAGCGAAAGTGCTTGCTCGCTCCAGGACTGGAGGCGAGGGCTCGCTATCATCATCTAGTGTGGGATGGTTAGATGGAATGGCTTTGAAATATGATGCGCATCAATGACTTACCTCCAGCCGATGTTGCGCAGACATGATCGGCCAACTTCAGGATGTCGATATCGGCGGCGCAATTGGAACACTTTATCATTGGCAGCAGGCTCATGCTATCGGTGTCGGGCATGGCTGCTGTGGTGGTGTTGTTTGTTAGGCTTGTGCCAGTCGATAGTGTTGGGGATGGTGGTTGCCAGTTGGGGATGGTTGTTCACGTCCAGCGGGATTTGGCAAGGAGTTGTTTTGGTGTCGGTGGCATGGAGTTTGGAGGTGAGGATTGGGGGAGATGGCACTCGAGATGGCTGGCTGCTATGGCTGGCTGCTATGGCTGACTGCTATGGCTGACTGCTATGGCTGCCGGGGGGGGGGTATAATCCTTGAGGGTCCAAGAGCCGATAGATCTGCGTAGTCGGGGTGGATACGGAAATGAGTCTGGAACTGGGGACTTTATTGTTCGTCAAATGGCGGCGGGAGAATACTAATGTAGTGTTAGAAGAGGTATTTTAACAGGCACGGCCCGACTTTAGCCAACACGTACACGATGGAGGTTTTCAATGTGAGAAGATTGATATTGGCTGCAGTACTAATGAAAAAGGATAAGAAGGGGTGAGGGGGAAAGAAAAAAAAGACTATGGGGGAGGTCCAATTTGAGAGCAGTAGCCAAACAGGACTCCGGATGAAAGAAGAGGGTCGTGAGAAGTTAATCAAAAAAGAGCAACAGTGCAGGTAATGCAGGCAACTAACATGGTCCCCAACCCCCCTGTAAGTCATCAGCACTGATCCCTGATGGTGGCGTCGCGCCATGGCTGGGCGGACACGCTGATACGATGGACAGTTGCTGTGAGCGGTAACCAACGGAGGCCCACCAACAAGTTATTATGAAACAAAGTCCTCGGTCAGACTGTCTCGCTGAGGTCACAGGTGGCAATGTGGGAGCCTTTAGTCTTGCTTTGCCTCTCTTCTAAGCGTGAGGATATGAAAGGAAGAGAGAGAGAGAGAGAGAGAGAGAGTGTGTGTGTGTGTATGGGATATGAAAGAAAGAGAGGGACAAAGGAGGGCGTGGGCGGTCAAGGGGTGCAAGGATCTTGTACTATAGATACGGTACCTTTTATTAACCATGTATACATATCTTAGGTATATGTAATAATAATGTCTATCTACATATACATACATACAAGTAACAGTACATGTGTACGATAAAAAAAAAGATGATGCGAGGCGTGGATCGCAATACGGCTCTGCTCAGGAGTTCGCCCTAGGTTACTACGAGACGGGTGAGGGTTTTAATTCGGCGGCCCCCGATGTCTCCCATGTCGCGTCGTGCTCACCGATTCTTGAAATGTCACCTTTTTTGTTGACTCGGGCCAGCCCGTTGTGACCAGATCGGGGTCAGCCTCTCTCTCTCTCTCTCTCTCTCTCGTGCACAATGCTCCAGTTGTGTCAGATGCATCGCACATGCATGTTTCGGAATCGGTGAAACGGGGCCCAGCAGCCATTACAAAGGTACTCACTCTCAAGGTACAGAGGGTGTGGTGGGTAAGATGGATGAGATGGGTGAGATGGATGAGATGGATGAGAGATAAAGTTAGCATGACAACCCAGGAATTACCATCTCACCTCGCTCTTTCATGCAACTCCTCAGCACCGGCCCAACCTCCGCCGACGCGCTACTGTACGAGTGCGAGGCTCACCAAGTGTCACTTGGACCCTGCGTGAGCTTACCCAGTCCAGTCCAATCCAGTCCAGTCCAGTCCAATCCAGTCCAATCCAGTCCAATCCAGTCCAATCCAGTCCAATCCAGTCCAATCCAGTCCAGTACCCTGCCTGAGCTTTCATGTTACAATCTTCTCCTCACATGTTACAATGCCATGTACATACATAATACCCTCTCCTCTCCAAGCCTTTCTCTTCACCCCGTGTGCTGTCGTCTCCACGTCAACCTCAATCTATCTGCTCGCCAGTCCGTCTCATCGACACAGGCACAAGCACAGGCACAGGCACATCACCTTGTTGTTTTCCATGGCGCATCGCCAGCCAAGCCAGACTCGCAGACAGGGTCCGCAATTCCGAGCAATTCCGAGAGTGGAGAGGCAGCTTCTTCCCGTGAGGCACAAACATGTTTGAAGCTGCAAACGTCTCACCAGAAGCCGTCTTGCGTGAACTCTTGACATTTTAAAACGCATGTCTGGGAGGGAAGCCACAACTCGATCGACTATGCGATTGCTCACGAGGATGAATCAAAACGCATCATGGCCATATGATGCAGCAGCACTGTACATACGGAGTACGCACACTGGCCCTGGACATGACAAGGGTACATGGCACCCGATGTTGGTCACGTGCTGCCTCTACTGCAGCTTCAACATACATACACAGTATTACTACATGTGTGTAATATTGCAAAGTCACAATTCAAATTCATCAATTAATAAACAACATGCCGCAATCATGCAGTCTGCCAGTCTTCCATGCTGTTGTTCGCTGTTTGCTGTTGCATCTCCTGCGTCTGCACCATGCCCCGAATACATAACTACGCAAATGCACTAATTAATCACCAATTACTGTGAGCAGAATGCTATCGGGCGAAAGCGGACGCGTCGCCATCAACGCTGGCAAAACCAAAGCCAGAGCCAGTGTCCTTGGCAACATGATTGGTCTGTATGAGTGATCTGCAGGATCTGGCCGGCATGTGAGCACGTTCTAATTCCTTGAGCT
Organism: Pleomassaria siparia CBS 279.74; assembly: GCA_010093715.1. Taxonomy (NCBI): domain Eukaryota; kingdom Fungi; phylum Ascomycota; class Dothideomycetes; order Pleosporales; family Pleomassariaceae; genus Pleomassaria; species Pleomassaria siparia. The sequence continues at coordinate 651,179 of MU005777.1, read as the reverse complement.
GGAGAGCAATCATGCAAATCGTACCTGTGTAGATTAATCCCAACAGGCGGTGGGAGGAATTACAGCTGTCAGTCCGGCTTAGGGCGGCACGGCGAATATCAAAATGTCGGTTGTCTTATCGATAACCACAATACGAGGCCTTAGCCTTGAAAGGGTTAGTGCGCTGCACCTACGTATGTAGGGCACGTGTGGGGTACTTGCTGCCTGCACATATAAAATGTTGCCTCAATAAGGCTCACCCACCCACAACATTTCTTTCCACAACCACCAGCAATCTTGCAATTGACCACTTCTCTTCTTCTTCCACCTAACCATCACAATTTCACCAACCGGGCCACAGCCCAGATAGCACCACGTTTTCCAATCTCCTCAATTCGTATGTACCCCGTGCCAGTGCCAGCTTCATCAAAACAGAAATACTGCATTCCTTGGCCCCCTTCAGACCTCCTCATGGACTAACACTCTGCAGCTCCCACAACACATTCGCAGGCCGACGCTCAGCACCTTCGGGAGCATCGTCGGACATAGACTACCGCAGATAATTCATCTGCACAGTCAGCCAATCAAACACCGCAGCCTACTCTCTACAACGACAACTCAATCGACATGGCTCCCCACGCCGAAGACGCCAGCGCCGGCTCTGCGAATGGTGGTGTAGGAATCCAAGGAACGACCCCAGCCACAGCCAAGGATCTCTTCGTTGTCAGCTCCCCAAACGTTGAGTATACGGACGACTTCATCAAGACAAAGTACACGTACCGCACCACGGCCGTCTCCCAGGGCCCCAATGGAAACTATGTTGCCGTCCCCAAGGAAACCCTCTACGACTTCAAGGTCGACCGCAAGATCCCAAAGGTCGGCGTCATGCTTGTCGGATGGGGTGGAAATAACGGATCCACCGTCACGGCCGGTATCATTGCCAACAAGCGTGGCCTCGTCTGGGACACAAAAGACGGTACTCAGGGGGCCAACTATTATGGTTCCGTTATCATGGGATCAACCACCAAGCTCGGCACCGACAGTGCGACCGGAAATGATATCAACATCCCGTTTCATGACCTCCTCCCCATGGTGCACCCCAATGACCTTGTCGTCGGCGGATGGGACATCAGCAGCTTGGACTTGGCCTCGGCTATGGACCGTGCCTGTGTTCTCCAGCCCTCCCTCAAGTCTCTCGTCCGAAAGGAGCTGGCTACCATGAAACCCCTTCCCAGCATCTACTACCCAGACTTCATCGCTGCCAACCAGGAGGAGCGTGCCGACAACCTCATCCCCGGAACCAAGGCGTCCAATGCCCATGTTGAGCAGATCCGCAAGGACATTCAGCAAGTCTTTTCTTTTACTCCCATCACGGGGGTTGCCTGTTAACGCGTTCCAGAAACTTCAAAGCCGAGAACAGCCTCGACAAGGTCATTGTTCAATGGACCGCCAACACCGAGCGTTTCGCCGACATCCTCGAGGGCGTCAACGATACTGCCGACAACCTCCTCAAGTCCATTGAGAACGGTCATGACGAAGTTTCTCCCTCCACCGTCTTTGCTGTGGCTTGCATCCAGGAAGGCGTCCCCTTCATCAATGGCTCACCCCAGAACACCTTCGTGCCTGGTGCTATCCAGCTCGCCGAGCGTCACAACGCCTTCATTGGCGGCGACGACTTCAAGTCCGGCCAGACCAAGATGAAGTCCGCCCTCGTTGACTTCCTGATCAGCGCCGGTATCAAGCTGACCTCGATCGCCTCGTACAACCACCTCGGCAACAACGACGGCATGAACCTGTCTTCGCAGCGCCAGTTCCGCTCAAAGGAGATCAGCAAGTCCAACGTCGTCGATGACATGGTCGCCGCCAACACCGTCCTGTATAAAGAGGGCGAGCACCCCGACCATACCGTCGTCATAAAGTATATGCCCGCCGTCGGCGACGACAAGCGTGCCCTAGACGAGTACTACGCGGAAATCTTCCTCGGTGGACACCAGACCATCAGCATCTTCAATGTGTGTGAGGACTCGCTGCTCGCATCCCCACTGATCATCGACTTGGTGCTCGTCGCTGAGATGATGACGCGTATCCAGTGGAAGACGCACGCCGACGAGGCCGACAAGTTCGCTGGCTTTCACAGCGTCTTGAGCATTCTTAGTTACATGCTCAAGGCCCCGATGACGCCGACCGGTACCCCCGTCATCAATGCTCTCGCTAAGCAGCGCGCGGCTTTGACCAACATCTTCCGTGCCTGTGTCGGTCTCGAGCCCGAGAACGACATGACGCTGGAACACAAGCTCTTCTAAGCTCTGGGAATTTGGTTTCTGTTTGCACAATGTTTTCACGACTGTGAACCTGGATTGCTTCAACATGCTCCGGGCTGATCACAAAGGTATTTGCTTGGGTCACGAGTTGACCCATTGACAACGCCAGAGGGGCTTTCAACAATGCTGGCCAAAGGGGGTGCAATTCCATCAAGGGTGCCATTTGTCTTTTGCCAACCGACTATATACTCTCCTTGAGGCACTGCAATATGATATCTTCTTGTCCATGTTGGGCATGTACATCGAAGCTACACCACTTGACTCCACTTGCTCGACTTTTGTGTGACAACCACCCACTATAGCTACTCTACTTGCGTGACTTTTGTTTGAAACCCATCGACTATATACTCCCGCCATCTCTCACTCGCGTCAATATTCACCCATCACATCTTCACGCACCATATATGTAGCCTGCCCACCTCCCCAACTCCATCACCGACTGGACCCTTTTTTTCGCCAAGCTTGACCTCTTCCTCCTTGCCCTTCCCCTTACCCTTCCCCTTGGCACCTGTCTTGGCACCCTCTTCCTGCTCATCATTCTCGCCCCTCTTTCTATACACATGGACCCTCTTCCTCTTCCTGGCCATCGTCACCGGACGCCCATATTCCTCCCCCTCGTCATCAACCAGCACCTCTGGCTCCGTCCCCTCAAGACACCATCCAAACCCCATCGACACTCTCAGAAACAACATCCTATTCTCGAGCCTCTCCAGCACCTCGACCGTCGAAGTTACGAGTTGCTGTGCCGTGCGACCGAGCAATTGCTCCCATGCCGTGTCGGAGAAGACGAATTTGCCGCTGCCTATCTGGCCCGTTTCGTCCATTATGGGGCCGATCTGTAGGGATACGTGAGTAGAGGGTTGGAACCAGGTGGGTGAAAAGACACGTACGATGCGAGGGTTGATTCGGAGGGGTTTCCATTTGTTGCATTGTTTGCATTTGGCTGTTACTGCGTTTGCGAAGATGGGAATGCCGCAACTATGTATAGTGGTTAGAGGTGCGCCGGGGAAGGCAAGGTGCAAGTGGCCTACCATTCAGTACTCATGAGCATGTTGCGTTTGAAATTAATCGTGATGTTGAGCTCGGTAATCAAAACACTGACGTAGCCCATGAATCGCTCTATTCATCAGAATCAGCCACAATAATTCTATACTTGTCTTATCAAAGTCGTTGGAAATGGTCAGTGGGCAGACCAACAAAGCGATCTCAGAGAGGTATGGATTGGACGCTTGGAGAATCAGTAGACAGTAATACCTTTGGGATTGGCTCGCGCACTGGAATGAATCAATGTGATTTACAAGATATGGGAACGCATTGCTTACAATTCGTCGATATCAGCAAGATTGTACAGAATTCGTATCTCTGCCGTGTCTGCTGCCATTGTATTGAACACTGTAACGGTATGTTAGTGCGCTATCCTGAGCTCATACCGAATGACTGCTACTTTAGGCTTACTTACCCCCATCAGGAAACGCCGGATTGACGTGTTCCTTCTTCGTCAACCTCTGTGCCAGGGCTCGGAGCCACAACGCATCACCCAGATTCGGATCCACATCCACCCTCGTATTAGCGTCGACGGACAGGTTGGCTGTTCTACCAGTCCTCCATCCGGGATTCGAGATGAGCAGTACGGTATGAGAAGGCTGCCACACGGATGCTGAAGCACACAAGGCGCCGTAGAGTGTAAGACAAGCTTCTGCCGTGTCGTCGAAGACGCCGATACTCCTGAACTCTGAGACATTTCCATTCTTGTTCTCAACTAAAAGGATGGTCAGAATGGCGAGTTGGATCTAGGACTAGTATCAAGTTACTTTTCTTTCGAGCTCCGATACTCTTAACACAGACGAGCACTTTGCAATCCTCTACGTCATAACCCCCATCCATGAAGTTCTTAACCGTCATCAGACCAGATAGTGGCTGTGAATCCTTCCAGCCAAACGGCGTCTTGAACATGGTCTCGTCATCGCTCTTCTCGTGGAGCATGATATAACAGTGACGCTCTCGCTCTGGGAAGATAGATGTGAAAAGTGGCGCTGCAGAAGGAGCTAGCGACGCTTGCCCACCGTGTGAGATGTGAACAGTCCAGACAGTGATGAGCTGTCCGAGGCGGACTTTGTACTCGGTGTTGGCATACCATAGACGAACCTATCAGATCATCAGTCTCACCTCAAAACACACCAGAAGAGTGAAAGAGCTTCACCGTCAGTGCTCCAGTATCATCAGCAACCGTAAGCTTCAACAACCCCTTCGCAGCCAATTCCCTCTTACTAGGCTTCGGCATATCATACAAATTCACGATTCTGCCCATGAAAGTGAGAAACCTGGGGCCCGGCTCCAGGGCACCAATGTCAATTTCCTCGTAATCCTGCATCGGCGTCCACGGAGCGGGTGGAGCATGTAACACAGCATCTACTTCTCCAGCCGTAAAGCCGTCGCCTGGCTCGGTACCAGGTGACGATGGCGATGCATCACGTGCTGGACGAGATGCAGATACTCTTGACGAAGACAACGCTTTGGAGGACGATGAAGAGAAGAACGACTGGATGGATGGGGTTTGAGACTCCATTATGGCCTCGCTGGGGTCGAAACGGATGTGATGGGGCGAGAGAAAATTGAGGTGTGAGTTTGAGTGATGAATGGGAGGGGAAGGGACAATCTGTGAGCTAAGCATTGCAAGCTCAAGAATGGAAGGAACGTGATGACAGTGACAACAACAACAACAACAACAGATGATTACAAAAGCTGTCAGTTATACATGTAACGAAAGAATGTAAGAAAAGAACACCGCGAGCCTTTGAAAACAAAACAGTAATGAAAAAAAAATGGCAAGACTGATGGCAAAAAAAACCTGTAGCTCAGCAAGTGCCGCTTCTATTTTATTTCATGGGGGAAGAAAACTTTTTTTCTTTTCAAACACGACAATTTGGAAATGGTATAATAATTATATACGTCGGCCAAGACTGACTGACTTGACTGACTGACTTTCACAGACAAACACCTACCTACCTACCTCGCCAAGTCCAGATCCATCCACCCATCGCATCGCATCGACCAGTAAGTAGTTGACAGTAGTACTGTCTTCCCCAGTCAGTCCGTCGTGAATCCATGAGATAGATAGAAACAGACAAACAAACACCCCGCAGAAAATGCCATCATGGTAGAACTCCTCCAAAAGGAAAGAAAGAAAGAAAAAAGAAAAAAGCAACAAATTGCCGTCCGTCCTTGGCTGTAAAGTGGTGGGAAATAACAAGAACTCCACATGTGTCTCATTCTCATACAAGATTTAACCTTTCATTCTCTTGATCGTTTCGCGCCGACTCTTCCCCGGTTTCTCAGAAGCGTTCCACTCAGGTATATATTTCTATTCGTGCAAGCATTATGAATCATTCAGCACCCCAGCCAGACTCCTCAAGACGTCCCCTACTCCAATGCCTTCGCTCCCCACCTTCTCTTTGCTTTCTCTGTCCCGCTCCTCCAGTCTTTGAGCTGCGGTCCCAAGCACCCTACTTGCAACTCTTTCCGCGGTATTTCGATATTGTTCAATCTTGTGAACGCCGTCGGCGAAGACATCGATGTGAGGTTCAAGTGTGCTGGAGAGATTAGAGACATGTGTCTGTAGGGCAAAAGTTGTGGTGAATGTAAACTGATGATCGGAGGCTAATTCTGGTAGCTGTGGCTGCTTAAGCGCAGCTAGTATGGAGGCTTGTGAGGGGTCGAGAAGAGAGGGGTCAATATCGACAAGTGAAGGGATTGATGTGTGTATCGTGGGTGGTGATGGAGGCAGGACTGTCGATTTTGATAGATCGTCCCAAGCAGCCTTCTCTACTTCGAGGCTAGGGTATGTTTAGCAAACAAGTTGAGCGTTGGGATTTAGTGGAATAGTACCGTTTGATCTCCTCCTCCAATTCTTCCATGGCCGTTTGCATGCTAGTATTCTGAGGGTTTGGTCTTTTTACCACTGTGGTTGCTGGCACTGCATCTTCCTATTATGATGGTTAGCTTCCAAATGCCACTGTAGGCCCAATTGGTACATACTCTACTAAACCAGTCGGACAATTCAGGGTTGTTGGCAAAATCTTCTATCAACTCAAGCTGGATCGCACGGGCTAGAGATTGTGTCAGCGAATTCCTTCCATGACGAGCAGCAGGGTATGAACACGATATTATCAATACCACGGGAGTTTGTCAACTACCAGAGGTTGAAGTGAACTTACCAGACATAATCGCGTTCGAATCCTTGACGTTCCCCGATGGCTTCGCTGGGAGCGCTTTGGATCCACACCAAGTGAGCAGCTGTTTCATCCGCCGAGGTTCAGGTTGGCTCTGTTCGATATATTTGAAGTAGTCCCGAACTTCGACTTCAGAGTGTGGCAAAGCATTCGAGAGGCCGCTATCCATCAAGGAACTCGCCCTCCTGCCCCGCATGCCTGTGCTACTCCTCCGGTGACCACCATTCTTGGAGCCTTTCCGCATCTCCTTGTTCCGTGCGATAACCGGGGTGTCTGCAAAAGGCAGCATGACCTTTGTCGCAGCTCCATCGCGCTTCTTGGAAACGTGCAGCTCGTTCGGCGTTTGCACACCTACTTTCGCGGGTACGCTTTTGGCTGGTTGCGACTCCGGGACTGGCGTGACCTGCTTCTTCTTCTTCTTCTCAACTGGCGCGCTCTTCTTCACCCGCTTCGTAGTCTGCGCTTCCTCCGCGTGTGCTTCCAATTGTTCTTTATCCGTAGATAAACGCGCCGAACGTCGCCTCACTTGTGTCTCGGATTGTGCAGGCTCTGGGGCAGCAGCAGCCGTATCCTTCTTCCGACGCGATGGCGCGGGTTTGACTGGTTTCTCGGTGGGAGGTTCGGGCTCGGGTGCAGATTGCGCTTTCGCGGTAGACCTTCGAGTTGTGCGGCGCGTGAACTGAAAACCATCGTCGTCCTCGTCGTATGCTGTCGCCTTCGCTGCCTTCTTCGTCGCGCCATTCATCCTCCTGCCCGTGCCACTAATCTCTGTCTTCGGTCTTTTGGCGGGCGGCGGCGCATCCTCGTCTTCGAAGGGGTGTTTTGCACTCTTCCGTCGCGTCGCTGAGCGATTCGTGGCCATGTGATGCAATTGTTGTAGAGGGGATCTCGCGTATACAGCGTTCATGGGTTCGGTTGCTATGGTGTTGTCGGCGGGTGAGGGTAAGGCGCGTGCATGCCGCGGTGGCGACGCTCCAGTGGTATTATGATCGAATGAAGTCGACGGTTAGTCCTAGAAATTGGCGATAATGCGAATGAGTGTACGTGGTGAAGAGGTTCGCGGGCGGTCGGCCGTGCGAGGGATGCTTGTTGGCGAGTTCCTTCGTAGTGGAAGTGAAGATCGTGCCAAGACCAAAACATTGGAAGGCGCTAACGCCAGTCCCAATCCAGTAGGCACATGATGACCGCCCGGCAAACACGAAAGTGTAGCAGAACCATATTGATTATTATTTTGGCCCACTTGTTTTATCTCCTACCGAACAAGATCTAAGTGTTAACTTCTATCCATTTGTGCTTAGATGCAATCTCGTCCAAATGCAAATTAATTACATGACAGGATTTCACAGCAGTTTCATTGAGCACAATCTCAAAGTAACAATCTCATCTCCGTAGAGATCTCTATAGTCTCGTTCTGTATCTAGAACCCGAAACCGGACCCCAATCCATGACGTATATATCATACAAGCACAAAAACCTTCTTTCGCTGTTTTGCCGCACTAATGCCACTCCCAGGATAGCGATGAAGGAAAAAGAAAATCGTGCAAATGAGTGCTGATGGGGTATCTAGTAGTGTACAGGTTCAAACGAAACGCTAGTTTCTGAAAAGCAAAAGGAAAAGACAGAGAAATAGGACAGTCATGTCGTGCGTATACTATGCAGATGCAGATGCCAAAGTAGGTGCTGGTAGATATTACAAGAAAAGTAAGTCAAGGGAAAACCCTGGAGACGAAAAGAAAGTAAAAGAAATGACAAGAAATATAAAAGAAGGATCGGAAGGAAACAGTAGAGAGTGTGTGTATGTGTTTACAAGAGAGGATATCAGCGGCCACCCTTGGAATACGACACACTGATCATCAAATCCTCACCAAAACGAGTGGGTGTAAGATGCGGCACCCACCCTGGACTCATCAACTGTCCCGCGTTGACACCAACGACCGATTGTTTCCTCGGCCGTACATTAAGCGGCTTCACAACGTCGATCTCGTACATAGCGGGACTCTTCGGCCACTGTCCGCTCTGCGTCCTCGTAGAACGTCCAGACAGCGCCAATCGCTCAGATAAAGCAGAAGGCCCCGCATCCCAGGACTCGATCACGCTGTTGCTGCGGATGTGTGCGTGGTTCCGATCCATCTGCTTCACGTGTTCTCTTAAATCTGAACGCTTGGGACTGTCCATATGTAGTTGGCGCTCGAGTTGTAGAGCCTCGCGCTCGCCGCGGCGTTTGATAAGCAGTGCTGATGGTGTGGGGAGCAGACGTGGACTTGATTGGTTTTGGGCATTGTGGTTTTGAGGACTCCTAGGGCTTCGCGGCACGAGTTGGTTCGATGCTCGTGGAACCTTGGGATACCGCAAATTGGATATGGGAGACTCGGCGACGGGGGAAAGCTTGTTTTCGTCCGAGGAAGAGAGTTGCTTGTCTTCGTCTTCGTCCTCGGGTGTGGGGTCGTTAGTACCAGTCGTCTCGAAGGATGTCTGCGAGGAGATGGAATCGCGAAAAGTTGTCGATGCGCGGGATGTGGCTCTTGACATTGTGCTTGTGGAGCGCTTGGGCCGGGCTGAGATCATGAGTTTTGGCGATGGTTGGGATTGGATTACGTCGAGGGTTGACTTGGGGGTAGGGTACTTGTTGGACTTTGGCTTTCTAGTGTTCTGGTGCGAAGTGAAGTAGTAGTCAGGGATGTCTCCGAGGTGGCTCGATTCGGGCGTGCTGACTGCCGTTGCTGTGGGTTTGTAGGCACCGTAAGCAGAGGTCATCTGGATAGGTGGACCGAGTTGTGGCCTCGTATCGGGTTTTGGTGAACCGCGAGAGGAGGGAACACCGACAAGAGCAAAACGTGGTGGCATGGTTCTTGACTGTCGAACTGGGATGTTGAGGGACAGTTCAGGCTGTTGTGGTATTTGTTGGCGGATCTCTACTGATTTCTGCGGCTTCCCGGTTGCGTTGGGTGTCGGTGACTGTCTTGAAGGCTTAAGGATTCGGATCGGAGGAATGGGCATCGGGGGCGTTGGCAATAGCATCGAAGATCTTCGACGTGTGGGAAGAAGGTCTTCCTCGAATATAGTTTCCTGGGTCATGACACTGGCACGACTAGCACGGTTGGTCATTTTCAGTGAGCGTCGTAGGCTTTTCGGCCTCTGTTGTCTGAGCTCGGCTTTGGGGGGTCGTTTGAGGAACCCAGGCTTGACAGACTTCCCGGGGAGTGTGTTGCTGAAAGCAAGGCCAATTTGATCGAGCGGCACAGAGGAGTTATTGCTCGAGTTTCTCGAACTAGCAGCAGGCCGGAGAAGTGGGTGAACCGAGGTGTAGTCAGGCGAGTATGTCTTGGGTGGACTTGGCGGTGGTGGTATGGCGTATGCAGTGGAATCTAACTGGGGTATGGGCCTGATTGGCCTGTCACCCTTGACGGACTTGTGTGCCGATAGTTCAGACAGCGGTGGGAAACGAGGCGAAGGTATACGAGGAGAAGACCCCCTCAGAGGAAATTGCGAGTAAGGGCGTGATGAGTATGACTTTGGCAGCTGGGGCTTCTTTTCCCCTTTCTCGGCACACGTCTTTCGTTCTTTTCGTCTCCGAAGAAAGACACTGAGAGCCATGAGGCCAATTGCTACTATGAAGGTTGCAGCAGCAGCGACAGATAGACCCGCTATTTGCGCCGGCTTCATGGTCTCGGGCCCACGGGGGGGTGCAGTAACGACAGGAAGAACAGTCGGGGTGGCGGTAGGTAACGATGAGGAAGTGATGGACGATGGGAAAGAATTCGAATTGACGATTACGGACCTGGAAGTAGTCGCAGGAGAATGAATAGATGTAGTAGTAATAGTAGTAGTGAATGTTGATGAAATCCAAGTTGTAACAAATGCTCGCGATGAAGTAGTTTTAATCGGAACCACGATGACGGTTTTGGTAGGTAGAACAGCGCCCTCTTGGCCAAAGCAGACGTTGTAAGTATCGGCGGCTTCGTTGTTGTTGGAACAGAATGTGTACACGCATTGAAGAGCGACCTCTCCGAGAGCTTCTCCTCCTTCGCTATAAAGGGAGCACAAACACTGTAGGTCTTTCTGAAAAGTACATGAAGGGAATCTGATTTGGAGTGCAGACTGCAGACATGGCTGAGCGCATGCAGGTACTGTGCGTTGAAGCTGAGCCGGAAGTGAGTTCGTCCCGGTAGAATCGGCTGCTATTAGAGAGGGCAATATTGTGCATAGCCTTTTGATGTGGCTTAGAAGCATAGTTGTACAAGAGCTTTAGGACGTAAGCAGGGATTCTCTTCTGGGTGAGGAACATTTGATCTGGAGACGGAGAAAAGCGCGCAGGAAAAAAGATGCGAACTCACCTAGGAAAAGTATGGAAATCAACATCTGGAAAACAGCATGGGAAAGGTTTGCGCCGGTCAACAGCTCGTAGAAGCAAGGAAAATGAAAAGGACAAGACTCAAGGAAATTCGTTACGCAGCGTCCGTCTCACGTAGTAGTTTTGACGATTTCAAACAAAAATCGCCAGCGAGATGGTAGGTTGACAATATGTATCGACACTTGGTGCGGGCGCTTCGTTCCCAGGAGTGCATGGCCAGCCGCTGAGGCGTCGTCCGACAGACATTCTCGAATGGATTGGTACACATGTTAGCGCTCGGGGACTGTTGGGGAACATATCACCACAGATTTTACGAGGTACGTGGTGTCGTGATGGAAAGAATCTATCTTGAGCGCTTAGGACGGCGCTAGGCCCAACCGGCAGTGCATGTAAGCGCCGACTGCTACATATGCTTGCTGGCCTCCCAAATTAACCCCCGTGGTCGCCACGACTCTTGGGTAATCGTCAAATGGGACAGTGAAAATAGAACTTGGCCTACGCATACCCCGCTGCGCATGCAATTAATCCGCGTCGCTGGAACCCAGTCGGGCACGCCAACATCCCACACCCCACATCCCACATCTCGTGACATGCGTCTCGTTCGGGACGTTTGGCTGGTGTTGGTGTTGGTGTTGGTGGGGTTTAATACTGACGTCTCCTTGCATGACTGTGCCTCCATCGAGAATGGTCCTTGGAGAAGGAACCGCTGGCTGCGAGGGTGCCGAACCGCACTGTCGACCTTTGTCTACTGTGTACAGTAACGAACGTTGCCGCAAGGTTGCAGCTGTATGTAGGTGTAATTACCCCAATGGGATGGCTTATAAATCGGTTGCTCAGCCATCCATCTTGCAGAAAAAGATCATGTAGATCTTGGATTGAGAAACCATGTACAGCAATCAGTACTTTGTACATCGCTCATCGAACGCTTACTTTGTATCGTAGACCGAGTGTTTGGTATCGCATGCGCCTCGTTATGCACCCATTATCCAGCATCTACACAGTACGGCTCTGCCATAGCCATGGACTTGGAGTCCGTGACGTTGCTTCCACACGTTCCAACGGTCCCTCAACAACCGTGATCTAAGTCTCAGTGGCCTTATGGCATGGCCGTTTCATCAGGAGTGGTCTTGGATACAGCCAGTAGAGAATAGGACGTCTGCTCATTGAAGCTGCCCGATGTTTCTCGGATGATTGAGTTGCCCGGAGGAAAGACGATGAAACGATTGCGCCCCATGTAACCGCTGGGAAAGGGTCCTATACTTCCGCCGTGCGTATGGGGCACGGGTGACGCTCTCTCGGAGAGACTGGTACCGGTACATTTGTATCCAGCAGATTCGGGATTGGGGGCTGGCAACGAATGGTGGTGGGTAGAGCACACGGTTGAGGCTTACGTCAAGGCCATGAACAGTTAGCCTTTGAGAACATGATAATTACGTGATACTTTACATGTTGAGATGGACGAGTTTGTGTAAGCGTTCGCTTACAGACCATGTTTCGTTTAACCTGGGTACGGCCACTCGAGCTCGGGCATAAATGTGCCAACGCTAGATGGTTGCAAGACCAAGGTTGTGAATGGGATCTAGATATTATTCATTGAGCATTGAGCGTTGAGCATTGCTTGTCGCCCAGATACACACTGGCCCAGGGGAAATTTGGTTGGCTAATAAAATTACCGGGAATTAGAACAAGGCATTGGCGAGTGGTGGTGAAATGATCAAGGGAGCGAGATCTGGAGAACGTCACCGGATGCATCGACGTTGAATGCAGGAGATGAGGGTGTATCCGCTGCCACGTTTTATCGAGGCCGTGACGCGTCGATCGCCCGACAATTGACTCATACATGTGTATGTAAAAGCGGGCACGGCAGGCGCCGCGGGATATCAACGACAAGGAAGAGAAGCGACTTTTGTGACAAGTGATGGCGAGGGTCAGTACAGTGAGCAGCCAACCTTTGTAGTATATTTGCCATGTCGGGATAGGTATAGTACACATACAGGGCAGGGTGAAAGACGAGGAAAGATGAGGAAAGAGGAAAGAGGAAAGAGGAGAGAGGAAAGAGGAACAAAGATGAATAACAAAGAATGAATAATTATATGATAAATGAGAAAAAGTAATAGAAAAGTAGATTGAGTTGCGAGGCCATGATTCGGAGAAATGAAGACGTGATGGTCAGCAGCAGCGTGATGAACGTGATGAAAGGTTTGGAGGCGAAAAGATGGTGTCACCATTATGGCGCTATGCCGGCTTGGGCACTGGACATGCAGGTTCTTGGACCGCAAAAGGGGGACTTGTTAACTAGGCCCCCAATAAGCAATATTTGGGCCCCTAATAAGCCCGATTAAGGAGTTTAACGCGCACGCTATTAGGGGCTATGTTTTAAGTAGGATTAGTAATTAGAAATGTAATTTTCTCTGTTTTAGCAGTATATTTATATATATAATTATTTTGCATAACTATTGCACGCACTGCTGGCGCTTCTAGTAAATAATAATATTACTATATAATATCGCGACTAACTCGCAATAAAATTAACGCAATCCCTAAATAGGCAATTAGAGTACGTTTAGCAACACCTTAGAGACGTTGTTTTTAAACAATTTAAGCCTTAATTAATATTAACTCGCAATTGCAATTGCAATTAAAATTAATATTAATATTAATTTTAATTAACTGCGAGTTGATATTAATATTAATATTAATTTTAATTAACTGCAAGTCAATATTAATATTAATATTAATTGCAATTAATTAATATTAACTAATAGATAGATTGTATACGCCTTAATTAATTCTATCTGCCTTAATTCTATCTGCCTTAATTAATTACCTTAATTAATTAAGTGTGCGTTAATTAAGTAATTAATTAATTAATTAAGTAACTGCGCGTTAATTATTAATTGCCCTGCTAGGCATTATAAGGAAAGCTGCTTTACGCGTATCCCTATAAGCGTGTAGGGCCTGTATATCTAAAGTTATTAATAATTAAGTTACCTTATAGGTCTAATCCCCTATATATTACTCTTCCTATTATAGACTAAGGGAGTTAAAGTTATAGGTAATAGTTTAGCTAGGGGGCAATAAACTGCTGCAGAGGAGGCTAATAGGGCAGGGGTGTTAGCCTAGGTGTTAAGGCAGGAGGCTCTATAGGTGGTAGAAGACTGCCTATCCTAGGGAGAGGAGGAGGAGGAAGGCCCTAAGATAGGGCAACCCGCCGCGCAGCTTTACTCTCTTAGCGCCTTTGTTTAAACTACAAGGCTAGAACCCGTCTACTCCTACTACCCTTACCTGTATAAGGGCGCCTATACAGCTTAATTAGCGCATCTTAGCTAGCTAAGAATTACTGTATAGTAGATATAGGGGTTAGATTTAGCGTAGGATTAGCAGGAGTAATTACTAGACGTTCTCTAGGAGGATACTACTTAGCTAGGAGGTAGGCAGGAGCCGTAGAAGGGTAGTTAGCGTTAAGGCGTTTAAATAGTAATAGATTGCGTTAATTACCGTATACGCCAGCACTACTGCAATAGCTGCCTCTAAGTGCTCCTTAATCTCGCAGGCGCCCTTAAGGCTTATAGAGTTAGCAGGCAATATAGATATTAGGTGCCTAGGATTAATTAATCTACTAATGCTTATAATAATTAGATACCTGTAGAGGTTTTGCGTTTAACTTAAGCTCTATTAGGTTATAATAACAGGGCATGCTATATAAGCTCTAGAAGGCGCTTTTATAAGTTAGTAGATTATAGGTTATATTTAATTACGCTTGCCGCAGGTAATCTTGCGTAATTATTAATTACTCTGCCGTAAGCTTAAGCGCGTATAGAGTAATTCTGTGTATAAGGGTAATAAATATAGGTCTCCTATTTTAATGCGTAATTATTAAATTAGCTACGTCAGCCTTAAGGCTTTGCGTATTAATTTAATCCTAATAGAATAGATAAAGGCGTTTAAATAAGGTAAGGATATCTAATTAAGATATTACTAGCTAGGCCTTTATATACTAGTAGGCGCCCTTAACTTTTAATATTATAGTAAGGCTAAAATAAGTAATATTATTTATATAACATAATACAAGCTTCTATTTATAGCAGGCTAGCTACTATTAATTTAGATATTTATATATTATATTAGAGGCCTGTTTAATTAACTTAAGAAGGCGTTTAAATTCTATAATAGTATTAGCCTTAAGCATGCAATAATAGGTAGCTATAAAATCCTCTATAGCCTTAGTGTTAGCCTATCTTAATCTATTACGCACGCAACCTAGATTAGGGCACATTATACGCGCGTACGCCTGCACTAATTTGTTTATATGCTAACGGCAAAGCAATATTAATACCCCTAGAAAGACTATTTTAATTGCGTTAATACAGCTGTTATTATTATTAGTAATAAAAAGGCGTAGATTAATTGCAATTGCGCTATTAGCTAATATTTATTTAAGGTGTTTAAATACCTACATAAAATCGCCTTCCTTTATATTTTGTATAAGGGCAACGCTAAGGTAAACTATGCAATTATTTCTATTAGAGCTAATAAGATTTAGTAGTAGGAGATTGTATTTATTTATTTTAAAGGTGTAATTAAGGAGTATTGCGTTAGGGGAGGAAGATTTAAAGGCGTAGAGGCATTATAGGTTAATAGCAAGTAGGAGTTAAATCCTATTATTAGAATTAGATTTAATCCTGCAAAATATTAGCGCCGCGCTAACGCTTACCGCCTGCCTTAATAGGCAGGCGGTTAGATATTCTGCTAATATAAATAAAATTTTACGTAACTAGAGTTAGCAGAACTAGAAAATAACTTACTTATACGTATATCCTTAATCTTTTAACCTTAACTCTAAAACCTTAATTTTTATATATAATCTAAGCTCTGCTGTATAGTAACAAAACTTATTGCGCATATCTTATTACTATAATTAGATCCCTAGATACAGCCTTTAAAGCTCTGTAAGCGTGCCTTTTGCGCCCCTTATAGGCAGAAACAGCAATTAGATAGAGGCGCGAACTTCCTTAGTAAGCTACCTGCAACAATATTTAGCAATAACGTATATATTTATTAGTAGAGGGTAATTATGCTTAAGGCTCTTCTTGCTAGTCTTTTCTTTTATATAGAGTATACGCTACTTACTATTATTAACGTTATAATAATCCTCTGCTACTATGTAGATTTCCTATAGGCAGCTAGATTTCCTACTATAAGCTCCCTTACGCGTACGCCTTATATCCTTTACGCTACCTAACATTATATACTTCTAGGTGCACTTATATAACTTACCCTCTGCGTTTTAGAACTACTTATAGTAAGTAATACCTAGGCTGTAATTATAAGCCTATTTATTAATATACTTATTACACTTAGATTGCAATATAAAGGTAAGCTTAAGGATAGGTAGATAAGGGCGCATTTTTAGGTACGTATTATTATATAAATCCTTGTTACTAATATTAATATCCCTATAGTTAATAGGCGCTAGGTGCCTTACCTGCCGTATCTAAGGCACTGTATTAGCAGCTTAACTAACTTAACGCTTAACGCGTACAGGTAACTGCAAGCGTAATCGCGAGCGTAATTAAGATTAAGGGCGTTAAGATTAAGGGCGTTAAGATTAAGACTAAGAAGCAGACCTACCTAGTAATAGTGCCTGCGGATTTTGCCTATAATTCTAACCGCCTTCGTTACCTATTAGTTTATTATCTAACTGCCAGCCGTACTTAAAGAAGGCCCCTAGCTTATCCTTATCCTCCTTATCCTCCTCTAGCAGCAGCAATTAAGTGCAAAGGCCTCGTATCTTAATATCCCCCTTAAGGGCCTCATCCTAATCTAAATTAAGGTTAATTAATTAATCAGGATCTAAATCGCCCTTAATTAAACAATTTAAATCGCCCTTAATTAAATAATTTAAATCGCCCTTGATTAAACGATTTAAATCGCCCTTAATTAATTAATCAGGATTAAAATTAACCTTAATTAAACAATCTAAATTAACCTTAATTAAATAACTAGGGCCTAAATTATTTAAATCTAACGTCTCTAAGGTGTTACTAATTAAGTTTATTTGCCTATTTAGGTTTAGGTTAATTGCAGGTGCTTTAGCGCGTAATTTAGGTATTGTAGATAGTGTAGGAAATAATAAAAACATGTTAATTCTATTAGGAGTATGTAAATCTCTATACAAAATAGAGATAAAGGATAAAACAAACACTTAAACGCAATTATTAATAACAAGGGCAGCGCAAGGGCGATATTACTTAGCTAACGCAACTCCCTGCCTGCAGATTAATATATTTTGTTAAAATAATTATATTAATATAGCTAATATAACATTACAAATCTTAATATTACTGCTAAAACTAGCACGTTTTAGATAACTCCTGCGCTACTAATAGCGTGCGCGTTAGACTCCTTAATTAGGCTTATTAGGGGCCCAAATATTGCTTATTAGGGGCCCAGTTAACAAGTCCCCGCAAAAGGGCTCCAGAGCAGGAGAGAGCCGAGGCATGGTTGACTGGCCGACTGGTATGTAGACTGGTAGAATGTCCGACATGCAGGGTCGTGGTTGTGCTGTACAGAGAGTTGTATCTACAAGTACGTACTGTGTAGTGTAATAATAATACAAAACATTGCTGCATGTGAATTTAGGTTCTTGGTTGCAGCAACAGCAGCATCGGTTGCGTCGGCAGCGTCGGGAGATGAGGCTGGGATCAAACTGCTCTGGAACCCTAGACGCGAACGCGTTTCATTTTGGACGTGGGGATCCTTTGTAGTCCGAGCGACAGACCTTGTATGTATAGTTTTAACTGGGGCGCCCCTATTTAATTCTTCAAGCCTTCTGGAAAAAGCGGACGGTGGGTGGGTGGCACGGTGGTACGGTACCATTGTACATACATAATAGAACCGTGGCACACGGTGGCTAGTCAGGCAAACTGGAGCCAAGCAGTTGATGTAGTCATTGGGCTGGTCGAACAGATGCGACAGGAGCTTGTTATGGCGAGTGGCAACTTTCTCTCTTTTTATCTCTATCTCTATTTCTCTCTTTCTCTCTCTCTCTCTATTTCTCTCCCTCTCTTTACACAGTAAAAGTTTGTTGGCTCGTGGGAGTAGGTAGCGGCGCGGTTCCTTGCCGTACTAGGCCGACCGACGTCAGTCATTGGTAATCAAGAGACTGATGATATGTAATACCTAATTAGTACGGTGGGTGAGCGTCCGAGATTTACTTGTAGCGTATACACAGTACATGTATAGATGCAGCGCGACGACGACAACAACAAAAACAACAATGGACGAGTTGGAGGAGCGTCTTTGTTGTATGTATGTATGTACGTCTATATACATGATATCATACCGTTTGCGCGCGTGTCGTGTACTTGTATGTAAAACGCAATGGGTGCGAGTCATGCACAGGCAGCGTTCCCGTGGGTGGACATACACAGTAGATAAATAGATACATAATTATTGTGGTACATGCAGTGTATATGTACATACATAATAGTTAGAGTATGTAATGTACATAGATATGTACAGAGTATACAACATGTGTGGATGGGCGGTGCTCTTGGTGCCCTGAGCCGTACTAACCTTTGTATGTAGATGGGGCGCTCGGGAAAGACCTTGAATGGGCAAGGCGTGGCTCCCCTTTCGCGTCCGACCGAAACGAAGCCAAAGCCTCCATCGCGCCGTTCCCTTTGCTTGCACTCTCTAGAGTGCTCTCTCTACACACCTCCACACACCTCCACACACCTCTATTACCGCTGCCTCGACACTCTGCTCTGCTGTCTCTCCTCCCACCCACCTCTTCACCTCGCCAACCCTCCACACTCGTCCGCCTGGAGTGAGTGTAACCGTTATCCCGCTGGCCTCGTCTCCCCCTCCAACATCGCCCGTTGCTGCCGTGAGACTCCTACTGCTGCCAGTCTCGACCTCTGTCGACCTCTGTCTCTCGCTGCGACACCTCACAGGCCTGACCCATTGAGCACCATCAGCCCCCGAACCTTGCAGCTCCCCTTTAGCGAGCCTCTCACCCTCACCACGGCTCGCTCCCCCAAGCCAGCCATCCTCCACCACTGCTGCTACCGCTGCTACCACCACTGCCACCACCCGGCCAGCTCCTGTCTTGCCCACCCACCGCCGCTCTTTCGCGTCGCAGACATCAACACATTGTGATAATAGGTGAGTTGTCCGCTCGCTGCGCATCAACTAGCATCTGCATTACCGCTCCCTCCTTCTCCATCCTTCCTCCCCTCGGCCTCACCCGACCGCCGTCGGAGTAAGCAGACTTCCGCCCTACTAATCAATCAATCAATCAATCGATCAATCATTCCTTCATTCCTTCAATCTCTAATCTGCGCGCCACGTCTCCAGCCTTTCTCTACACTGCGCCGGCCTGCAGCCACATCTCACTACCATCACTCTCCGGCCTCGTACTGACCGCGACCGCGCAGATTCCGTGTCGGCAGGCCTCTCCCGGAAGACCTCTATACACCTTAATACCTTCGCTGCACCCAGCCAGCCGTCGTCATGGGTTGCGGAATGAGCACAGAAGAGAAGGAGGGCAAGCAGAGGAACGAGGAGATTGAGAACCAGTTGAAGCGCGACAAAATGCTACAGCGTAACGAGATCAAGATGCTGCTCCTCGGTCAGTATCCGCCATCGCCATCGCATTTGCACAGCCCTTCTAACCCGCACTGTAGGAGCTGGTGAATCCGGAAAGTCCACCATCCTTAAACAGATGAAGCTCATCCACGAGGGTGGCTACTCGCGCGACGAGCGAGAGTCATTCAAGGAAATCATCTTCAGCAACACGGTGCAATCCATGCGCGTCATCCTCGAGGCAATGGAATCGCTGGAGCTGCCCCTCGACGACCAGCGCGCCGAATACCACGTGCAGACCATATTCATGCAACCCGCACAGATTGAGGGTGATTCCCTGCCGCCAGAGGTGGGCAACGCCATCTCCGTGCTGTGGAAGGACGCCGGTGTCCAGCAATGTTTCCAGCGGTCGCGCGAATACCAACTCAACGACTCGGCCAAATAGTAAATGCGCCTCCACTTGGACCCATTTACACAGGTTACAATTGCTAATTCTCGTAGCTACTTCGATTCCATCGATCGCATTGCCGCGCCAGACTACATCCCCAACGACCAGGACGTCCTCCGCTCCCGTGTAAAGACGACGGGTATCACCGAAACCACATTCATCATTGGCGACCTTACATACCGCATGTTCGACGTCGGTGGCCAACGGTCCGAACGGAAGAAGTGGATACACTGCTTTGAGAATGTCACCACCATTCTCTTCCTCGTCGCCATCTCGGAATACGACCAGCTGCTCTTCGAAGACGAGACGGTCAACCGGATGCAGGAGGCGCTGACGCTCTTCGACTCCATCTGCAACTCGAGGTGGTTCGTCAAGACGTCCATCATCTTGTTCTTGAACAAGATCGACAGATTCAAGGAGAAGCTGCCCGTCAGCCCCATGAAGAACTACTTCCCTGACTATGAAGGTATGCTATTCATATCCAAAGGACTTTTGGTTGGAAAAGATCAGCTGACGCAGGACAATAGGTGGTCCCGATTATGCTGCGGCGTGTGATTACATCCTCAATCGATTTGTGTCGCTCAATCAACACGAGACGAAGCAAATCTACACTCATTTCACATGCGCCACAGACACGATGCAAATTCGATTCGTCATGGCTGCAGTTAACGGTATGTGACAACAAGATTGACGTTCCGGCGTAGCGCTAACGCAAGGCAGACATCATCATTCAAGAAAACCTCCGATTGTGCGGGTTGATATAGTTCCGGGTATCTGCGAGTTTGGTCAACCATAATTTGGGGTTGAATCATGGGTTGTATGTTATTGACGACGGCATCGCCGTCATGTCATTTACGGCGTTGCGAAAATGCTTTCCTTTTATTGCGCTTCCACCATATTTGAGGTTTGTTGAGTGGCTGCTCTAGCCGTTTCTCTTGATACCCCTGCGTGGGCCGGGGCTTTCACCAGTATAAACAACCCTTTATTACCTCGTGGTAGAGCTTCTACCCGATCTCATATTTTTTCCTCTGTCCTGGCTGGGTTGGTACCCTTTTTTGGGGTTGGCGCCAGCAAAAATGTCTCAAAGAAACCCACTTTTGTCTTGCTGGCTCTGAAATCACCATGAACTGTTTCGCTGTTGCAATAGTCTTGACGGTCGGATCATGTAACCTATTTCTCCTTAATAATCTGTCTCTCATACAAATCATACATGATGGGCATGGCTACCTTGTTTCCCTTGTCTCGTTTTGTGTACTACCCTGGGTGTTTGACAAGGTCGTTCTGCGTCATGTGAAAAGATTTCACGTCCCAATTCGAGGTCGTTTTTTTCTTTCTTTTTCTTACTCTCACATGACACGACATGACGTAGGTGTCAAATTGGGGGAGGGAGACGTTGTAATGTGCCACATATCATGGCAGAGGCAACTTTCCGCGGTGGGTTTTGTACGGATAGATGGGTACGTGCGCTATTAATTATTGCGCGAACAGCTGGGGGAGCGAGGGAGCGAGGGAGCGAGAGGGAGAGAGGGGGGAAGCCCGAGGCCAAAGCTTTTTCTTTTCCCATGGGATGGGATGAGGCTGCTGGAGCTTCAAAGACGTGGTTTCGGTGTCAATGCGCATTTATTTGTTGGCTTCATGCTATATATATATATATATAATTATGTATATATATATGCTCGGTTTACCATCTAGGCAGGTGAGTAGGCAGGTGAGTAGGCAGGCAGGTAAGTACATATGTCATGGTTACATGGCTAATTATAGCTAATACATACTCGGTGTTTAACATATGGATGAGAGTTGAATGTATGTATGTATGTATGTATGTATGTATGTATATATGTATATATGTATATATGTATGTGTATATATTATGTGTATATCACCATCGACGACATCGATGTTAGATGACGGTTAATGATGACAAACCGACCCCGTTGCACCGTCCAAGATAATAACTAACCATTCATAGAAGAAGAAGATGGAAGGGGGAACGGTAGAGTTATTTATCGATTATTTATCGTTTATTGTTGTTACCGGTGCTGCATCCCCATCTAGAAGGTCGGTATTGTGTGCCAAGGAGCAGGAGCAGGAGCAGGAGCAGGAGCGGGAGCAGGGGGGGAAGTAAGTGTATTGTATTGTAATAACCTCCATCTTATACCTGTTGGTAGTTCGATGTAGCGGTGTACGTGAAGACGCAATTTTAGGTATATATATAGATGGATAGATAGATAGCTGATTGTACATATAAAGAGGACGAGGTTGTTCGCGT
>MU005777.1:473381-628908 GCA_010093715.1 Pleomassaria siparia CBS 279.74 | reverse complement strand
CCCTTCTCACATCGCCCCTCTGTTCGTATGTAACCAATCCCGCTCTAATAATAATTATTCGTTCCGACATATTGATACCAATACCAATACCAAAGTAATAGCCGACTAACCAATCGATCAAGGATATTAAATCAAGATGCGCCTCCTCGTCCCCCTTCTCTCCCTCGTGGCGGGCTGCAGCGCTGCCACCTTCACGTCGTGTACCCCGGACCAGGTGGCTACCCTCGAGGTCGCCATAGATCGCGCGACGAACAAATCCTACGCCGCTATTGCGCATCTCCAGGATAACCCCACGGGGAGCGAGCTACAGACTACCTGGTATGGCACGTTTGATACCGCGCGGTATGACAGGATCCTCGCTGCATTCAAGGTACGTGGAATCCCCCCTCGAAGAGGCACCCAGGTATAAATATCATGCATTCCCATGATATTATTACGTATGTATTGTGAAAAAGAGACGGATGGACAGACAGCCGGGCAGAGAGGAAAATCAACAAATACATGATGGGAGTTTCTTCAATATGTGTCTGGTGTGTGGTGAGTGTAGTGAGTGTAGTGAGTGTAGTGTGTAGTGTATGGTGTTGACGTGTGCTCGCCGTTGACGGCGGGGTGTGTGCAATGTAGAAATTCGGCCCGGACCTCGCTACCAAATTCGAATACGATTGTTCCTGCCAGGGCGACATCGTGATTGCGTATCCGCATAATACGTATGGACTGGTTACGGTTTGCTCCGTGTATTTCAACACAGAGCTCGTGCCGGCTACGGGCCATCGGTCGCAGTGGGAGTGAGTCTTGCTTATGCAATCTTATTTATTTCCTTGCCCGCCCCTCCCTCCATTCCTTGCTCTGTCTCCCGAGAGGAAACCGAATGGATGGATGGATGGATGGATGGATGGATCGAGGGATATGTGTGTGTTTACTGTATATGGTTATGGTGGGCTAATTTGAATGTGGCTTCAAAGCACTCTAGTTCACGAGGCCACGCACTTTCGGGACGTCTTGGGCGCGACGGACTCGGGATCTGGCGTGGATTACTGCAAGAGTATTGCGCTGTCGGATCCGGTCACGGCTGTTAAAAATGCCGAGTGAGTTGTGCTTCCCTACCTACCCTAGACATGATGATGATGTTGTAATATGCGTGGAATGAATATTAACTGGTGTTCATTTCCAGCAACCATGCGAGATTTGCTGTCGAAGTCCCACCCTTTGGGCCTTGAAAGCGCTGCTGGGCAACCAATGTGTCAATGTCATTTGATACAAAGTGTGGGGATACAGCCACCCGCACAGGTGTATGTACATAATGGTGAGGGAAAAGAGTGGAAATCATAGTGACCAAGTTAAACTCTAAAGAGTATATTGTAGGCAGATATCAGCAAGAAGAATATTTATACTCTGGGATATATTACTAGGTTTCACTGGTTGCTTAACTAATTCAACCGAACTTGAACCCACAATTCACACTCTCCAAAACACCCTAGAGAATGCGTTAAAGTGAAGACGGCCGCTTTTGCGCTTAGTCATTGTTATGAAGAAAAAAAGATTAGGGCGTTATACTGTGGGGACAAGTGAAGCGATTATTCCCCGTAAAGAAGCCCGCAAAGGGCAATTACTTCCTCGTGGCGGGGTTCAAAAAAAATTGAATAAGATGAGATGAGATGAGCACTTCGGACTTTGATAAGCCTTGGGTAACACGTGTCAAGCTTGTAATATCGGGTTCCATGGGAGTGGTTGAGTGTGATCGCGTTATTATTGTGTTTAAGGTAATTACTCGGGAATTTGCATCGCTGATGTGCTATATACAAAGGTAGTAGTCATCTCAGGCTACCTATTCTTGGAGGGGGGGGGGGGGGGGGGCTAGGCTGCAAGGTACAAAAAAGACACCTTCCATATTTTGTGCGACAATGACGGGAGCGAGGATTAGTAGCCGGGGCTGGGGTGCTTATTACCTATGTATACCTAGCTATGTACTCTTCTTGTGTTTCAAATAAAATCAAGCAATAGGCATGAGATATTTTTGGGTGGTTCTGGGAGAGAAAAAAGCAAAATTTGCAATTTCTGTACATGTGCTGACGGTAATATAATAAACGGGGGGGGGGGAATTAATTGATGAGAAAAGTGGATCTTTCCAATTGTATGTATACAGTATGTATGAGTAGAATTAAAAATATGACGAGAAAAAGCGGATTGATTGTCTGGGGGTGATTGGTCAAAGATGGATCGAGGTCAAAGGTCAAAGGTCCAATGTGTCAACTAGGTCAACTAATTAGTAGAGATTGCCTGAATTAATTAGTCTGGTGGAAAAAGAAAATACACATGTAAGCTGATAGCGGGGTACGGGAGTCTTTGATGCGTATTACAAAAGGTCAGCATGCAGAAATGTACGCCCGCCATTAGTTTTAGCACCTCCATGACGTCGTTGTTCACTGTGCGATCGCCATCGCCTATGTACTGCGGCTGCATGCGGCTGCACATGTTTTTAGTGAAGTGCGTCGTCTAGACTCTAGACCACATGAGCTCATGTGAAGGCGAGCCACATTATTATTAGCTCGTTCCAAGGTTAAAGGTGGAGTGGAAATCTGAAAGGCGTTAGCTTGGTCTGCGGGCGCTTGGGCTCGTAGTGAATCTAAGCGAGTGTCGATCATCAGTTCCTGGACCAATGTGCCACCACGGAACCAAAATTGAAAGAAAACCCCCCCCCCCCCCCATCTTGTAACGACCCGTGTACCTTTTTTTATTATGCCAGCAAAATACAACCATGTCCAGTTTTGCTTCTCCTCGTATTCATTCTCATCTCTACGTCTGATGTCCACACGTTCCGGGGCTTTAGAACATCGGGCGCTAACACATGCAAATGCAAATGCGAGACAATACCCACTGCGCCTCAGTAATAATACGCTGAGAAGGTCCCGCGCGACCTACCCGCGCTGCTATGGTGTGTACCTAGACGTCAAGAAGCTATTGTGGGTTTCTGCTGAAGAGCCCCACCACAGGGACTATCGAGAAGGAGTGCAGTTGCGAGAGCGTACTCGCAAGATACCGTCAGTGACGTCGAGATGCGTCTTACCAAGCAATTTTCCATCCTTCTTCCAATGACATGCCCAGAATAGGTATACCACTGGGCTCAGTTCTGCAAGCATCCGCGGCCGCTCAGCGTACTTTGGTATTGTGCAGTAGTCTCAGGATAAGGAAACTCGCATTCGAATGCCCACACCTGACCAAATCTCGAGCTAAAGTGTTGACGATAGTATCATGTTAGCGGTGAGAGGGAGTCAGAGTAGGTATGGGGGAGCTGGTATAAAGTGGAGGCGCTGAGGACGAGGGAGTTCATTCATCAGCTTCAGCCATCTTCAATCGTCTCGTCAATCCACATATCGTTTAATATCTCCACACAAGAAATCCACCCAAATCCATTCCACTCTCAATCAAAAAACCATGGCACCTTCAGCAACTGCCCCTCGTACAATGGAGGTCAGGTCCGTCGAGACCATTGCCAAACGACCAGGATTTGCTCGCGTTCCCACGTCAAACATTGGGACCAAGAGGAAGATTATTTGCTTCTCAGGTACGCGAACTGTGACCAGCCGATCTGGAGCCATAAACCCCCAACTGCCACTGACCCTACAATCTTATTAGACTTTGATGGAACCATTTTCATGCAAGACACCGGTCACATTCTCTTCAACGCCTTCGGCTGCGGATCAGAACACCGCCAGCTCCTCGAGGACCAGATCCACAGCGGCGAGCGGTCCTTCCGTGATGTGTCGGAAGAGATGTGGGGGTCCCTCGATGTGCCCTTTGACGACGGCTTCCAAGTAATGAGAGATGCACTGGACATGGACGTCGACTTCCAAGCTTTCCACGAATTCTGCATCAACAACCGGATCCCCTTCAACGTCATCTCGGCAGGTCTGAAGCCAGTGTTGAGGAGAGTGTTGGACCACTTCCTTGGCGAGCATCAGTCAAACCACATCGACATTGTTGCCAACGATGCTACCATCTCACAAGAGGGGAAGTGGAAGCCCGTATGGCTCCACGACACTGAGCTTGGCCACGACAAGGCCAAATCCATCAATGACTTCAAGGACAGTGCCAGACTCGAGAGCGAAGACGGGTCGATCCCTATAATCATCTTCATTGGCGACGGTGTCTCGGATCTTCCCGCCGCACGTGAAGCCGATGTTCTCTTCGCCCGTCGGGGTCTGCGTCTCGAGGAGTACTGCGTTGAGCACAAGTTACCCTACACTGCCTTTGACACTTTCGCAGATATCCAAGACGAGGTCATCAAGATGGCCAAGCTCGACGACGAGAAAACACAGGGCAAGGGACTGCCAGCGAATTTCAACCCTCGTGCCAACATGTGGAGGAGGGTGTCCAGCAAGGCTGCTGTTCCTCTCTTTGCCGCCATGACACCAAGCAAAGAGGCTGCCGCATCCATCTGGCCCACCATTTCTACCACCCGGAAGACTCCTCTAGAAGGCATGCCCATGGAGGCTCTGGAGAGCGCTCCGATGGCTACGCCGGTCGCTTGAACAGTTTCAAGCACGTTTTTTTTTGTTTCTTCATAGTCTTGCGTTGTATATTTTTCAGCGAGCATGTCCCAGGGTCGAAGATGGGTATCGGGTTTCGGCGTCGAAGTTTGGTTGACTTTTTTTATTTCCCATGGTTGGGGGACTGTCGGATATAGTGTCACAATCCTGTGACAGCTGTCAGCGACACACACACACACACATACTACAAAGGTAGAGTACAAAAGTAGATGTAAAACGTTTTCAAACATGACTGTTTCTCGGTTGCTCACTTGACCAAAAGCCAGACGGTGGACTCGGATTCGTATAATTAATTAAATGCAAGGACTGGAATTATCATGCATGCTGCGTGCCGATGAAAATATGTACTGTACATACATATTAGCATCTATACATGATTAGACCCAGCAGCAGCAGTAGTAGCAGCAGGTCATACAGTAAGTAATTAGTAACGTGTAACCTGAAAGCGGAACCACATATGTACGAAGACTGATATGATAACAACTATTTATTTATATTCAACTCCAAGACAACAAACAATAACACATGACTCCACTCAAAAAAGCAAACCCCCCCCTCCTCCCCCGAAAAGGCGCAATTGCGTGCGTGCGTCGATGTTGGGCAGCCAATTTTCGCTTCGCACGGGGTTCTCACGATTTATTTATTTATTTATTCATTTATTTATTTATTTATTTATTCATTCATTCATTATTTATTTGTTTATGCGGCATTTAGCATGTTTTCCTTTTTTTCTATTCTTCCTTTCTTCCTTCCTTACATACTAATGCTGCTGCTGTCGCTGCTACTACAAGTGCCGCTGCAGAGTCGCTTACCCATGACACGAAGAGCAGACAGAGGCTTTGTATGTATGTAATTATACTTTCGTACATATGTGCAGCATTGGTGGCGAGCTTGAGATTGAGATTGAGATTGGAGGTGCCAGCGGCCATCGCTGGCCCCCACGTTTGCGTTGTAACTGACTGGGCGTATGTATGTACATAGGCAAGGAATGAAGGCATCATGGTATGTATGGCAATGTTGTTTGAATTGCAGGGTTTTCCGTCTCAGGGTTGAGTTCGGGCTTGCTATCGATTGATGAATGTACATACATGTAATGACATTGTGTGTGGATTGGAATAATCTTGTTGATGGGGGGGATGAGGGTTGTAAGGGCTGTAAGGGCTGTTCCCCCCCAACCCAGATCCATGATCATCTATCAACTATTATTGCTCACCTCCAAGACACGACCGATGGCAGTCTGGCACAGTCAGATGGCGTACATGCGAATTAATTAAGCCTCGTTTTTCATCTTCCTCTTGCCAGCCAGCCAGCCAGCCAGCCAGCCAGTGCGCTGGGTCGGAAAGGGAAAATAAAGAGTGCGGTCGTTGGAGTACTATTATTGTGTACAGTACATATACATACCTATGTAAGTATGTGCTGATCTACTAGAGGCCCTATCGCGGCTATAAAGCCTCAAGCAGCCTTCCCCCCCCCCCGCTGATTCCGCCGATTCCGCCGGGAGAGCACAGTTTGTGGTGTGCTCGTACCCAACCCTCGCTCTTGCCACATATACGACTATACAGACAGACATACATACATACATACATACATACATACATACAGACAGACAGACAGACAGACAAACCATCGAGCGACTCCAGGCTCGGGATAAGAGAGACACTGGCCCCGTCAGAAGGAGGAAGCCTGCCTACCTGCCTGCCTACCCGCCTACCTACCTACCTACCTACCTACCTACCTACCTACCTACCTGCCTGCCCCTGTCTGAGCTAGAAGCCTGGCCTCCCCCCAGTTCACGACCAAACCTACTGGTCCCGCATCTATTTCGATTTCCAACTGCTCGGCGCATTATCCTCAGCATTGGCACCGCATTACGTTCCTTGAACAACGCAGCCTTCAACCTCCAACCTTCAGCCTTCAACCAGAGAGACCGACCGATCGACTAACCGATTTCACCGGCGCAGTTTTCAAGCGTTCTTGGCATCCACTGCCCAGCAAACAGGATCCGCCGCCGTCCCACGAGTCGCAAAGCCGCAAAGCCCGCAAAGCCGCACGCAGTCGTCATTGCCAGCATCATGCCGCGTCCGACCTTGACCTCGCGGCTCTCGCTCCCCCAACGCCTCAAGCACAACACTGGCACCTCTTCCAATCCCTCGAGTGTCCCCACGAGCCGCAACACAAGCCCCAAGCGCACCATGTCGGATCATTCGAAGCCAGGCCTGGTGCTCAGAGTCAATGTCCTCAAGGCGGGTGCCCGCGTACCCCGCAGGTGTATAAGCTGGAAGCTAATGGATGCTGTAGGGTAGGAACTTGGCTGCAAAGGACAGGAGTGGTACCTCGGACCCTGTAAGTCCTATTGCGTGCCGTGGCAAATCCCAATCCCAATCCCAATGCGCAGCGAACACGACATGGCGAGCTCGAGCTAATGGAAAACGCCTTATATAGTACCTCGTCCTTACCGTCGGCGACGCCAAGCAAGCTACCCCAACCATCAACAAGACCTTAAACCCCGAATGGAACTGCAGTCTCGATCTGCCCGTTACGAGCGAGCAAAGCACCCTTCTCGAAGTATGCTGCTGGGACAAGGACCGCTTTGGGAAGGATTACATGGGTGAGTTTGACGTCATACTCGAGGATGTCTTCCACGACAGCAACCCCGTACAGGAGCCCAGATGGTTCCCATTGGAGTCCAGGCGCAATGGAAAGAAGAAGAGTCTGGTGACTGGGGAAGTCCTCCTCCAGTGTACCCTCGTCGATACCAGCAACCCCTCGGCACATCCCGAGCAGATCATGGCCAAGTTCATGGGCTACGCGACGTCGGGCAGCCCAGACGAAGACGACGACGAAGCTTTGCTGCGCATGGAGAGTGGAGACGGCGACGGCGACGACCATGATGATGAAGAGAGCTCCGACGAGCCGCTGGACGAGTCCAAAAAGGCCGAGAAGCGCGAAAAGCAGCGGAAGAGACTCAGGATGGCCAAGCTTAGAAAGAAGGCCAAGCAACGTGCCTACGAGTTCTCCGGCAAGACTGAGGTCGCTGGCGTACTGTTCCTGGAAATCACAAAGGTTACAGATTTACCGCCCGAGCGCAATGGCAAGTCTGCCTACATGGCCTTTACCTCCCTTTGCTAAACATGTCTACAGTAACGAGAACCTCCTTCGACATGGATCCTTTCGTTGTCATCTCGCTCGGGAAGAAGACGTATCGGACCAAGGTCATTGGCCACAACCTTAATCCCGTGTTCGAGGAGAAGCTAGTTTTCCAGGTCTTGAAGCACGAAACAAACTACTCTATGAGCTGCACAGTCATTGACAAGGACAAATTCTCTGGGAACGACTACGTTGGAACAGTAAACTTCCCGGTCGACCAGGTTGTGTCTTGCGCACCCGAGGCCGACCCAGTGACTGGTCTCTACCGACTCCCAGAGCCCCAGGACTCGCCGGGCATCCCCGAAGCTCGAAGATCACGCTTCCGTCTACCCATGTCGAGATCCTCCTCCGCTCATAGTTTGTCGCGATTAGGGAAACCATCCTTGAAGAAGGAAAATTCTCAGAATTCCCTTTCCAACTACGGAAAAGAATCCAGTGTCTCGCTGCCTCCACCACCTACCAGCGCCCCAACAACGCCCGGAGTGGATGCAAATGGGAATCACGTGCCTGTACCCGTCGTCAACATTGATCCAACGGCAGTGGACGACCAGGATCTGAAGATGTACACACTTCCATTGGAGATGAAGAACAAGGACCGATGGGAGGCCAAACACAGCCCGACTCTTCACATTCGGGCGAAGTATCTGCCCTACAAGGCTCTCCGACAACAATTCTGGAGGGCGATGCTGAAACAGTACGATGCAGACGACAGTGGGCTAATCGACAAGGTCGAACTTACAACCATGCTCGACACCCTAGGCTCAACCCTTCACGAATCCACCATCGACGGCTTCTTCAAGAGATTTGCCGCAGATCACAACGGCGAGGAATTGTTAACGTTCGACGAAGTGGTCATCTGTCTTGAAGAAAAATTGCAGAGCACACAAGACAAGGAACACTCGTGGCGTAGTCTGATGCCTTCCAACAGCGACATGCATTTGACTTCCACTCCAGGTACTATGACGCCCGCACAGACTTCCGGATCGCAAACGCCCCTCAACCATAATCCCGCCAGCATCTCGATACCACTCCTCGACCAGACTGTCTCCCACAAAGAAGGGGAAGACGGCGAACATTTGTCCACGGATGATCTATCTGACGAGAAAGGAGAAGAGCACGTGATTGAGATTCGAGAGTGCCCGATATGCCATCAACCGCGGCTGAATAAGAAATCAGACGCCGACATCATTACCCATGTGGCTACTTGCGCCAGTCAAGATTGGAGGCAGGTCAACAATATCGTCATGGCAGGATTCGTCACATCTAGTCAAGCTCAACGAAAATGGTATTCCAAAGTCATTACTAAGATCTCGTACGGTGGATACAAGCTGGGTGCCAACTCCGCCAACATCCTGGTGCAAGATCGCATCACAGGCCAAATCAACGAGGAGCGTATGAGCGTATATGTCCGTCTTGGTATTCGTTTGCTCTACAAGGGCTTGAAGTCAAGCAACATGGAAAAGAAGCGAAGTAAGTAATACCCGTTGGCTTCTCTACAGCTGCGTTTGTACTGATTTGTCTCAGTTCGAAAATTGCTTCGTTCCCTCAGCTTCAAGCAGGGTAAGAAGTATGACGACCCTGCCTCAGCTGCCGAGATTGACGGTTTCATCGCCTTCCATCAACTCAACATGGCAGAGGTTTTGCTCCCGACCTCTCAGTTCAAGAGCTTCAATGAGTTCTTCTATCGTGCCTTGAAGCCCGATGCACGACCCTGTTCCGCACCAGATGACCCGAGAGTGTTAGTTTCCCCTGCAGATTGCCGTTCAGTGGTGTTCAACACCATTGATAGCGCCCAAGCAATCTGGGTCAAGGGTCGTGAG
Source organism: Pleomassaria siparia CBS 279.74 (assembly GCA_010093715.1). Taxonomy (NCBI): domain Eukaryota; kingdom Fungi; phylum Ascomycota; class Dothideomycetes; order Pleosporales; family Pleomassariaceae; genus Pleomassaria; species Pleomassaria siparia. The sequence goes on along the minus strand of MU005777.1, from coordinate 619,394 downwards.
TTCACATTGCAGCGCCTTCTGGGCGATGCCTATCCCGAAGATGCCAAACGCTATGTCGGCGGCTCCCTCGGAATTTTCCGTCTTGCGCCGCAAGACTACCATCGATTCCACATTCCCGTCGATGGTGTCATGGGCGAACCGAAGGCGATCGAGGGAGAGTACTATACCGTCAACCCAATGGCGATCAGGTCGTCCCTGGATGTGTATGGCGAGAACATTCGCGTTGTCGTCCCTATTGACTCGGTCGCTCATGGTCGTGTCATGGTCATCTGTGTAGGCGCCATGATGGTTGGCAGCACTGTCATCACCCGGAAGGCTGGTGAAAACGTGAAGAGGGCCGAAGAGCTCGGCTATTTCAAGTTCGGCGGAAGTACCCTCTTGCTGCTGGTCGAGCCCGGCCAGATGGAATATGACGATGACTTGGCGGATAACTCTAAATCTGCTCTCGAGACCCTTGTAAGTCAATTCCCCTCCAATCGTGCAAAGTCATCGGTTGTCTGATATATTCCCTACAGATACGCGTCGGCATGTCCATTGGCCACAGCCCCAATAGAGGAGCACACGCTCCCGACATGCAGAAAAGCAACCCCACCATGGAGGAGAAACAAGAAGCAAAGCGTAGGATCGAAGGAAGTCTCGCGCCCGAGGGTGACTCTGGACCCATGTCTGGCGCTGGAATGTAAGGAAGGTGGGTATTGCTTGACTTGACTTTTGCGGGAAAGAAAAAAAAAGGGTTGGGTGGTCGAGTTTGGATAGAAGCAACTACTGGCGTAACGATTTGATAATGGTAACCATGACGAATGAAGAGATGCAGGCATTATTGGACCGCAGCTGGCTATTTCTGGCTGGCTGTTGCTCCATGGGAGTTGAGAATCGGTGCTGTGTCGGCTGCGGGGCTTGAGGAACTCGCTTGCCATGTCACAGTCATATACATATTTACATATTTACATATTCACATGTTTACCTATATACATATATCGTACAAGTTCATTCTTAGAACCATATAATCTTACATGGATCTGATTGGGTCCATCTGCGCAAGTCTGGCATGATCTGAGATGAATGGAGACTTTGTAAACGCCCTTTATAACCTGCATTCATATCTGCACTTGAATGTTGGAAGCACCATGTATACATGCCCAAGAGCATGTGCTGGACATGTCAAAGTCATCAAGAATCTGATTATGCGCAGTCACCGCAGTCAGTCACTGCAATCACGATTCCTGTCGTGTCGCATCAAGTCGTATTACACAAAGAGTTGAATACATTAATTAGTGAGCGGCTCCCTCCCCATCAACCTACAAACATTTCAATCGTAGTAGCGTCACGTGGCCCGGGAAGCAATCAGTATGTAATTGAAACCAGTGTCAAATTCTATACACCTATTTCCATTATTTCCTTTATTTCCACTCAGCCAACATCCACACATGCATAACGCTGACCACGTGGGAAAAGAAGCCCAGTTTCTACTCCAGGGCAAAAGCAACCCTCACTCAGAAACCTCATCGAATGCTTAGATGAGCTGCTTGAAAGCACGGTCCAGAGGAGAGCGGAGGGGCTTGACGTCCTTGTAGAAGTCGATTGTGAGGAGAGCGCGCTTGGCAATGCCTTCGGGGGTGAACTCAAATTTCTGTCATATCGATTAGTAACGCATCTTCAACAAGTCAAAGAGTAGATCAACTTACGGCATACACCTCCTTATAAGGACCGGAGGCACCAAATCGGTTGAGACCAAACTGCTCGTGAGAGTATTTCTCCCAGCCCATTGTCGACATGACCTCAACACTCAATGTTGGGATGCCAGACGGGATGACGGAGAGTCTGTACTCCTGGTCCTGGGCATCGAACACCTCGAAGCAGGGCAGGGATACAACACGGGCCTTGACGTTCTTCTCCTTGGCGAGGAACTTGACGGCCTCGAGACAGATACCAACCTCGGAACCAGTGGAGACAATGGTAACCGCAGCCTCCTTGTCTTCAAGAGCAACATATCCACCCTTGATAGCCTTCTCGAGGGTTGAGCCCTCGAGTTGGGGCAAGTCCTGGCGAGTAAGAGCCAAGATGGACGGGGTAGCCTTGGAAGTAAGAGCCATGTAGTATGCAGCCGATGTCTCGTTTCCGTCAGCCGGACGCCAGACCATCATGTTGGGCAGAGCGCGGAAATGTGCGAGGGTCTCAATAGGCTGATGTGTGGGGCCGTCTTCTCCAAGACCAATGGAGTCGTGTGTTGCAACGTAGATGACGCGCTGGTGGGATAGAGATGACAGACGAACAGCACCGGCGGCATATGACACGAAGTTGAGGAAGGTTCCACCGGCGGGAATTATGGTGCCGTACGCAGACATGCCGTTCATGATAGCAGCCATGGCGTGCTCGCGGACACCATATCGCATATATCGGCCGGCATAGTCACCAATACCAAGATTCGGGGGCTGGAAGTCAACAGCCTCCTTCCACCGGGTGTTGTTTGAGCCAGTCAAATCTGCGGAACCTGAAACGAGTTCAGGAATAACGTCGTGGATGGCTTGTAGCACACTCTCGGACAGTTTCCGGGACGCAACAGCCTTATCTGTGGGCTTATATGTGGGAAGCTTTTCGACCCAGCCCTCTGGTAGGTCACGGGTCAACCGCCGGGATAGGTCTTTGTGAAGGTCCTTGTGCTCCTGCCCGTACTTCTCGAATAGCTTGTTCCACTCCTGCTCAGCAGCCGCGCCCTCAGCAGCGTGTTTGTGGTACAAGTCGTAAACCTCCTGGGGCACGACAAAGGTCTTCTCGGGGTCAAATCCGAACTTGGCCTTGACCTGCTTGATATCATCAGGCTTGAGGGGGTTTCCGTGAACACCACCGGTGCCCTGGAGCTTGGATCCGAAACCGATGGTTGTGGTGAGCTTGATGACTGAGGGCTTGTCGGTGACCTTCTTCGCCTCGGCGATAGCGGCCTCGATGCCTTCCAAATCGTTGTCACCATCCTTCACGTGCTGTGTGTGCCAGCCGTAGGACTCGAATCGCTTCAGGACATCCTCAGTGAATGCGCACTTGGTGTCACCATCTGGAATATAGTATTAGCAAACCTCGTTTCACCGTATATACACAGAGCAACCCTACCGATGGAAATGTGGTTGTCGTCGTAGATGGCAATCAAGTTGCCGAGCTGCAAGTGGCCGGCAGTGGAAGCCGCTTCACTGGCAATGCCCTCCATGGCACAGCCATCGCCGAAGAACATGTAGGTGTGGTTGTTTACAAGCTCGAATCCAGGCTTATTGAAGACGGCTGCAGTGTGCGCCTGCGCAACAGCAAGACCGACGGCATTGGCGAAACCCTGTCCAAGGGGACCAGTGGTGACTTCAATGCCGGGGGTGTCGTGGGCTTCGGGGTGGCCAGGGGTGATGCTGTCGACTTGCTAGAAACAAAATCAGCGGTCGATCTCGAAGGAGAAGTTGCTGAATGAATTGAACTTACACGGAAGGCCTTCAAGTCATCAATGCTGAGAGCATAACCGAAGAGGTGGAGCAGGGCATACTGGAGCATGCAGCCGTGACCGTTACTGGGGGTTGAGTTAGTATCTTCATAGTTGCGAACTGAGGCAATATCTCGTCCATGTCAACGAAGTACTGCGGATAAGCGTGGAGATGCTCTTGGGGGTGCACAACGCAATCTTCCTTGTAGCCAAGAAAAAGCAATCGTCTCAACGTTCATGTACTACGCCGAGATGGGTTTCAGGGCCCTGCTCTGCACCCCCACCATGCATCAATATCCTCTTTGGAGGAAGTCCCTCATTGTATGGTTGTACGGAAATTGGAAGACGTACGAGAGAACGAAACGATCGCGGTTGAGCCAGTCGGGGTTCTTGGGGTTGAAGGTCATGAACTTGTTGAAAAGAACGTGGGCCACCGGGGCCATGCCCATAGGAGCGCCAGGGTGGCCGGAGTTGGCGGCGGCCGTGGCATCGACCTGGAGAAGGGTACAAGTTAGCAATTGACGTAGAAGAAGGCATAAAAGTTGTCCGTGTGGGCGCCGCGAAGCCAGCAATGTCTACTGAGGGGGCCAACCAGATCTGCTAGAGTGATAACAATATCCATCAAACAAGCAAGACCAGGGCAAAAAGCTTCCATGGAGACAGTGATCCCATTGGCTTTGCGCCAGAATCAATCAAATGTCCTCAGTAGATGATGCTGGAGTCTGTCCCCCCTATCCATTGTTGAGGGAAATGCGATAGCGGGGCAGCCGGTGAAGATGGTGGGGGAGGGCAGGACTGAGGAGAGAGAGCAAGAATCACGTACCGCTAGGGTTCGAATGGTGTTGATAGCGAGCTCATCGGTCTTGCTGTACGGCATGATGGGCAGATGATGTCGAGGTGTGTGGTGTGAAGGAGAAGTTGAGGGGAGGTGGGACGGGGTGACCTATAGGTTTTGAAGAGAGCGAGCGGCACTAGGAGTTGTTGTGATGAGCCGACCCCACCACTGCGGAACAAGCAGCTCAGCAAGTCCACCGTAAAGCCCGCTAATACAACAAATCCGCCACCTCGCCGCAACCTCCGGTCCAGTCTACATTCTATTATTCATTCAGCAAGCATGAATAATAATCTTTGTGAAGCTGACACACCCAAACATACATCTTGTCCACGGCCGAGTGCCCGGCCATGCACGAAACCAGAACCAGACTTGCTTTTGAGCTTATCGGAAGTGGGAAGTACCTTGGTAGGAGAGAAAGAAAAAAAACATTTCAACGTTAGTCAGGCACAGTTAGTCAATCATCACTCCCTTTGTATTAACCTTTGTACAGTCTACTACGTATGTACGAGTATTATGGTCTCACTGCCGATGACATCACACATGTCAGGCATCTCATAGAAAAGCGCTTCAACTCTGGTATAATGGGGCCGAGTTGAGTTTCCTCGTCTACGATATATGGAACTTGATTCACTGTCGTCCAGCCTGGAACCTACATACAGTAGTAAAACTTGGGTATAAGTAAATTCAACGGCGTAAGCAAATTTTGTCAGCAATCAAGCGTTTTTTTGTAGGGATTTGCAAGGTTACTTCTTGCGGTTGAGCAACTTTCTTAGGGTCCCCATACGAATTTGCTTAATTACTACGTACAGTAGGTTAGAGAGTAAGCTAAACTAGAATAGGCGTATTTAGCAGGGATCTTGGTGTTTTAGCGGGGGTGTAACGTGATATTGGCTGTCAAGCCTGGTGAGTAGGTAGTTACTTATCAAGTATCCTCCCAAGTTGTATCTGATTATTCATCTATCGTTGTGAGCAAACCATACGGAATAAGCAAGATCTGGGTGCAACCGAGCTCCTTGCTTATACCCAAGTTTTACTGTACTCAAAAAAGGTAATCATGGTTGGTCTCATGGAAAGTTGATATAATTTTTCCGGCTCAATTTAGCAGCAATGGGCCGACTTACCCAATTCGTGCACCCGTATGATCGGACCGTAGAGCTAAATTACCCACTTATTAGCCGTTCCTCCACTCTACGTGGGATGGGAAAACCTCATCATGAACAGTTGCTCATCACATCCTTCGTACCTTCAACCCGGGCTCCTCCATACATGATCCTTGAGACTTTCAAGTGCCCACATTTATCAACTTCACCACAAACTGCTCCACTGAACTGTGCATAGCGAGGCATAAAACTATATACTTTAGGCCGTAACTACAAGCTGTTGAACATATGGGCCAAGGTAACAATACAGCTAAGGTGCAATGATGTGAAGTGATGCCCAACCGAATCGAATCGAAGTAGACCGAAGAAAGCACTCATACGTTGACGAATCGATAACCCCCAGGAACCGGCACCCTTTCAACAACCATCGGCGCTTGCATTCCAATTCCAGCCCCTCCCTCATATCCAGTAATCGACCCATGAGGATTGGCCCATGCATCAACCTCCCTCTCCCTCTCCATCGCCATATCCATCCCCCTATCCATCCCCCTATTACTCATACTACCTGTATTTCTTCTTAGGAGCGGCCTTCTAACCTGGGACTGTACTTGTGCATACTGTGCCTGAGACTGTGTCGGCTGCATATGCTCCACAACATTGATACCCTTCTGTTGTAGAGCCTCGAGCGTCGCTTCAACAACATCGTGCACGAGGAAGTCTGGAGACTCTTGAGCCACCTCGGCGATAGCATAGTGCGGTTGCTGTTGCTGCGAGTAGTAAGGCGGCTTGACGATTGGATCCACGACCGAGTATGACTGGGTCTGTTGGGGTTGGTAACGAGGAAGTACTTGCTGCTCGTGGGCATGGGAGAATGGAACTTGCACGCTGTTACGTCGCACCATGAGAGCTTGTGGATGAGGCTGTGGGGGCCAGGAAGCGCTGGTATCGTGGTCCTTATAGTGAGATTCCCCGATCTGATGCACTCCATCCCCGTGAGACACGATGGCATGATTGTGATGAGGGAGGCGTATCTGGTGCGGGTAGTCGTCGGCTTTCGGATGCCGACTCCTCGAGCGAATAGCGAGGTCGCGTTGAAATGGTTCGGGTTTTTTCTGGAACGGACCATCACGCTTTCTGTGGTGTAGCCGCGATTGACGACTTGGATGAGCTTCCACTTCAGAGTGTATATGGCTGTTGGTTCGGGACTGATGAGGGCGATAGGCCGGCTTCGAGAAGACGTTATGGTTGTCGTCATCGAAAGAGTATACCGAAGACATGCCATCGGCATAAGAAGTAGTATCGATATTGTGTCCTGTGGAAGAATTGGGTGATGTTTGGTGGCCGTACACCATCTTCGTGAAGCTTGGAGAGCAAGGCTCGAAGGTGGAATGCATCAGGTTCTTCCGACGATGAAACTGGTCTTTGTCTGACTTACGGTCACGGTCACGGTCACGGTCACGGTCACTGCCCATACGACGGTCGCCATGACGCCCAGCATCAATGCGGTGGTCACTGTCGCGACCTGTCGCAATTGTAGGAGCAGGGCTCATGTGGATGTGAATCTGCTGCGGCTGCGGGGGTAGAGCACCAGCAGACGATCTTGGAGAGTTGCTTTTGGGTGAGGTACTACCGCCACTATACTTACCAATAGGAGGAGGGTCCAGCTTATTCTTGCTCTGGTGTGAATTCTTCCCATGAGGATGAAACTTTTCGTCTCTACCACGACTTGAGCTCCTCGCCTTCATTTGGCTCCGGCTTTGGCTTCGACTATGACTCTGTTTGCGGCCAGTGCTTCGTGACCGACCGGCGATCGTCCTGTAACTGCTTTCTTCGTTTGATGTACAAGAGAAGATGCTATCCGACACTTCCCAGTCTGTCTCCACTTCGTTATCGAAATCGGTCAAAGAATCCTCCGAGTAGTCTTGGTGTAGATCCGACGGCCTGGACTTTTGTTTCTTCAGAGTGTGAGGGTTGAAGATATCTACAAAGGGGGAGTGTGATTGTTCGTGTCTCACGCTTGGGAAAGTGCCAGACTCCGGGAACGACCCGGGCATTGATTTTGGTTGATTTTGATGTGGGTGCTGCTGTTGCCCTTGTTGATGGATCTGGACCTTGTGATGATGTTGCATCTTTGGAGCCTTTTGGTTTTGCACATGTTGCTGTTGATGTCGCGTAGATGGCTGCTGGTGTTGTGTGTGTTGTGGCTGATGTTGCTCATGTTGCGTTTGGTGTGGCTGCTGCTTTGAAAGTGCAGGAGGAGGTGGAGGTGGTGGTGGTGGAAGATGAAAGGGATGTTGTGAGACGTTCGGGGGTGGAGGCGGTGGCGGATGAGGTGGAGGTGCGAGAATGGGCGGTCCATGTGCTAGTCCTTGACCTTGGACCGGAGGCCGACCTTGATGTTGATCCAAATACTGCTCTTGACCCATAATCGAGTCTCGTCTTTGTGGGTGGTCGAGTTGCTGTTCTCGTCCTGCATTGGGCACTAAACCGTAGTTGTCCTTTTGATGAGGGCCTTGAATGAGAATTGGGTTCATGGAGTGATGGAACTGATCCTGTTGCCCGACATTTGGCCTTGTAGAATGCATAGAGTCATGGAAGTCGTACGAGTTTCTAGGAAGGGTAGGCTTTGCTCGGCTGGAAAGCAAGCTGTCGGGCGAGAGATCACGAGGGCGGGTCTGTAGGATGATATCCATGCCTATGAGTTGGTGTTCCCGGCGGTTGAGATTCTTCCAATCCAGCTCCAATCCAGCTATCATCCATTCGATACTTGGGTTTCTCTGGTAGAGAATTTCGTTTTGTTTATCAATAAGGTTGTCTAGGATCTCGCGAGCACTATCCGAGGGGATCTGGTTCAGCGTGCGGTTGACAGGGACTTTGCTTGCGCAGACCCGCGCCAGCTCATCTTGGAGTTCCCGAGGGGTTAGTCGCTGCGGCTTCGGTTCAACGTCTCGCCAATGCAGATATTTTCCCTTCTTAGCAGTCCAGCAGGCGACCTGTGGGTCAGGGTTCGCATGCCCTCGTTGTATGTGTTGAAGAGAAGGATGATCCATTTCTCGTGAAGAGTTCAGGCCTGGATATGGTACATGATCCATGTTCTGGGATCGAGGGTCCGTTAGGGGTTGAAATTGAGAACGCATTCGAGACGGGATATTATGTGCGTTCGTCCCGATGACCAAAAAAGCCTTTGAAGAGACGGACTATAGAGTGACTGTGCAAAGATGATTCGAGCATATAAGAACGGGATGGAGATTCAGAGTTGCAAACGAAACTGCTGGTCTTGGATGGGGAATACGATGAAGGGATGAAGGGCAGCTTGAAAACCTACACCCAGAATATATATGTCCTCGCAAATTCTTTGGTGACACATTCGACAACGCAGTATGCCCTCCGCCCACGACAATGTACTACAACCTAACGAAGGAGATAGCCGTCTCTCTGAAGCCATGCCTATCATGGTCAGTCATATTACCAGGGTTCCATGTGAATGCAATCCTTTGGCGTTTCTGGCAAGGCTCTGCACGCCTCGGATATGTGTTGGACGATAGCTTTCACCGGCCGCGCCACTGGGCTGTGGAGAACAAACATGCCAAAAAGCAGGCAGATGCTGAGCCTTGTGCGTTGATTCACAACATAACCGTCCTTCTTGGCGCGGTTGAGCCTCTGATACTTACCGGCCACGGCCATTTGTCGAGAGTTCCGGTGCACGACGGGCTGTATGTCCTGTCCTTCGATACAGCCTGCGCGAGGTTTCTTCTGCTGAGAGCACACACCAAACACACACACACACACATGTCCATTTCTGGAACCGATGGGATACACGCAATAAGCGGAGGCTGTCTAATGCAACTACCCACCTCCTTGGCACGGGCTGGTGGTGGAGATGGAAATGGTGATGGAGTTGGGGTTAGGGATATTCAGGCGTAGTTCCCCTCAGACGCTAGATCACAAGGCAGTGAACACCAGGTCCGTGCACCGTTCACCCTCACCTCCATCACTCGATAGCCTCGCCACAACAAACAAACATCGGCATACCAGACTGTTCCGTGAGTGTGGTTGATTTCGTGTTCTGGCCAAAGGACGCATGCCGTGTCGCGCGCGGTCGAATCTTTCTGCATCTATCTATCACATGGCTTATCCAACGTTAATCCCACCCACAGCCAAGTTTTCTCGTCCCACAAATGTCCTCAAGAAACCTCAACATACAACAGATGCTCTGTAGTATTACAGAGGACGGCCCACACCATATTCAGGGCGATCTATGAACTGCCACATGCAACTTCCCGCCAGCCTTGCTGAAGCATCCATCAATGCGGAGGTGCCAGCGTGGACGAAGGACCATTGACACGTACCATCAGGACGAGACTTGATGACGACGAACTATGAATTGAAGGATTGCCATACATGACTGCTGCCTCGCATGAAACCACTGCGTCGATTCTGCATCTGCAGTCACCCTTCTTGCAGCCTGTTTCTTCCCACTCGAAAGCGACGCCCTCAGTTGCACGTCGTCAGGCCCCCCAATGCCATGATCCAATTTCCCTCAATAACCAAAGCTGCGCATGTCCTGGGACGGAATATAACGAGATGCTGTATCAGATACGCTCACCGGAAGCTAGTGGGGAAATACTACTCGACTTGCCATGGTATGTTTACAAATTACGCATCGTCAGCCTTACACACACAGGGCGAGCATCCTACTCAACAAATCTCCAATTGGTCCAATTTCGTCTGTATTTGTACTTCTTGTTTGGTAATACTCCAACCAAAAGGCTTGTCTTCTGTTCGATATCACGCATCAACGCGAGCTCCACCGGACGGGGAGCGAGCCGTCCTTCTCCACTATCATGCAGAACCGAAGTGTAAGTTGACGTTATGGCATTCGTCATCTTCTGTCCAGAACGAACTAGTTCATCTACCGTCGTACACATGAAGCCTGGAAGAGCAAGATCACCGTTTCTCAGACCACCTTGTGTTCACAAAGGTATGAGAACGCAAGCAAAGGTAATGAGGGGGTTCGTTGCCAGCATCTTCCGCGCCTACGTCTACCTTTGCTTATTCCAGGACGATCCGGTCTACTATCTTTGTATCGTCGATGTTCGTAGCCAATGAGCGTTCAAGGCATACATCAATGACCAGCGTGATTGCGCCTGGAGCCTTGTCACCTCACTCTAACCGCATCGACACTGTAATCACAGCTGTGCTCCAACCCGATACCCATAATTAAAGCCCGGGAGACGAGTCAAGCCATACGTCACCCACCGTGCACGCCCACCTCCGTCTTCGGTACTGTATCCGAACTCCTCACACTCCACGGATGTATGTACAAAGGTATGTTAGCGTCGCACATCAGGCCGTTTCGATCTCTGTACCCTGGCGATGAACCACACACGCGTGCCCTGGTACCATTCTCTATTCATTTCGCCGGCCCCCACCCCCCACCGGGACGAGAAACAGGACCTACAAACACTGACACGGGACAGATGGTCAGCCCACCGCCACCGCCACTGCCACTGCCACTGCCATATGTCGTGTTCGGCCGTCCCGCAGCTAGCGGGTATCTGCACAAGTCCATGCATGTATCTCCCCATATGTAACACCCACTCGGTCCCCTACATATGTACAGACACGATAAGTATTCGCCCCTCCCGATGCGGACAGCCTCCGTAATCCCGCTACACAATATTTTACAACAAATCCTCAGTAGTTACAACAGGTAGGCAGGTAAGTGGGGCCGGGCCGCGCACGCCATACAACCTACCACGACATTCGGGACTTGAGCAAAGCACACACCGTTAATTAATTATCTATCGTTGAAGACCATCTATCTAGCAAAAGCTGCCTTGCAAATCCTGGTGAGGTCCCCGCAAGAAAGAAACCCCCCTACCAAGACAAGACCAGACCAGACCAGAAGCAGAGCTTATTGTCTATCGTAGCCATGTACGTACATACAACATTGATCATCATCTACCCATCCATCCATTCGATCCCTATATAAACAAGGTAACCAGGCAAGTTACAAAGTTACGACAGACAGACAAGACAAACAGACAAACACCCCGAAGTAATCAAGTGGTGGGCGAGAAGGAAATACATATTATAATACGAGATACGAAGTACGAAAACGTTCAATACATAGTACATGTACATACTTATGATATATATATATTTAGATTTAGATTTAGATTTAGATTTAGATTTAGATTTAGATTAAGGTTTCGAGTAGCATACATATATTTAGATTTAGGTTTTGGATTAATATATGTAATATACTGTATGTATATATATTTCTATTTAGTGTTGTTAGGGTTAGAATCTAGAATCTAGAATTTAGAATTTAGAATTTAGATTTTTAGATTTTTAGATTTGATAAGCTATTGGGGTCCGGGCGAAGAGTCAAGGGTAGGTAATGAATTCATCCAAGTCCCCATCCAGGAAAGGAAAGGGAAGGGAAAGGGGGAGGGGGGAATTGGAAATATATCATGTTGCCATCTTCTCAAAAACAACGTTAATTAGTATACATGGAGTTGTGAAGCCTCGTAGAAGAAACATGGCCAAATATACCACGTGTTCCATGTGCACCATCTTATCTCAATGGTTAGTTAGTACTTATGAAGTCAACCCCACAAAGACAACGAACAAACGTGGCTCATTGATCACCATTCATAGTGCAAAGACATCGTCATCCACATCATTGATTCATCCACACATCTCTACCCTACCCTTCACTAACACTAAGTTCCCCAATCCTTTCACCATCCCCATATCGCATCCGACCCCCTCAAGATTAAGATTAACAACTTCGTTGTATGAAATCGGCATTTGGCCTCTCTCTTAGACGATGATGATGATTGATGAATGACGAAAAGAAAAAGATGTCATGAACAGCTAGTGCTCGGAGTATAACAAAGTGGTAGTAGTAGGTACAGCGAGGGTATGAAGAAGTACTCGTACAATAGGATAAGAACGCTCAATAGCCAAGCATCATGATGGAAATAGGCAGCCGACATGGATGTGAAACAGGGCCAAGGGCGTAGAAAAGGGCACAGTAGGCAAACAGTGAGGCGCGCCACGTCGGCTATCCGCCTCGCTTGAGCCTCCGCCCCATCACGTGCGTGCATGTCTAGGGTAACACGGAACCCTGGACATCCTCCACACCCCTCGCAATCACATCCTCGAGTTTCCATCTCGGCGGTGTAACGGGTTTCTGTTCCCGAAGACCATCCTTCTCCTCTTGTAGTGTGAACTCTTCGGGCATTGCACCACCAGCCACTCCACTGCTGAACTTGAGTTGCAGAAGTTCACCGGCCTCGTCGCAGGCAGCGAGCGTGCGGTCGAGATCGTCTTTCGTGTGCGCAGCCGAGACACAGAAACGTGCTCTTGAGGATACGAGGGGAGTGGCGGGATATCCGACAACGACGACGGATATCTTGCGCTTCAGCATCTCGTGGGAGAAGGCGGGCATCTTGGCGGGGTTGTAGAGAAGAAGAGGAATGATGGGTGAGTCATCGTGGCCGTAGACGATGAATCCGAGACGCTTCAACCCCAAGCGAAGGTACCTAGAGTTGAAAGCAAGACGTTGTAGGCGTTCTGCTCCTTGGCCAGGGCTGAGTTCACCAGTGATGAGACGGAGTGACGAAGCGATTTGAACCAGGACAGGTGGCGTAGGTGACTCAGCGAAGAGCATACCAGCATTTTGTACTCGTAGTTTGTCGATGATGGACTTCTCGGCAGCAATGTAACCTCCGTTGGCGCCGAAAGACTTTGTGAAAGTACCCATGAGGATGTCGATCTCAGCGGGGTCGATGCCGAAGTAGTCGCAGACACCACGTCCTTTGGGCCCAAGAGCACCAACCGAGTGAGCCTCATCCACGAAGAGGTTGAACTTGTACTTCTTCTTGAGCTCGACGAGAACGGGCAGATTGCACATGGTACCTTCCATGGAGTAGAGACCTTCAACAGCGACCAGGATCTTCTTCCACGGGCGGTGGGTGCGGGGTTGGCCTTGAGAAATGACTTCGCGGAGCTTGCGCTCAAGATCGTGCATGTCGTTGTGCTTGAACATCTCAATCATAGCCCCTGATAGACGAGATCCGAATCGAATAGACGAGTGATTCAGTTCATCAGAAATGATGAGGCATCCCTTTCCAACCAAGGTGGGGAAGGTAGTAGCATTGGTAACGTATCCCATTGAGAAGACCATGGAAGCGGGTTTTCCGATGAACTTGGCAACCAAATCTTCGACCTCGACTGACAAATCCGTTGTGCCAGAATCCGATCGAGGACTGACCGAGGAGATTCCGTACTTTCGAACAACAGCTTCGGCGGCATCGGCACAAGGGCCCATGGATTGGGCGAATCCCAGGTAATTGTACGAACTCAGATTCAGCGTCTCGGTGGTAGTGCCAGTGAATTTGAAAGTGTGGTTGCCATCGTTTGAAGTGCGGTCAAGCAGCGTGATGTAACGTCCGGGCACACCTGTAGTTGGCCTTGAGAAGCAGTCGTTGATCCTCATCTTCAGTCTCCGTGTGTAGAAGTTGTCGAAGTCGCTGTTCAAGGGAGCATACCCATCCCTCTCGGCCAAATGGCTGTAATGCTGTCGTCGGAAGCGCTTTCCGAAGAAATCCCGTACATGTCCGAAGAAGATTAAAATTAGGTAGCTGATGTAGGTGGTGAATAGGTAGTAATAGGGCGGCTCGTCCTCTATGGGCTCAGCGAACTCGCCTCCAGGGAATTGGCTGACGCATCTGTGGCTTTGCGATCCGAGGGGACCGAATTGTGCGTGTGCTTTAGCCAGGAGTCTGGCGTCTTCTGGCGAAGGAGGCTGAAAGAGGGTCTTGGGCTCGGTGGGCATCTTCTCGTTGGTTGGGTTGGTGACACTGATGCTTGGGAGGGAGATTGGCGCAACCAATTGCGGAGGCGACGGCGAGTTGAGTAGGGCTTGTTGTTGGGCTACGATGGCTTCTCGAAGTGCAGCGTCGCGTGCCTTGGGTGAGGCTCCACCAAACAGAGCTGTAAATTTGTTTCCCTTGGTAAAGGACGTGCGTCGTGGTTGTTCTCGGTCTCTCTTTTCGTTTATCGCATCGAGAGAGGGCGACGAGATTACGGGGGTAGAGGATGTCGCAAACGGGTTTATGCTTCGAGCAGGCATGGCAGACGGTCGCTGAGGTTTCTTGGCCGCGGGTTTGACTGTCAGCTGTCAGTTATGTCGGTCCCATGTAAGCAATAACATGTGTGTATGTGTGTGTGTGTGTTTCTGCATCCACCACGACCTCACGTTGGAGATAGGCGGTGTAGGAGAAGCAAATGGATCATGGGTACGGTACGTACGAGGCGCGGAAGAGAAGTAATTGCTATAAGCCATCGAGTCAGTGATGCGCCCATGGAAAGTTATAACGTGTAAAAGCTAGTAGTAAGCTCAGAGGGCAGCGGAAAGTGACAAGGAAATGGGTGCAGGTGGGTTGTCGTGGAAAGCTCGCGACCTTTTTATTCCCCACTGCAATCATCACAGTCGCTCACTCGCTCGCTCGACTAGGGACTGACTACCTATACGCGGAAGCGACGGAGGGACGCGGAAGCGACGGATTGCCCATTGCCCGGGGACCGAGTATGCACAAGCTGGGGAAGGGAGATTGACCTACCTATCGGCTTCTCTCTTCTGATCGACGCTTCGTCAGCTAGTTTTGGCGGTTCGTAGCTCTCTAAATTGTCCAATGTGCATGCGGGTTTCTTGTCGGCGCGCAAGTACAGAAAGCTCTGGAGGCCTGGAGACGACGCTTGAGGAGGGGGGGGGGGAGTGTAGTCGCCAAGGAAGGAGCCGGGTACGGTGGCTAAAGGGGCTGGGGGGAGCTGTCGACTGTCAAACACACACACACACAGCACCTCTCTGGCGTGGGAATTGACAAGCGGCAGCAAGAGGGGGCGTCGTCGCGAGGGAGCGAGAGGGAGAGAGGCAAAAGAGACAGCTCGCGCGACGTTGCTCAGCAAAGGGGCACTGGGCGTTCTTAAAGGAAATTATGAATGGGGGGAGGGTTTTTATGAAATGAGCTGCTCATCCGCCGCCACGCGAAGCGAAGCGAGGTACATACATTACACAGCGCCACCACCGATCAAACGTTAATCAGGGGGTATTTTGCTATGTACTGTATGTACAACATTTACATACTACATACTCCGTACATATGTAGACATATTGTTTTTAACTCCGACCCGCTGCCGAATGGTCCGGAGCCCAGGAAACGGCAATGCAACGGCAGCGCCAGCGCCAGCGCCAGCGACATGCACACCACAGTAATATGTAAGCCTCGCTCTCCGACTTCTTTTCATTTGGCCTCGCAACCCTATTCCGACGTCTTCTTTCTCCCTCCGATTCTCTCTTATGTATATATGTGAGCGGATATAGGTAAGCAGTATGTAAGCAGTATGTAAGCAGTATGTAAGCAGTATGTAAGCGTATCACCTCACCGCACTCTCATGCAGTCCATGAACCAACCCATCAATCCAATCAATCATTCACAGAAGAGATGGAGCGATCAATTCCACAATCGGGGCAATCAGGCTATTATCACAGACCCGCTCTGGACCTACCATGGTCATCGTCATCGACGTCATGTGATGGGATGGGATGGGGTGTTGTACATAGGATCGTGATTATGTAATTATGTAATCATATAATCACAGAATAAGGCGTCCCAGAGCCAGCCAGCCAGCCAGCCCCTCGTAGTCAATGCAATTTGCCATCACAGAACAACTAATATTGTCCAAGGGGATGGAAATGCCTCTCCTATTGCCCCCATGTACATACATCCTTGATAATACTGCATCTGCCAGAAGTAACTACCTATTGTTATTATTATAATATGTAGCAAGTTCAACATGGGTAATACATACAATCAATCAATTGCTTTGCTTTGCTTCTTTGTACAGTACAGTACAGTACAGTACATACAGTCAAAACACCACTATAAGGATAGTGGGGCGGCGCCAAAATTTGATCCTTGTAACGGTAATATCGTTATATTGGAAACTGACTAATCACCTTCTTGGCAAGGATTAATTACCTTTTTAGCAATAATTAATCACCTTCTTGGCGTATAGTACCCCCTCACGTGCCCTCCTACCCTAGCCTAATATAGTCTAGGCCTACTCTAGTTAGACTGATCGCCGAGACCCCTGTATAACCCCTGTATAGGCTAATTTTGACCCACATATTACACCACTATAACGATATTTTAACGCCGCCAAGGATATATCCTTCACTCCAAAATATCCGTATACCATACAAAAAAAGGGGTGCGCGGGAAATTGATCCTTGTAACGGTAATATCACTATATTGGGTGTATCCTTATAGTGGTGTTTTGACTGTACATGTATTATTATCGTGCGCGATAATACAAGACAAGACGCACGTGCTAGATCCAAGCGGACGAATCCAGGTTGCCGTTGCGAAAGCCGTTTCGGCACTGTGGATCAAACCCATCCGACCTCAACTTTGAGCTCTGACCCTTTTTTTGCGCGCAAAAACCAACCCAAACATCATCAAGCTCCGTTTCATCCGTCAGTTTCATCCGTCATTTTCATAATCAATCAACACAGAGAGGCCGTTTGCAAGTATTATTACAATGGTAATTAGCCATGTAGGAGGATCCTGAAAAGAAAGAAAATAGGAGAATACATGATAATACCATTGATTGACCTTGAAATCGTTTTCGTCTGTCATGTCAATGTCACCATCTTGATCCACTCCCACATATTACCAAGGTACTGGCCTAGGATACCATGTGACAATGAGACAGATGACACTTCCTGAGTAGGTATTTTGTACATACATTCACCACGTCACTAAATTACTTTTGAGCCTTTACCAGGCCCCTCCTAGGCTGTCATGGGTTGCCCAGGGCCCTCTAATTACCTTCACACGAGCAATTTCTTGTCCATCATGACAGCTTCACAATGACTTTGTAGACGCGTCTTTTGAAATGATATCTCTGTATTGCTGAATCTGTAGACCAGATGAACAAGATGCGTAACCCAAATGAAAATCCTCCATACTCAATTCCGCACAGCGGCAATATCCTCCACTCCGCAATCTCCTCCCCTCCACCACTCTCTCCCTCCTTCCCTCCTTCCCTCCTTCCCTCCCTCTCCACCTCCCCTCTCCATGCTCATGTGCCGCTCAACAAAGGAAAAATCCCCCACCAGTAAACAGATAAAACGAAACGTGTGCGCAAGAAAATGAAAACCAAACCAGCAAACATGGCCAACAGAACAGACGACACACAAAAAAGAACACACATATGGTAGCAAAGCCAATTGCACACATACATCATCACCTCCAACACCTTTCCGACAGCCAACTCAGACTTGCAATTGCAAGACCGAGGGGCGCAGGATCCACCAGTCCGCCATTTTCTGTCTGTGTAGTGATACCCAGATGCCACACGCCCTGCAACGCCGATGATGATGAAAAATGTCATTCAATTTACGTTACGAGCGACGGGGGTGGGATAAAAGGACGTCGGATTAAGTACTCGTTTTGCGTGGGTACGTTCGGGACACAAGGGATCCCGAAGAGAAAAGTAAAAAAGCTGAGTGTTGGTATTTCCATCTCTGGGTGCAAAATATGTAGAAATGAGCAGGACAAAAAATTATCTACGATGGCGCGGACAAGAACCAGGGCTGCAAAATCTCTTTCCTCTTTCGAGGAGGCAAGCAGTGCGCACTGAGCTCGCTTCCGCTCCACGTAATAACGGGGTATTAGAAGGCGTTCAAACGAACAACAAAAAGGCATCTCTGAACAGGCAAGCTACCATTACATGTGATGGCTCTCGGGCGATAAGCTCGCTGGGTCGATCGTGCCAAACGATACCAAGTTCTGCATATCCAGGTCATCGGCGTGCTCTTCCATGGGAGACCGGAATGGAATGTTCAACGACTGCTTCGCGTACAGGTCGGTCAATTGCAACGCCTCGTCTCCGTTGTCGTGTGACATTGGATACACATCCCCAGAGTTATCCCGCCCAAAGGAGCTCAGTGGTGGAGATTGGTTTGCAATCACAGGGTCAGGGTGTCCCATTTGTGGCATGGGCGACGCCGAAGCTGCCGAGTGAGGGGGGCCCATTGGCGTATGCATATATGGTGGGATGTTGTACTGCTGCCCAAAGTGGGACGCGGGCACGTTTTCGGTTGGAGGGCCGGACGTGTAAAAGGCGGGTGTGCCGTACTCGGATGGTGAGTTGGCTGTTGTAGCCGACATGGGATACTGGCGGTAATCCATTCCATACGCTGCAGAAGTGTCGATGCTGAGATTTGGTCCAATGGGGCCCGAGGCGCTTTGTGGGACAGGCGCGAAGATCTCCGGGTTCGGGATGTACGGCGAGGGCTCAGGCTGGATTAGGAAAGACGGCATCGGATTACGAAGCATTGAGAAATCAATTGCAACAGGCACAGAGCGACTACGCTGGCGTTTGTGGCCGCGTGCATGGAGACCACCTGGCCCAAAAGGTGAATCGTGAAACATGGCCATGTGTGGATGTTGAAGGTGGTTGGGTTGCGAAGCGGGTCGATGTGTGATTGGCGAAACCGGTGCCGAGACAGCGACGGCGTTCGGATCGTACATGTGTCGATTCTGAAACGACTCCAGAGATACCAATTTGGCTAACTGGCCGCTTAATACCTTCGGGTGGCCACCGAGGTGGTGCACAAGGACTTGCGAAGCCTGTTGCTCCTCTGTGAAATCGCCACACTGGAAGAAACCTCCAGAACCAGACGAGTCCATGAAGAAATTGGGTGGACGGTTGAGTTCCACGATGAGTCCTCCCGGGCGTTGCGATGCGCCTTCGGCATTTGCCGTCATATCTCCATTCTCGAGGGTGATGTTCTTGATGTGAGAAAAGGGATACTCGATCTTGTATCCTGCAGAGTCATTGTTGATGTAGTAAGTGATGCTTTGTTTTTCTGGTGAGTAGAAGACAACCAGATCCATGGCACTCTGTCCAACTCGTCGCCATGTGCCTACGCTCAAAGAGCGACACGCGAAGTGATGGATGACTAAGATGGGTTAGACGCGCGACTCGTTGTGATTCAAATTGTTTGGCCGAGGGGCAAAACTCACCGACTTTGGAAGAACTGGTATCAGTGTTCAAGAGCATGCCGTTGCCGTACGCGGCCATTGCTCCACCAGTCCGGCCGAGGAAGTCTCTGCCCAATGATTTGCCAGACTCCATAGCCTGCAAAGCGAGATACCTCCGCATGGACTCTGGGATGTCGTTGCAGTCATCGCCATTTTCGATGCTCTTCTTGGCGATATTCTTGATTTTGGCGCGCCTGCGTGCATGTCAGTGTCAGTTCCAGGGTTCCGCCATTCTAAGTCGTACCTGTTTTGGAACCAAATCTGCACTGATCGCTCTGTCATGTTGATCTCGGAGGCGATTCTTTCTCTCACAGCAGCTGTGGGAGTCGGGTTCTTGTTGAACTCGACTTCCAGGGTGATCAGCTGGTCCTGGGTAGCGCGCTGGCGCTTCTGGTTCTTCTGCTGTTGAGTGAGAGTACTCTTCCGTGGGGGTCTACGCGCGGATGACGAGCTGTGCGTGGGAGTGTGCGCAGTAGCTGAAGGAGAGGGTGATGCGGACATCATGCCATCCTCGCTCTGCGGCATCTTGAAATCGGGTTGTTGCATCTTGAAGATGTCTATGAGTGTGAGCCGGGATTCGGCAATTTCCGAGTCAAGGTCGGTGTGTGGAGTGAGAAGCAGAACTGTGTTGCCTCTGTCCAATGTGTATCGTAGTAATCGTGGGGATAATGATTGCGCGCAATGCGTTTCTTTGAATATAGGGAGTGGAGCGAGGCGGATGTCGCGGGTTCAAGGCCGGAGGGTAGGGGTTTCCGTGTGGGATGCGAGGCTCGGTGACAGCGTCCAGGCGTGCTCGGGGTCAAGTTGACAATGAAAGAAGTGCTGCTAGCCGGAGAGCAGTGGATTTTGAAGTTGGATCGACCGAAAGCGATGCTGGAAGTCGGAAGGAGTGGACTTGGTGGAACGGGGAGACGAGGGTCTCAGAAAGGAGTGGACAGGCGAAGCCTAAGGGAGCACTGTTGAAAGGAATGTGGACGAAGGCCGAAAGGAGTGGCAGCTCTTCGCAGAAGGAGGAAAGGGAAGAGAATAGGGACAAAGATCGCACCGGGCCGTAGTGGTGACGATGCGAAATCCAGATAGAGAGATCGGGTGTAGTAAAGGAAGGACGCTGTGAACGAGATTAAAGGGAGCGTTCAAGCCCAGAGTGTTAGGGGGCTTTGGCGCTATGTCTGAGCACGGACCCTCCCTTTGCATGTCGCCACTAAAGAAGGTCGGGTCACGGAGCATGTTCTGCTTCGAGCGTACCTCGCGATCAGACTCTTTCCAGCAACGCTTTATTCTTAGTCCAGGGCGCCGCCGCCGTTTACGCACGCAGTCTGGTCTAAATACCGCTTCAACCACGGCGACGACGACGGCGACGATGACCGACGGACGGACAGCGGCGAAAGAAGACTGCGACGAAACCGCGACATCAACACCAACATTGAAAGCTGCTCACCATATCTCCAGGGTGCACTGCATCACGCTCCTGAGGTTGCAGCCGTTGACAGCTGCCTGCCCTACCATACACGACCAGCAGCGGGCGCGTCGCGACAGGCTGGTCCAGGGGCATCCCACAAGTTGAGCGCCGACGGAATGGCCGCTGTCGGACTCAGACCAGCCCTGTGGTAGGTAGGAGGGGGCGCTGGTCAGCCGTCACTGGTGTCGAGCAGGAGAGTCCCCCCCCCGCCCCCATCCAAGACTCAGGAGAGGCTTTCGCGGCGGCCGGGGTGCCTGTAGCCACGCAGCCTGACGATTGTTGGCCGGCACAATGCCTTCGACCACTGGGGCTGGGGTGCATAAAGACGCGCTGGTTGTTGGAGGAAGCGCGACTATTTTGCCCAGACTGAGGTACGTAGCCCTGGTTGGGACAAGCATGGCAACGATTGTATGAGGCTGCCGCTTTCCCGTCTCCTAATACATCCGAGGCCATCGAGTTGTGTCCACGTCGCTGCTCAAAACCTTACTCAGCGGGCGAGTACTGTGTAGCACTCAGTCTTGAGCGTATGTAGAAGGGTGTCTGAATCAGCGCTATCGCTGTGTGCAACCACGTCACAAACTCTGGCAGCGCCCTCGACAGCGAGTTGCCCGTTGTTGCTGAGTTGCTGACTGTGGTCTGCGGCGGCTATCGTGAGCTTGTGCTCGACCACCCACCGCCCCTCGCCCCTCGCCGATCGCCTTGGGTGAACCGAGCCGGGAGACAATGCGCCGATGTTCGTTTGGCCAGGCCCAAAGCATTGCTTCGAACATAATACTGTGTATGTAGATTCATACTGTACAAAGAAATATGCCGTCTTGCACTTCTTACCGAACCCTATTCTTTCTCCCTTTTTTTGCTAGACCTTCCAGGAACAACCGATTCCGGCACGATAACGAAACGACCGTTTACCATACCATACAGCTGTCCATGTACCACACTAGTAGCCAACACCTCCCCTGTTGGTAATGTATATATATAGTCCCAAGCTCCCGTAACGCTCACCTGGATCCGGAGCAGGCCAGAACCCAGCGTTTCCTAATGACCTTCTTGACCTTCTTGACCTTCTTGACCTTCTGCAACAGTGCAACATATGTGAGATCTCGCAAAAGCTCCGAAAAGAGAACAGTATTTTATGCCGGGCAGTTTTCCGATCGTCGAACATAGTCTTGCTGTCTTGAATTATGCATTGCTGCAGTGGTAGAACAGCGGTATGGCGCCACCTGTGTCGAAAGATGGCAAAACGGCCCCCATCAAGTCACCCACGGACAACCCCACATGAGTCGTTTCAGCGTAACACTCTTCGGAACACTTGGTTTGACTCCCGGGGCATTGAAGAGAGGACCAGTATCCACATGCATTCAAAGTGCTTCTCCTTTTCAACAGCCCGCCCGTTTCGATGCGTATACGACGGAACAAGCATAAACCCTTCATACAAAATGAAGTTGTGACGGTTGTTCTCAAAAAAAAGAGCAAAACAAAGGTGGCTTAAGACAAGTAATTGTTCGATTCGGTCGTCTCAATCCATGCGCCTCCGTGGTCGGCGATGACTGCAGCTGGAGGTTTAAGCGACATCCCAACGACTGTACGTGTTTTCGTTCAAGAGGAGTACTGCAGCTCGATACCAACTGCTCGGAAAATCTGCTCCCTCTTTTTGAGGTCGAGGCTTGCGCCCAAGGTAAACAGCAACTCCTTGATCCGGCCCTCCCATGACAGACCGATACGCCAATCCTGGTCCACGCGCGCTTTGAGAATGCCCGAAACGTCATCATCAGGCGCAACGGCCGGCCGTTTCCAATCCGGTCGGAGCTTCTTCACTGCCCATTCGACTTCAGTGTTGCGGCGGCGTCGCCAAAGCTCGCAACCGAGCTGCAACTCGCTTTCATACGAATAGAAGTTGAAGTCGAATCGGGAACAGAGAGCCAGATTGGGGCCAGCCTTCAGAGCGTATGTGGAAGAGAGGTTGCCCATCAAGGGATTCATAGTCAGCGTCATAGTATATGGAAAACCAGGGTGGTTAGGCAACGTCGTGAATCGCAGACCGGTACTGAGACCTCCACTCTTATTCAATAGGCCATAGTAAAGCTCTGCTCCAGCACTAAACCGTCCATGCACAGGATCAAGAATCTGTGGAACGGTTACAGGCGTAGTTGGTGCCAGCCTGGGATCGACTCCAAAGTTGTAGAGACCTCGAAACCCCATCAAGGCCGAGTCTGTACTATACATGTACTCCGTGCTATACTTGCCTGTGTCCTTCTGAAGCAAAGTGAGAATGGTACCTCCATTGTTGAGACTCGAATCGCTAACAGCAGAAATGCGGAGCTGCTTGGTGGGTGTCAACCGCCTCAAATATAGTGCTTCTAGTCTCGACTGAGGTAGGAATATTCGGCCATACAGCAGTGTGTCTACATTCTCGTTAGACCTTCTCGGATTGTTGGACTTTCAGCAGTCTCACCTCTGCGGTCGATCCGTTTCCCATCGTGCCATATCTCCCACCACCAATCCTCGTCTGGCTTCCTTAGCTCTTGTAGGTGTCTGTAGCCCTTGATGACATGGTGAAGGTCGAGGTTGGAGCTCTTCAACTCCCGTGTCAAAGGCAACGAAGAGTACAGATAGGACACAGAGCCATCTACAACGCCGACAGTTCCTAGTGTGTACGATGTAGCAAAGTTTGGCGCGGCGAGGGAGGAGATTTGAAGTCTCAGTCCTTTCGGTGTCTGGAAGTCGAGCAATGCTGCGGTAAATGATTAGATTTGCACATGGGATGAAAGCTCCAAAACGTGACGTACCTCGCGCAGTCGCATTCAAGGCGCCGTACGAATTGTCAAGGTTCCAATGCGACGCCTCATAGAACGCATTCTGCACATTCTCCATAAAGTCCAACATAGCTCGGTCCTCGACGCACCATTCTGCGTTGGCTGTGGTGGTGGTGAAGGCTGAGGTTTGAGGTAGGTGTGGAGAGCTACCATAGATCGGAGCTTTGGCCTGCCAAGACCGATGTCCGCAAAAAATCCCCGCGCGAATGCGAACTTTTTGGCCTCGAACTTTTTTTCCAACACCAAGACTTGTCTATCTTCAGACCAATCCACCCTCCCAACCCGCCAAAATGCCGAAATCAAAGCGCGCCAAGGTCGTACATTTGTCGAAGACAGAGAAGAAGGGTAAAGAGCTGTCGCAGAAGCTCTTCGCCAATGTTCAGGAAGCGGCCGACAACTTTGAGCACATTTTCGTCTTCGCTGTGGAGAATATGCGGAATTCGTACCTGAAGGAAGTGCGCTCTGAGTTCTCAGACAGCCGGTATGCAAAATCACCTCTGCGCACTCTTGGTTGTTTGAAAACTAACTGTTCACAGACTATTCTTCGGAAAGACAAAAGTAATGGCCAAAGCCCTCGGCCAGACGCGCGCAGAAGAGCACCTCACCAATCTCTCTGGCCTTGCCAAATACCTAAACGGCAACGTCGGGCTTTTCTTCACCAACCGCCCCGCCCAAGAGGTCCTCGACTACTTTTCCAACTGGTCGCAAACCGACTTTGCCCGCGCCGGCATCGCTGCCACACACACATTTACAGTGCCCGCGGGCGTCGTGTACTCGAGAGGTGGAGAGCTACCCGCGGACGACGATGTCGCGCTCCCGCACAGCTTGGAAGTCACAGTACGGAAATGGGGTATGCCCACAAAGTTGGTCAAGGGCAAGATCGTCCTAGACGCGGACTACACAGTGTGCAAGGAGGGGGATGTATTGAACAGTCATCAGACTGCTCTGTTAAAAATGTTTGGCGTCGCCATGGCAGATTTCAAGGTCGATATGCAAGCATACTACACAAAAACTACAGAATCGGTTACGGAAATCGGTGCTATGGAGGAGTAAGAAAAAGCTCAACTGGACGTACTAGACGACCGTTTCTCATGTTATGACGGAGTTCAATGGCGTTAGGACTGGTTATAGGGAAGATCAAGGGACTCCGGGATGCGTATATTGTCCATGTCTCCAGCCGAGTCTAATATACCCCTTTCTTGCCATGGTTCTGTGTCTGTGTCTTGATTGCTGAGGTGTTTTTTCCAAAAAGAAATTGGATCTACGCGTTTGTGGGTGCAAACACCAAACAGCCCTGGACTATATCAGGAGGTCTTTCTACCCGACGGATCCTCATCCGCGAGCTCCTTTTCACACTCTTGGCGCTCAAAGGAGTGTTCAGAGCTTTGATTCAATCCAGTGGGTCCTTTCATACTTCTGCGAGGTCGTGTTTCCTCGCCTATCCACAACTCACTCACCTTGAAACAATAACACCGTTAGGGCCTCTCATTATCTCCCTATCACGGCCATCGTCGCTAAGGCTGTAGATAGGAACGCCCAGATAGCAAGACCTGAGCCTAGCAATCAACATACGTCCAATTCACCTTCATTATGAGTGAGTTAGTTGGCATAGACTGAACATTCGAACTCCTAGCGCCTGTCCCTTAGCTTCAACTCAGATGTGGCCACTTGTCTGATATCTCTCTTTGGCGCCATTTCTGAAATCTCACTCCGTGCGCTCTATGTACGACCATAGGGAAAGGCAGGCCAGGAAAGACTAGCATACATGTCGCTGGCGGATACCGGTGTCGCTTTGTATCTTTTATTGCCTCACCCTGCTTTGGGTCCGTTCCCAGATTTCCACCTGAGCTGTTGCCCAAGCCAGCAAGAAGCCCTTGTTTGCAATCATCTGTGGTCATCTAGGGTTCGCTCCGAGCAACATTGAAAGTGCACTGAGTGACTTCTTCCGACTAGCCGACATATTTCTCTCGAAAAGAGTGACGAGTGTTTTGAAACACAAGGCGCTGGTATTCGGTACGCTACTTGATTGGAAGTCCTTCTGCCATGCATTAGTCTTCCCTCATATTCTTGAATACTATAACGGGATCCTTTTCCTTACAGTACCACCAACCGAATTGAAACGCTCGACGAAGCTTTCAAGTCACGAATCTACCCGAGCCTCTATTATGCATCCCTTACCTTCGAACAGACACTCGCTATATTCGACGTCGATATCTGCAGACTGCTGAAGACCGAGACCGAGACCGAGAAGCAAAAGGAGCTTGAAGCCCACGACCAGCAGCAGCCTTCCCTGCGCATTGACTGCGATAGCGCTGTACACTAATTACTCAGAAGGGTATTTTGACGACCACAAAAACTAGCGCTGGAACGGTCGTCCGGTTCGTAATCAATGCCTCTCCATAATCAATGCCTTTCAGATTGCACTTTTCCTCGCCAATTTCGATATGGAGAAGACGTCGCTAGATGGTTGAGACAAAGACGAAACCCGTGCCTCACTCACTATATGAAAAGGACGGCACGGCGTCCGGCTTCACGCCCGTTCTAGACTAAACACAAGTCAATCATCAATCTTGTTGTGAGATCCATCCATGAATTTGGCAATTGTCTCTACGAAGCCAATGTAAGGGAATGATGTAAACAATGCACGCAACCAAGGAACTTGTGCCGGTCACTTCGATCCGAGAGCTACTCCCACGGGCGGTGGAACTTACAAACCCCCGCGATCAAAGGCAGTAGTACAAAACAATACGTTGGAGCTCACAGCATGATAGGTGGCCAAGCTCAGCGCGCTGAGCCACTCCGATGCAAGGAAAAGGGAATATTGCGAGGTCAACCCTCTAGATTTAAACACCACCAACAGTCACAATCGCAAACCCTCACAGCGATCTCCGAGGCCGAGTGGGCTATCAACAAGCGCCATGTTTCAATCCTCATTCCAGGGGCCAATAATTCGATCCTTCTGAGGGATCTGCCACTGCGCGGAATACGGATCCAGTTCCGATTACTATGTATACGGGATGATGTGTATCCATCGGTGGAGCGGGACGAGGATTATGAGAATGGCAGTGACCACTTTTGAGAAACACAGTGAAGATTGTGCTACGATACTCGATTAACAAGACGAGGTGTTGGTAGTGGGATGGAATTCGGTTATTATACCACGGAGTTACGTCTTTCAAGGCAAAGTAAATAGGCGCTCTATAGCCCCTGTGGCTGCATAAGCTTTGTTATTGTATTTAGCTAGAGATAGACGTCTACGATATAAACGATTCAAAAAAAAACGTCTTTCAAAGGTGAAAACCCCTCTAACGAAGCTCGTTATAATAGTCAAGATTTATAGCGTTTTGGGGAAACGCTTCCTATAAGCTATACATTATTAACGTCGGGCTTCGAACCGCCAAAGCTACCCCTAGAAAGGCCTTGCGTGCCATATTTTCACTTATCAAATGCTCAAATCTCAAACAGAAGGCGAAAGGGTCAACCTCCTGCTAATATCAAAAGGTATACATGTTGGCTGTAACCGAGCCTGTATAGTCACCCCAGTTAGGTCGTAGACCTACAAGTATAGGGAGGACGGTGTGCATCCTCTAGTGCTGGGTGTGACCGAGCAGAGCGTTGCAGGTTTACTCCACTAGCGGACGCTGTGAGGAAGACAAGAATGACGAAGAGTACAATGATGGCTGTTTCGGTTGTGTATGCGGCGGTGCTTTCTGTTTGTATCAAATGACAAGCATGTGATACGTTGAGTAGGTGATGCATGGAGTAGAGACTTAGATAGAGATCGAAAAGATACGGACAATCCTGTTATCTGCTTGTGTCAGTTATGCCGTTATTGTAAGATACTTGACTAAGCACTTTATCTGGAAATAAGTGAATGACGTTTGTTTCAGCATGATATATACTACACACGCTCACGTAAAGTAGGACAAAGCGTGAAATCTAGCAAAAAACTAAAGGGATTAAAAGTGGTGTGCGTTGCCTTAATGTACCCACTAGGGCAGGCTTTACGCGTTAGGCTATGTAAGTGTCCTACGGTAAGTGACGAGGTGCGGACGATGGTGGTTATGAAATCCGTGTTAGGTAACAGCAGAATGCAGGACTGATGAAACCGAACCGTGATATCATTTGAATGCCTAACCTCACTCTCTTCGCTTCTCTTTCTTAGATGATCTTCTTCTATTCTTCTCCCTAAGCCTTGCGACCCTTTATGACCGGGTGCTCGCCACCGACCTCGAGCCTGTATCCCTCCTTGCCCTTATCGACCTCGAGATCTTTCATCTTCTTCCCAATCTCTGGGAAATCAAATGTCTCCGTAACACCGCCCTTTAACCCCTCCCAAGCCCCATAAGTCTTCTTATTTGTCCACACCAGCGCACCAACCCACGGCTGCACATTCCAGCCCAGCTCGAGCACAACATCCGTCCTATTCTGCAGCTTTCCTGAGATATCTGTGATCTGGTACTTGGGTTTCTGATTACTGAGGTGGATCTCGCCTGGCGGGTAGGGTGACTCTGCCTTCTTCTCCTTCTTGGCCTTGGATTTAGCTTTAGAGGTCTTGGATTTTGTGCCTTTCGGGACAGGGTGGTTATAGTGATTTTGGTGCCAAGGTGCGGAGGGCGAGGCGAGGATCGCGTCCCAGATTATGGCTTCCGAGGCGGGTTGGTTGGGCTTCGCGGAGGGGTAGACTGCTTTTAGGTAGAGGAAGACTTGTTTTGTGTTCCAATTGAAGAGAGAGTTGAGATCTGTGTTTTGGAGGTTGATTGTTAGTTGTCGTAATGGATAGGGAATCGAAAGACAGCATCGTAACAGTAGAACGCACCTGTGTCCAGATCGAACTTGATGTGCGCATACTCCTCCTTTTTGTAGCTATAGTAGTGTGGTCGCCCTCTTACACTATCCCAGACGTCAGTATTCAGATCCCAAACTGTAG
This sequence comes from Pleomassaria siparia CBS 279.74, assembly GCA_010093715.1. Classification (NCBI taxonomy): domain Eukaryota; kingdom Fungi; phylum Ascomycota; class Dothideomycetes; order Pleosporales; family Pleomassariaceae; genus Pleomassaria; species Pleomassaria siparia. Next base: position 590,671 of record MU005777.1, on the reverse strand, counting down.
AGAGGAGTGATATTTTTCATACACCTGGACATTTCGCAGCTGCACGCTCGCAGAGGGCGCTTGTGGATGAATGAAGGTGGAGAGAGCAATGACCGCTGCGACAGTGAAAGCTACAGTCGTGAAAAATCCGAAGACATTCTGCACTCGGACTAAAGTTGAGTGCATCGTGGCGGCGCAATGTGTGGTGTAGAAGGAGCGTAGATGCAATTGATGGGTGAGTTCACTCTAAACACGTCTCTGGAGTTGTCAGCCCTACAACGGTGCACGGTTTATGTTAGTATCTTGGCAACACATCGACATCACCCTAATCAGATCAAATTTGTAGAGCAAATCTGATAACAATTGCGAATTGAAAGTGTTCACTTGTCATAATAGACGTGTTATTGAGAAGAGACCCTTTTATTTACCAACGATTTAGTACGTGCTCATGCTATACAGCACTTTCGTGCCTCCGCTTAAACACCAACCAAAACGCTATATATTCCAAGATCCATGCCATTAGATTTCGAGAACAAGGCGGATGCCTTATGCTCGATCAATCTATGCCGGGCGTATTGTACACATTGACTAAATCCGGCATCCCAACCGAATGGGTATCTTGCCATGTTCATATCAACGCTTCCAGGACATCTAACACCATTTTCCTACTGCGCAGCCGCTGGAGCACTAGCAGCTGGAGCACCTCCCCTCGGAGCTCCACGTCCACGGAATCCGCCACGACCACGGCCACGTCCTCGATAAGCTCCTCGCGATGCATCGAGGTTCGCCGGGGGTGGTACACTGTTGTAGTTCTGCGGTCGGAAGCTGGGATTGTTCTCCATAACACCAGCGGTAGGATCAGCGAGATCCATCGCATTGTAGCCACCGTGGGCTGGCTTCGGGCCAGCACCTCCTCGGTCACGAGGCACAAAGCCTTGGTTGCCCCGCGGATTTTGGTTCTGATTCTGATTCTGGAAACCATTCGGGTTCCCACGAGGTGCGTATCCACCGCCACCACGTCCTCGAGGCGGTCCGCCGTGGATTGGGAGCTGCTGCTGTTGCTGCTGTTCAGGATGTCCGTTCTGTACCTGTCTATTGCCACGTGGCGCCATACCACCTCCCCGTCCTCGTGTAGCTCCATTGGTGTCGTCACTGACGAAAGCGCCTCGGTAGGAGCCTTGAAGTGGTGGTGGTGCGCTAGCTGGTACAAGCTGCTGTCCACTAGGAGCGCCGTAGCCACGAGTCGTCATGGGCTGTGTGGGGGCTTGAGGGCGCTTAGCCAAGCCCGTACTGGAGTATGAAACAAGTTGTTTGTCGGTTAAGTTGAGGACTGCCGTCATTGGTACTGTGGAGCCTCTGAACGGAGAACAGCGATCGCCAAGGGAGGTGCCACTCATGAAAGTGGCATCGAAAACAATATCCAGCAAGGTAGTGCGAGAAGTCCGCGTCTTGCCAATGACTGTGCCATAGGATCCAATCGGCACTCTACCAGAATCCTGGACATAGACAATTCGGTCGCCAATGCTAAAACGTTGATTGCCGAGACGCTGCTCTGCATCTGATGGTTTCAAAAGGGCGACCCTGGGAACCTTTCCAATCTTCTGAGTCATAATATCCTGGGTTAATGGAAAATTGGCATCAGCGGCCTGCTCGATCAGCTTTACAGCATCCGAGTCAAGCTGCTCTGCATCCAGCGGCACCTTCTCAAAACTCTTCGCCTCCTGCTCCTTAAGCCATGCGCCGATTTCCTTTACCTTCTGCTTTGCGGTCTCCGCAGGGTAGAAGTCGGTGTCATTCCAACCATCGCCCTGTGGGTTGTTGATGATGCCGGCAAAGAATTCGGGGAATTTGACCATGTAGTTCGCAAGGAGCTCAACGGCCTTTTGACTGTACTCCCAACCGTTGTCAGATTTCCTGGAATATCCTAATACTTTCATCTTCTTCGCTTCAAATTTCAGATTCAGACCAAGGTTTAAAGACAATCCACTCGAGTTGACCTTGAACGAAGCGGTAATCTTGGAGAGAGCCAAGGGAGGCATTCTCAGTTGGCGAGCGACGACGTATGAAGGAGAGTATGGTGTTAGCTGCTCCGCCCTTCGGGCCGCCTGTCGACCAAACTCCGGTTCTTGCTTTTTCAGCTTTGAGACATGAATGATGGCTCTATGATCTGCGTGACCAGAAACTTGAATGGGCCGTCCGTAGGCGAAGTCTCCCAAGTAGAAGGCTCGAGCCCCTTCGGGAAATTCTTCTTCGATCGGCAACGCCGCCTTTTCCAAAAAGCGCTCGTCTGGACTGATCACCTCATCGACAATCACTTGGGGGGCATATTCAGCCTGCACACCAGGAATTTCAGCGTACTCCTTGACAGTCGCACCATCATCTGTCTTATTGAGGCCCTTGAGCATTTCTACATGCACAAGAGACTCAACCCCGCCAATGATCATGCCCAGCCGCTTGCTGTACGTATTTTCAATGCGGTCCGCCTTTTTCTTCCAATCCGCTATCTCTCTAGGGCCGTGAGGAATGGCAATGGGCGCAAATGGCCCAGATTCAGGCAAGACATAGTCGAACAGCTCGTCGGAAATCTTTACAACCTTGGCTTCTTGTAAAAAGGGGTATCCAACGTGGACAGCCTTACCCAACTTCTCCATTGCATGGGCTGCAGTGGTACGACCCTCTGTTTCCAGGAGTGTGATGATCATGCTCTCATTCCTGCTATCTTGTTGGAACACGCTGACGCCCGCAAAATCCGATTTGCCATAGAATGGTAAAGTCTTGAGACTAGGAAATCCGGCCGAGGATGCAGCTCCGAGTCTGGCTCCCTCCATGAGCCCCACGTATACTTCCAATCCATCCATAGTGGGAAGTTCGAAAATGTTCTCCACACAATGACAATGCTCGAGATCAGGGAAAATCCCTGGCAGAGACGACGGATAGATGTAGTCAAGACCCTGAGAGTATGTGAACTTCAAAGAAACGCCGAATGAGTTGCGAGCCGCTTCATCTGGGGCGAGAAGATGCTCCTTCGATGCCATCGCTGGAAGAAGCCTAGCCTCATCAATAAAGGGAATCTTGACAACTGCCTCCCATTCCATCTTCTTTCCGTTCATATCGAGTTCAAAGTCCCGCGGGTAGAAGTCAATAATCGGGGAGTCTTTGTTGGTCATCAAGTCGTGGTATGCCACGGGAACGATCTTCTTGCTTCGGTCGGGAAGGACACCCATCAACTGCTGGTATGGCTTGAATGGCTGCCCTAGCTTGAAGTTGATGTCTGCATTCAGGCCCTTGATGACATCAGATATCATGGGAGAGTAATGGTATCCGTAGAACCATGGCCATGATGCGACACCTCGATAATAGTAATAGAGAACCCACTGCAATCCTTGCACATAGTTCTCCGTAAGCTTCCTCAACTCATCTTCGTTGTTTCGATCCCACTCGAACTTTGACGAGTAGTACTTGTTCTTCCACTCTAAGAACTTTTCTTCATATTTCTTGTCCATTGCACTCTGTGCCTCTTCTGGTGAGATATCAACAACCTTGGCATTGTCGTATTTCTTGATCACTCGGAAGATAGCCTTGTGAGCTTCCTCCTCGTCATCTTCTTCGCCATCGTCGTTCTGAGCCAGCGTCGGGGGAAAGGAGAGTTGGAGGTGTCGGTCGCCATCGTCGGTCTGTACGCTCTTCCATTGTAAATGGAGAGTGTCGGCCAGATCTTGCACGAATTTTCGATCTGACGCTTTGAGTGTGGTGGGAAGATTGTACGGTGATGGCGTCTTCGTATCCAGGTACATACCCACGAAGCTCTTGATGTTCAAGAATATCTTCTGTTGCTCGGTCGTCATAACGACGGTACCCCTCTTCTTCGTTCTCTCCATGACATCTTCCTTCGCAAGCTGCTTCCCCTTGAACCAAGAAGCGTCTGCGTTTTCCGACTCAAAATGTCGGTACTCAACATGGGACAACTCCTCGAGGAGTAGTGCTAGCCTCTCCATGTTGATGACACCACCTTCGTTAATGTACCCTTTAGCCTTGGGTAATACCGTCTTGTAAACGTTGAACATAAGCGCCAAAGCGCCTTCGTTGATATGCAAATGCGGAAGATTGGGAAGGAAATCGTTGCCGACAAAGAACGCCATAAGAATGAAATCGTCAATCACGCGCTCCATGTCGAATGTGAAACCAAGAGCACCAGGCTCCTTTAGCTCTTGAAACTCCAGCTCCAGGTATTCGCGTACTATGCAAAGATGCATGAGGTAGAAATTCTGATGTTCTAACTCTTTAGACTTGGTCTTGTTCTGTCGACCAAATGTAACTTCTTCTCTAAGCAAAGAGAAATGAGGGTCATGGCTCAGTAAGCCCAACATGATGAGATCTGCGTCCAAGCCGTACAAACAATGTCGACGATTGGGATCATAGCCCGGTTGCGACTTAGCCTGACGGATATACTCCATGACCTTGTGTTCGCCCTCGCCGGGGACTTCGTGGCCCGACAAGACGATTTCCACGCCCTGCCAGTCCAGATCCTCGGAAACCTTCTTGTTGATGAAGTATTTAAGCTGTTCGGTGAGTTTCGCCATGAAGGCGGTGCCCGGGGTGATGCAGTTGCTGTCAAAAGCATCCTCCTTGGGCATCTCAACGCCGTCCTTGATCGCCTTGTCTCGAGCCTTTTCAGCATCGAGGGCTGTCCGGAAACGACGAGCGCGCTGCTGATTCATCTTGGCGCGCGGGGCGACACCGTCGATGGCCATGAAAAAGAGCTGCTTTGGCTTGATCTTGCCAAACAAATGCTCGATATAGTTGAAGATGGCGATGAACATCTTGTCTTCGGTCATGCGAAAAGTGGCCGAATCTGAGTCATTGTGGGTGCAGTTATGTATAATGCCGTTCATGTCCAAGTAGAGACAGTCGAATTCGGGAATCCTGTTCTCCGCAATGAGCTGGGAGATGGCGGGGTATCGCTCGGACATCCATCGAAAGAACTTGGGGACACCCATAGCTGCGGCTGCGGTGTGGGGATATTTGTGAGAGTTTCGAGGTCGACGACGTCAGCTGGGGCAAGCGTAGGCGGCGATTGCGGTTTGAGCAGGCGAAGATCGTGAGGGAGCGCACGCGGCGCTGGAGATGGGAGGACGAGCGAGCGAGAGAGAGAGAGAGAGGGGGGGGGGGGGGGGGGGGGGGGGGGGGGGGGGGGGGTTAGATTCGTGACGCGGAGGTCTTCGAAGAGTTGGAAGATGCAGACCACTAGCGATTAAACGTTCACAGCTCTCGCCAAGGTACCGGGGTATCACGTGGTGGCGGCGGCTCGAGCTAGGTACGTACCGTGGTATCTAAGCTCATCAATCCACCCTTGGGCGCGTCCCGCAAACTGCAGCTTCCTCACCCAAATTCGCGCCCAACGAGTTTTATAAGCTCACATCTCCACATCCAGACCACGACTCGTGTATCTAACCTCGCACATCTCACCATCACCATGTCCGACGAACACATGAGCGGTTAGTAGCATCCCAATTACAGTTTCCCTGGCCCACTCACTGCTCACACTCGCATCTAGATGCTCCGCAGCATGAGAACCGCGACATTGACCCGGACAATCAAGAAGCTCTCGAGCAGAAAGGCATCAACGAGGAATACAAATTATGGAAAAAGAACTCGGTCTTCCTCTACGATATGCTCTACGGCCGAGCGCTTGAATGGCCCGCATTAACAGCTCAGTGGCTGCCGGACAAGAAACCGTAAATGACCCACCTTGCGCGAAACCATGGAGCTCCGCTAACCGTGTCCAGAGTCGAGGGCACTGGTTGCAGCACACATCGCCTCCTACTCGGGACGCACACTTCAGGCCAAGCACAAAATTACATCAACTTCGCTTCTATCGAAATTCCTGATTTCCGGGTGCCAGACCTGTCAGAGTTGAACGAGGAGAGGGGCGAAGTGGGCGGCCACGGACACGCCAAAAAGCCCTTTGAGTTCAAAATAACGCAAAAGATTAACCATCCCGGCGAGGTCAACAAGGCGCGCTACCAGCCCCAGAACTGCGAAATCATCGCCTCGCTATGTGTCGACGGCAGGGTCCTCATCTTTGACCGAACAAAGCATCCCTTGAACCCAAAGGAAGACGGCGTAATTAGGTACGAGGCTGAGCTTGCTGGTCACACCAAGGAGGGCTTTGGCCTGAACTGGAGCCCTCTTCTCGAAGGTCATCTAGTAACCGGGAATGAGGACGAGACAGTGAAGACATGGGACGTCAGGAGCGGTTTCACCAAGGGGAACAAGTCGATCCAGCCAACAGCCACATACACCATTCACAGTGCCACAGTCAACGACGTCCAGTACCACCCCAGTTATTCCTTCTTGATCGGAACCGTATCCGACGACCGCACCTGGCAAGCTATAGACACACGCCAGGAACAGCACAAGAAGGCTCTCTGGAGCAAGGAGGCGGCACACGCAGATGCTGTCAATTGTCTCGCTTGGCATCCGGAATTCGATGTGACTCTGGCAACAGGCTCAGCAGATAAGACGATCGGTCTCTGGGATATCCGCAACTTTGACAAGAAATTGCACTCGTTAGAGGACCACGCTGACATGGTAGTTGGTCTACAATGGCATCCTCAAGATGCCGCTATATTAGCAAGCTCAGGATACGACCGTCGGATCGCCTACTGGGATGTCACGAGAATTGGAGAAGAGCAAGCCCCCGATGATGCCGAGGACGGTCCTCCCGAGCTGTGAGTCAAACCATACTTGATCGTTGTTGAATCGACTGACATGAACTAGGCTCTGGCAGCACGGAGGCTTCACAGACCGCATCGCCGACTTCGATTGGAACAAGAACGACCCCTGGGTCATGTGCGCAACCGCCGAAGACAATCAGCTCCAAATCTTCCGTGCAGCCCGGAAACTCGTCGAGCCCCTCCCCAAGGGCGTCAATCATGGCGAGGTCTCGGATTGATTTCCCTTTCTGACTATTTTCTTATTCGTCGCTGATGGCTGTCTTTGTGTATTCTAGCTCGACCCAGAGCCAGTTGACCCGGAACCAAGTGAAGCACCCCCCGTCAATGCAGGATCAATCCAAGAAGAAGCATTTGAAACAGAAACGATGGCGCCAGTACCAATCGCACCCGGACCAAATGCAATGCCTTCGGTTGGGACCGCGCGGCAGCGAGGTCAACGCCCTGTACTCGAATTATCCGACGGTAACGCAATGAAGCCTTGGTACGACTACCGTTAATATCCAACCTTGTGTGAATGTTTCCTCGCTTGTCGTTTGTGCTTCAGGCGCACACATTTCTCTCTTTTCTCAATGTGGGTGACGATGGGGGGAAAAGATTTTGGCATGCGGCGCACGGTACTTTGAAAGTCGGGGCACGTCAACTGTATGCAGTTGCATTAGTACTTTTAATCTGTACCTTTATATCTCTGTGTGGGCCCTAGACCACGGCAATGCATGCAATTCACATTGTTCAAATACGGCTATTACCGTAGCACACACAACCTACCATGCAAAACCAGCCATGGCATATTTCCAACAGGATCACAATGGGTAGATGGGTGGTGAGAAAAAGTGCACATGTATTATTTGCATCGCAGTAATAATAAGCAGGAACATGAAAACCACTAATTACAAACAACAGACCAGGTATCAATTCCAGGCCCAAAAGAACGCCGTGCCTCGCAGGATAAACAGGTCGTGAACATCATCTGGGAAACCTCCCAAGCATAACATGTATATAAGCGGAGCTAGGACCGGACATGAAGGTGTTAGTCATATATAACGCCCAACGCCGCAGAAACCCATTCCACCAGGCCGTGACTAAATGAGAGGATTAAGTCGGTGCAAATAAATGACAGCAACGAAGATTATGTCCATGTGAGCAACGGTCTATATACGTTTCATCGTAGACTAGGAGTCTGGGAGCGAGAGTGCTTGCCGAGGAGGCATCGACTGTAGCCCAAGTGGTTCGTTGACCAAAACATGGCTAGAACGGCCGTCCAACCAAGCGCAGCCCGCCTTCCAAGCAAGAGGGAAGAAGCCTATTCCAGTGAGACACAGGAAGGAAGGCGAGTCCATCTTGAGGGTGGGGACAACTGCTCTAGGTGACGACCGACTTGCATGTGGTGGACAAGCGAACAGCTTAAATGTACAGCGGAGTGCGGTGACGTGGTCTGAGCATGAGTGTAGGTATAAAGCCAAGGCGACCTTGTCGTTCAAGGTGCAACTAGGCTCGATGATACCTCGACTTCAGACACGGCATCGACAACAACAGGCACCTCTTCTTCTGGGACGGTGATGGGAGGCTCGATAATAGCACTCTTGTCCGAGTAGGTGGGGGTCGACTCTTGCTCTTGCGCTTGTGCGACGATGGTTTCCGGGAGCTCTGCCGATGCGACGAGTTCGGGGCTCTCCGCTTTGGTTGACTCCTGCTCCGGCTCGGTAGCGCTGAAGTCAAACTCCTTTGAAAGGTGCGAAGGCTTGTCGAGGCAGTTGTCCACAGTGACGTAGGAGGTAGCATCGAGACCGTCAGCGTAAAAGTCGGCAGCGGGAAGATCTCCGAGAGGCGAACGATCCTCGTCCATGGCATCTTGAGCAATCTTTCTGAGGCGTGGCAGCTTGACGTGTTCGGTCGCAGTCTCCACTCCCGTGTCCATGCTGTCAGGTGACACTTGAGTGCGGGGTTGAAGAGGGCAGAAATCTGGGGGTGGAATGTTCTCCTTGCCAAGCTCCATGTCCTCATTCCTCTTCTTGGTCTCGAAATCGTCTTCGGAGCTGATGTCGAGGACAGACGCGGAGTGCTCCATCAAATTGGCCGACTCTTGCTCGAGGGTATCCTCGTGGATGTCGAAGAACCATGCATTGGGCATGGATTCATCGATGGTGGAAGCATGGTTGGGTGTGGCAACTGGGGTAGCGAGTGCCGACTTGGGTGTGTAAGTAGGGATGGTGCCACTGAGAGCAGCATCAATGGAGAAAGATAGCTCGGGGCTGCTGTTGGCGAACGAGGGCGGGTCCACACGCCTGATTGGCGAACTAGTGTTGCGACGCTTGGAGAGGAGTCCGATCCGCTTGTGCTTGGGAGATCCGCGGCTGAGGTTTATCGGGGTTGAGTTTGTGGTACTCGGTCGAGGAGAAGCGGGGGCTCTTCGGACGGAAGGAGTCGAAGGCGAGGCTGTGATGGAGGGAACGGACTTGGAAGGCGAAGTGAAGATGGAGAAGTGAACAGGCTTCGAGTGCACATCGCCGGTCTTTGACTTTTTGGTTGGGGAGTGGAAGATGGAGGGGTCGATGTTCTCTGCGTCGTCGTCGTCGAATACAGCTCGGCGCTTTCCGCTCGACTGTATTGGCTTGCCGAGTGGAGAGGAAAATGCGGATGCGATGGCTAAGATGTCGAGTTTAGTGATTGGAGCGGAGGAATGGACTGGGCGAATGCTTACTGTTCTGCTTGTTTTTGGCACTGGAGAGAGACTGGAGTCGCGAGCTGCCGATTTCGGCAAAGGGTTGGCGCGTGGAGAGAGCCATGTCACAGGTTGTTTCGGGGGGGGAAGTGAGAGCGAGAGTGAGAGCGAGAGTGAGAGCGAGAGTGAGAGCGAGAGTGAGAGCGAGACCGAGAGCAAGAGCAAGAGTGGACGAATAACAAAGCAGAGACCACAGGTACTATAGGGCCGAAGAAGGAGCAAGTAGATGGTGGTCTGAGCGGGTCTGTGAGAATTGAGACTCCAGGTGGTGATGGTAAAGTGGTAAATAGGTGTAAATAGGTGACGGGCAGCGTCTGTTGTGGTGTGTATTGTGTGTGTGTTGGCGCTCTCGAGGATGTGGATGTGGATGTGGATGTGGATGTGGATGTGGATGTGGATGTGGATGTGGCGGTCAGTGTCGAGTCGTGCCAGGCAAAGACTGTCAACGACTGGAAGGAATAAAAAAGCAGATGAAGATGCTAGATATAGATATCGATGTGATGGAGAAGGAGATATCGATGAGAAGAAGAGCGAGAATGGGAGGAGGGAGAGGAGGGTGGAGAAAGTCTGGAACAAGGACAGCGGGCGGGAGAGGGGAAGGTGGTCCTATTTGGCGGAACGGGAGACGGGAGCGAGAGAGAGAGAGAGAGAGACGTGAGGCGCGTTTATGGGGTTGATCGCGACTTTGCCCACTAATTACTGTATTAGACGCGATGCCTGTCTCTGTCTGTGTGTCTGGCCTCCCACTTCCACTTCTTGGGCTTAGGGGCGATTGGCTCTCAACGTGCTTTGGGTCTACGCCACAAGAAAACGCGAACACGAACACGATGCGAAAATCTCTTACAAAAGGAAGAAGACGTGATATTATTTGTATTACTTCCATGCGTCCCCCCTCTCCCCCAGCCTCTCTCTCTCTCTCTCTGCCTTGTCCCTACCAGTGGCCCAAGGTTCAAACGTTTCTCATCAGCCGTGGTCCGTCGCACATCTACGGTCCCCAGCCTTGCGACAAAGGTTATATCAGTAGGTCGAGTCTCAGTCCAGCTTACTGCATGTTTCAACCCGCCCAACAAACGCGACGAGACGAGACAGTATACACACCTTCACAGAGTAATACGCGACGAGACAACATGCACACCATCTTACAGAGTAATACGCGACGAGACAGCCTGCACACCACTCTACAGAGTAATGTACGCGTAGCTGGACATGTGTTGGCTGCATTGAAAAAAAGTGATTCAACTACATAGGCGCTTTTGACCATTGGCCTCGATTGATTATTACAGTATTGTTGTTGTTGTTGTTATTGTTGTTATTATTATTATTATTATTATCATCATCATCATCATCATCATCATCATCATAAAGGAGCGCCTAATCGCGTCCACTTTCGAGGCCACCAGTCCGAAAACCTGTTCTTTCTTTCGTTTGGTAATTAATTAATAGACACCACACCACCACCACCACGGCAGATAATATCACTTCAACGCACCGTGCCCGGACCGGACCGGACTCTGTCTGTACCTCACCCCTCCGCGCTCCGCATTCAACCATGTCCCATTTTCCTCATCGTACCCATTCCTGTATCGAGGCCTCTCGAACCGTGTCTCTGGCGCTGATGAGCCTGCTGGGGGGCAGTCTGTGTTGTCGAGGATACATATATCAGTACTGATACGTATACGTATATGAAAAGAGAGCACGGCGATTACATTCGCTTCGTTGATTAATTACTTACTACTATGATTTACCACAAGCGAGGTATTGTGAATTCCGGTATTATTGATATTAGGCGAGTTCATGGGTTTGCCCATTGAGGGTTGCCAGCCACCCGTGGTTCCGCCAGTCCAGCCATCTATGCAAGGTATACGTTACTACTATACGTCGTAACATACATAAGAAGGAAGGAAGGAAGGAGGTTGGCGATTGCATTTCCTTATTATGTATGTACTTACTCTGGTTCCCCATGATAGGCGACGTCACTGGTCTGGCCGGCATCAATGGTGGCCACGCACCCAAACCACCGCCACCGGCCCAAATATCATCATCTGCCTTGGCCACGTCGGTAGGGGAATTCATACGTCTAGCCGGCGACGACGGTCTTCCGACTGGCGAGTTCATGGGTTGGAATTGCGGCCCTGGCCAGTCAGGAAGCACAGATTTAGGACCCCAATTATCTACTAGTCCTTCTTCCCCTTCCCATCCCGAGGGTCCCGAGGGTTGGATGGGAGACGTCCGAGGAGGAGGCTGCCTTGGCCAACCACCTCGACCGCCGCTCATCACCACTTCTTGGTCCTTGTCGTCCACCACCCCATTCCCATTGTTTTCTTCGCCCGCCTGCTTTCTCTTCCATTCTGCTTGCTTTGAGGCCTTTTCAAGCTTCTTCAATTGCTTTGCTGACATCTGTGGCGGTTCCGGAGCATGCGCCGACTCATTGCCCTTGGCGGCACTTTTGATCTGATCCTCGTGTTGGAAGTTGACATGCTTGCCCTTGCGCTTTCCCGCCTTCTGGACGGGCTGTTGTTGTTGTTGTTGTCGTGGTGGTGGTGGATGCTGCTGCGGTTGTATAATCGGCCCAGAATCATACACCCCCTCACTATCCACCACAATGACCCTCCCATCACCTCCAGGATCCCCATGAATAATCCACGTACCCCATCCACTCGGCACCGGCATCCTCACCGGCTTCATCTCCTCGTCCAACTCCACCACGTCACCCATCCCACCCGCATCCCCATACCATCCGCCCTTCCTCTCCTCTGCCCTCCCCCACCCTACGCGCATCCCTCCTCCATTTCCCCGCCCCTCCGTAGCCATGTCCTCCCTCGACCGCGGCATGACCCTGAACCGCCCCACATCCCTAATCTTTCTGACCGTCTCGTTGATCTCACCGCTCACAGCCCGCATGACTGCCGGATGCTCTGGCATCTTGCGTCTCCGCGCCTCTCGTCGCCGCTTCTCTTCGTAGAACATGACATTGCGGTCACCGAAGCCAGGTCCGCCTGCACGGCGTGGAACGAGGTCGGCGCCGTCGTCGACAAAGGAGCCCGCGTAGGCGCTGGACGCCTCGGAATGCGCCGTGTCAAACCATGAGGCGACGTTCGGGCGGGGATTGACGAGGGGGTTGGAGAGGGGCTTGGGCGGGAAGCGGTCGATGAGGGAAGCGCCGTCGTCGACGAAACTGATGGTGGTGCTAATGTCAGAGGTCGGGGCCATGTTGGTCAGGGTGTTGAATGTTGTGTGTGTGTGTATGCGGACGGGTTTGTTGTCTGACTTGAAAGTCGATTTTTGTTTTGTGTGCCGTGGATCATGTGCCGAGGAGGGGCCACCGAGATTTTGGTGTGTTTTGACGATACTTGAAGAATCCAGGTGAAGGTGATCATCACCACCAGAGGAATATTGGTGATTGTCGAATGGAGAGAGAAAGAGAGAGAGAGAGAGAGAGGGAGAGGGAGAGGACTTGGAAACGAGTGAACATGGAAAAGAAAGCCTTCGCTCATTTGATCGTTACTCATACATATACCTACCCATAAACCATGTCATCCCATCTCAAAGCTTCGCCCTCTCCCTCTTGCGTTCCTCTTCCCACTCAATCTGCACCCTTCTCATCCTCCACCAGCTTATCACTCCCACGACGCCCGCCAACGGCGGACAGACCCAGAGCAAGAGACTCCACCACTTGGGGCTCCCCCTCCTGACCCTTTGCATGACCTTCTCAACGTCCTTCTCCAGCTTCGCCCGATCCCCATCATTCCATACGACGACACCTCTGTCCGGTCCTCTTTTCAAACACCTCTCCGCCTTCTCCCTCACGTCGCCCTGACTCATGACCCTATTCCGCGCATCTTCTTCCGTGAGATGGGCATCGCGCGCTCTCAACCGCTGTATCTGGATCTTGGCATCGCTAACCCCGACTACGAGGACGGTCCCGCAGTACCTCTCCCACCCGCTCTCAAACAGAAGCGGTACGTCTAGGACGACGGCCCAATGCCCACGCAGGTACGCATAAACCATTTGTTTGTACATCTCTCTGCGCACCGCGGGATGGACAATGCCATTGAGAATCTTGCGGTCGCGCTCGCGCTCCTCGCCGGCACCGAAAACGCGGCGACCCAGAGCTGGTCGGTTCAGAGGTCGGCCTTTGGGTGTGGCATCGGGGAGTAGTAGATCCGGTGTTGTGGGGAGAAAGTGTCTGACGATGGCATTGTAGCCTGAAGTACCAGGTTCCACCACTTGACGCGCGATGAGGTCGGCGTCGATGACGGGGAGGGAGTATGGCGCGCGCGAGAGGAGAGAGGATACCGTGGATTTGCCTGTGGCTATCGAACCGGTGAGGCCAAGGAAAAGCATGGCTGTGACCTCTGTGTAGTGTAGCTATATGTAACTATTGAATGATGAGCAGCTGGTCATACCCTAGTAGAATCAGACCTGTTCACATTGGGCGGGGGAGGGGGGAGGAATGTCTGGGGAAAGTCCATGGATGGAGGGGTGGACCTTGGTGTTGAACCTCGGACGTCGGAAATGGAGCTTGGGCCATATGGCTATTTATTACTCTACAAAAGCGGAATTACAAAGGTACTAAATAATAGCACCACCGCGGGTAACAGATAGAGCTTCTAATAATCTATATGTGATACTCTGGAATAGATCGTCCGACTTTCATACCAATTCCTCCCTCATGCTGATCCTCGAATCGAGGGCTCCAGTAAATGATGCATCAGTCACACCTCGAGGCGCCAATAGATAGAGGGGACTCCGTGTCCAGTTTGCCCAAGATGTTGAAATTCCGAAATAGCTGAACTTGATACTTTCTAACGCCGCAAATGCTACCATTAGCATCAAGTGAATTTATTTTTTTAAATTGCGCGGAGAATACCACCACTCACGAAGCAGTGTGGTCGCTTGCAGTGTCTCCATTTTGCTCCATCTTGACATCCTCCTCCCCACCAGCCAGGACCTTGACCTGCAGATTGGAGCCATCTGTAGGACCACCACCTGGCGTGACTGCAACCACCTTTCCTTGTTCATCGATGAATTCAAAGTTATACCGTGACAGGAGGTGGGGAATGGCTGAGAGCTGAGGACCGTAGCGCGCCGTGTTGTCGTAGAGTTCGAAAAGAGGGACGGCGAGAAGCTTCATGTTCTTTGGGACGCTGAGAACCTCTGCAATGATGTTAGCGAAATGTTGGAAGTATACATAGCATCTCGACGTACTGCTCTTGGGTAGTTGGATAAAGTACAGCTTTTTACACTCCTTTGGCCGCGTAACATGCGCCGGGATGAAGGGGTACATGAATGTCTCAAAGTTCGGGCGCCACCACTGCGCAAGTGTATCGGCGATCTGCCACTCGTCATTCACCCCTGTGCCTGAAAATTGTGTTCCGACTGGCGCAAGGCGCTCATTCAGCCTCGCCTTGAAGCCCTCCACTTCGTCGTCTTCGGCGCGGAGGTAGTCGCCGGGTCTAGATAGAGTCAGTACGCATAAGATGCGGCGCGACCCAAGTACCTACAGCTTGAAGAAGGCATTTGCAATCTGCAGCATCAAAATATGGGGATGGTTGTGCTCGTGGCAGACCAAAATGCCCTCGCAAGTCCTCCGCATCCCATGTTGCTCATAATGTTCCTCAAGTCGTTTCAGCCGCGCAAGCACCGATGGGTCCTCCTCTGGTTGGCCTTCCTTGGTTCCGAATGTGTAATTGCTGAGGGGGTATAGCTGAATTGTCTTTGGCTGGTTCGCATTGAAGTCCTTGGGTAGCGTGGGACTGCGGAAGTGTTAACGGCTGCGGGCTGAGCATTACAACTTCGCACATACGGGTAAGAGCTTTGGGAAGCTTGCTGGGTTATTGTAGACATGGCGGTCGTGGTTGTGAGACACGTGTAGGGCTGCAAGTGAACTATTTGGAAGATCGGCGAGGAAGCTCTTGAACGCGAGTGAAGCTTGGAAGGTGCAGGGATCACTGGCGCTTCTCTAGTACCACTTTGCTAGTGCCCGCGCTCCCTTGGACCTCGAATCGCCTCACACTTGATGATTACTCGCCTCGGTTGTTTAAATCCACTCGTTGATCAAGGGTATTCTCTCTTACCTGCACCTACAGGTAGCGTATATCATTCTTGTTCCTTTTGGCCTTTCATTGCGCTATACCTATCCCACGCACGTGGCACGTGAAGACGTGCTGTAAGTAACGATGAGTACAGTCTTGGTCACTGGAGGTATAGTTCGACCATCTGATTACTTCTTCTGCTTCCATTCCATTAACCGCCGTGGTTAGCGAGTGGACTACTCGGGCGATCGGTACAGAGAGTCTTCCACCTGGACGGATGGAATTCCATAGGCACAGGTCTTAATCGTATCAATCCACCCGAAGTCATCAAACTCGACATACTTGATTCCGAGGAAATCGTGCGCGTCTTGGACGACGTCAAGTATGATCATTTCTCTCTCTCTCTCTCTCTCTCTGCACTTGAAATGGGCACTCATGTTCCTTCTTTAGACCAAGGGTAATCGTTCACTGCGCCGCCAACCGCTTTCCCGATTCGTGTACTGCCAACCCAGAGGCTGCTCGAAAACTCAACGTGGACTCGAGTCGCGCTTTGGCTGAAGCTGCAGTGGCGCGTGGCATCTTTCTCATTTACATCTCGACCGACTATGTCTTCTCTGGTGTTCGAGGGGAGGCACCGTACAAGACCACTTCGGCAACAGACCCACCCAACGTCTATGGCCAAACGAAATTGGATGGGGAGAAGGCTGTTCTAGACGTAGTGAGCAAATCCGAGACCCGAGGGAAAGTCGTCGTCCTCCGTGTGCCCGTACTGTATGGCTCCTGCGACGAACCGTCAGACAGTGCCGTCAATGTGCTCATGTCACAGCTATGGACTTCACAAAACATCGAACAGGGATCGGCCAAGATCAAAGTCGACGACTACGCACTCCGCTACCCTACAAACACGTCCGACGTCGGCCGCGTCTGTCGCGATATCAGCAAGCTCTATCTGGACCCCACAAACGCCAGTCGAGACTTGCCCTCGATCCTCCAATTCAGCTCCGAAGATAGGATGACCAAGTGGGAGATTTGCAAGACTTTCTCAGACATCATGGGACTTCCACTGGACGGAATGGAGCCGTTCAAGCCCAACGAAGAGTCCCAAGATGGAGTCAAGAGACCATACGACTGTCATCTCGATACGAGCGCTCTGCAGGAACTGGGTATCGACGTGGGCACGGTCGATTTTCGCTTTTGGTGGTAAGTCGAATACACGATAATTAAATATTACCTCGGAACTGGAAAAAAAACTAAACTATACATAGGAGAAAAGAGGTGGGTGCGTTCCGGTAGCTCAACGCAGTAGTAAGTATGTTACGTTGTTCTCCCCATCCAGCTTACACACACATATATATATATATAAATATAAACACATATTATACCCCGCTTTAAGCAAACAAACAGGTCTAAACAGGGAATCTTCCAACAGTATATCGGGCCCCAATGAGTTTCGGTGGGTGAATATCGACAGAGGGCGGGGTGGTGGGACGTGCCGAGGGGCCTGCAGGATCGAGCATAAGATGTAACCAAAGACACGATAATATACACCCTATATACACAAAAGAAATCCCTCCATCTGGCTCCCCCCCCCCCCTGAATCCCACAAGACTATATCTCAAAAAGGCTACGTGTAAGCCTTTTATATACCAACTACCCCAGCCCCCAAGTTTTCGCAATCTCTCTCTCTCTCTCTCTCTCTCTATCTCTCTCTCTCATATCTTCAAGACCAGATTGTGACAACGCGTTGTTTGTCGGGGGGGGGGGGGGGGAGAAAGAAAGAGAAAAGGAAAGAAGGGGGTAGTGTTTTCCATCCAGACATGTGTGGGAAAAAAGCCCACCACCATCACCACCACCACCACCACCACATGATATAAACAAGAAAGTACATGTATTGTAGTTTAGGGTAGGGTAGGTACTAATAAGAGAGATTGATTGCATGTGAAACAGTTGGGTAGGTGGGTTTTCGTCACGCATACGCAGTCCTCTTGCGAGATGCAGGATGTACTGTAATTGATGTATATATAAGTGGAATGGAGTAATAAGTGTGTCGTTGAAGGGAAAAAGGGAAAAAGGGGGGTGTCAGTCTCCACTCTAGTCCAAGTTCCGACATGGGACTCTTTTTCTCGCTCACTTTTGGCGGGTACAACAGACAGTATGGGAAGAGGGGGCGGGGGGCGGTTTAAAGATCTGAGTGCCTAATTTAAAAGTCTTGGACAGGGTTGGAGTCTTGTTGTACATGGATACGTGCATGCAACTCGTTTGTCTCATCTACTCTCACTAATACGTAGGCTATGATACAGTTCATGATATACACGCCGACCCAAGACATGCAAGCCGCACAGTACAGCACAGCACAGTACTAGACTAGACTAGACTACACTCTCGCGAGTGCATCCCTCACTTTTTTCACAGCCTCGCGAGCCGTCCTTCTCTGTTCCACTCCCGCAGAGTCTGCGACCGGCTTCTGGCTCCTACTTACAATCAGCCTGACCGTCTCCTCGGTGGACTTCAGCGTTTTCCTCCCCTCCTCTCTGACCTCGGCTTGCCATGTTTCCCTCGCCTTTTCCCACATGTTTTGCAGGCGTCGAAGGGAAAATGTCAGTCCAACGGCTGCGATGGCACTTGCTTCGAACGCACTGAACGTAGGTACTGATATGTAGAGGAGGGCAGACAGGGCGGAGCTTATAGATGTCGTAGATAGAGCTGCGAGAACAAGCCGTTGTGATAGCGATTGTAGGTGTGGTATTGTGATGCGAGAGAGCTCAGAACGGCTTGCTGCGATCTGGGCAGGCCAGGGCTGGGGCGCATGAACGACGGTTGAAACATTTGTCGCAGCCTCCCCCGATGTTGGTGGTTCTGGGGTTGTGGGTGATGCTTGGTCTGAAAGGGTACTACTGGGTGTTTCTTGTTGAAGTGGAATGCTAAGTTTCCGCACGTCGTCGGGGAAACCGGCCTGGTCCATCCGTCCAGCGAGAAAGATGCAGCTCTTCTCTGCGCTGACCAACCACCGCCGCTCCAGAATTTCCGAGGTAATCACGCCGACATCGTCTGCACGCCATAGTAGCTTCCACCAAGCTAGCTTGTGCCAATTGCGAGCTGAGAATGCCTCGTCAAGCTCGTCGCGGAGCTCGGCGTGCGACTTCTCAGCCCAGGTCTCGAGATGATCCAAGATCGATTGGGTTACATCGGGGTGCAGCGCAGCGGTAACAAGATGATTGAGCTCAGCTGTATCCGCTTCTGTGATTCTGTTCTCCGCGTCATCCACAAGGGATTCTACGAGCCTCTTCAGCGCGGGCTTGGGAGTTTCTGAAGAATTCATTCCTTGAACAAGCCACTCAGATAGAATGGGCATCCCGCTCTTAAACCATCCTTGCTCGTATATGGTCGCGTTCGCTATTGATAACCGGAAGCTCGCCAGAGCCGCAGTTCCAGCTTCGATGTTCACCGCGGCGCATGTGCTGTGTTTTTCTGATTCCATCTCCTTCATAGGTGGTGGCAGGTCCACGGCCGCTTTGACCATATCCGGCATATCTCCAACTACGTCCCATGTGAACTTTCCATATTCCACGGCGCTGTCCAACCCATCACCGAGCACTAGAGTCTTGTGTACAGGATATGGGACGATGGATGTTGTAGCGGAGGTTACTGGCAATATTGGCACAACGAGCGCATCCGCGGCAGATCTGTTAGCGGTCGGGACGCGTGTGTTCAAGGTAGAAATCAGGACTTCGAGGCGATGTGTTTGAAGGACTCTTGATGGGATAGAAAGAATCCTGTACAGCGGGCTGGATGGATGAGTGTCTCCTTCGTCGCCGTATCTGACTGACAGATTAACAAGTGATATCCACGACCAAGCTAGCAGATACACACCGAAGCAATATTGGCCTCCCTTCATCGCCTGTCTTGTCTAAATCCCGCTCCCATTGTTCCTCCGCGCCCAATGGATCGGCGAGTAATAGTCGAGCTAGCTGCTGCGCAATCCGTTGGTTGCCCAGTGAGAGAACTATACGCTTCAATCAGCTTCAAGCTATCCCGACCCTCAATTGAAGCCTACCAGCAATCCTGACAACCGCATCTTGCACTGCCAGTCCCTGCAACGCTAATTGAAGCCTGCTAATATTGACAAAAGCCCCCGCATCACCGCTCAGATCCGAAATCGCATCGTGTAGTTCCTTGTTCCGTGGCGGTATCCTAGGCTGTGCATTTATGGCGGTCGGGGAGACGTGCGTGGACGCGGAGCGGATGCGGAGGTGTGAGCATCGTGACACTCGAGGGATTGCGACATTGCGGCAGTGAATAGCAAGCGGCAGCCGCTCAATTCCTCTTCCTTTCAGAAGGCTCGTTGATCGCGGCACAAAAGCCACCCATGGAGGCATTTGGTTGGAAGATAGGACATCACTATGCGAAAGGTTGAAGATGCATTTACGGCGGCTCGGCCGCTTTCGGGCCGAAAGGTCACGTGTCAGCAACTACACCTCAGTGCTGAGCATTTCATCTGGCGTCGACCTCATTGTTAGAAGTATTCGCGAGGTTGTAGAACTTGGTCATTGTGAATTTAACCATTATCATGTACGCTAGCCTTGTCAAGTCGTTACCAGTACCTGATCAGCCCAATTACTACCGTTTCATCATAGGTGATATCTTCTAGCTCCTTGCCGTTGGCCTGCAATACGCCGCGTTGGTATACTGATGACACTGAAACGTCCAACAGAGAGACAAACAGAAGCCAGCCGCATTTATCAGATTGAAACATCGCCCCCAAGCCCCTCGTCAGTTTTTCTTGCTACGCCCTGACCCAGATGACCTTGATGGAATTAGCAGTGCGGAGGTCGGTGTGAAGATGTAAAAACACTTACATTGAAATCCTTCTGGCAACAGTTGCGAGGCCAGCGTCATTGTCCGCTTCCTTGGTAGCCTTTTCGAGAGCCTGCTCTCTGCTCGCTTCATGAGACTTTCGTACCTCTTCGTGACTTGGTGGCAGTCGTTCGTTCTGGATGTCAACCTTTCGAGCGTCCTCGAAACTGTGAATTGCCTGTTTGATCCCTTCTGCGCCGAGCATAAGGGTACCTGCAGGCAGTCGGCCTCCAGACGCTGTCTTCAACTCAGTGACCCGCTCACTCTCTTCACGCAGGACCTGGAATACGCGAGAAAGTCTTCCAATGGCCAGAATTTTGTTCTTGATAGCGCGTCGCTTGAACTCTGTCGACTCTGGGTCCATGTTGGGGCTCGCAAGTGGTGGAGAGATGGGACCTGAAGCGACGGAGCTAGGAGTTTCCTCCTCGAGCTCTTCCTTGGAACAGGTGTTCAAGATCGCAATGAGCATATCCGTGACTAGACCAATTAGCTGTGCTACGATGGCATTGAGGCAACGTATGCGTACTTTTCTCGCCAACAAACGGGAGTGACCAGGTGAACACGTCCATGAAATTCGGCAGCCAGTAAGGATGTGGCGTGCAATCTGTACTTTGTTAGCATGGCTGGGTAATGCCCTCAGTTGAAACCTACTGAATTGACGAATGTTCATAACATTGTTCTCGTACTTCAAGACTGCTGCCTTGTTGTTGTATACGTCCAGGTAGTTGGGTGCGCTGAAAATGGTCATAACACTGGGAAACCCGGTTGTCCTAGTCTTCCGATACATGCGGTAACCGGCATCTTGCGCCTCATGTGCGCGAATAATCGATAACAGATTATTCTTCTCAAGGAATGCGCATGCAGCAGGGTATGAAAAGAAATATGAGCAGCCGCGCACGTGGTTGTGGACGAAGAAATCATTAGTCTTCTCCTGCCCAAATTCTTCCAGTGGATCGGCCCACAGTATGTCGCACATCAGACCGTGTGTAGGTGGCTCTCGGAAGCGATCAATCTAGCCATAGTTAGCAAGTCTTGAGACTCCGTGACAGGGCAGCACATACGCTCTTGAGGTCCTCCAAAGTGTGAAGCTCGGGACTCAACCCTCCATGTATGCAAAGGAACTGCTTATTCATAACGGCCGCCAGCGGTAACGCGCAGAACGAGTCCATGCACGCCTCGTATACCGCCTCCGAGTACTTGTGCTTGCACTCTAGCTTGAAGGTGAAGTAGTCGGTCAAATGCCGGCACTCGTGGTTTCCACGAAGTAACCAAAGCGTGTTCGGGTACCAGATCTTTAGAGACCACAGATATAAGACACACTAGGATTGTCAGCCCGTCCGTTTACAGGCTCATGCACGGAAGTCTAACCTCGATACTGAAGTATCCTCGATCCACATAGTCTCCCAGAAACAGGTATCTCGTCTCGGCGGGATCGCCGCCTACCTCGAACAGCTTCATGAGGTCGTAGTATTGTCCGTGAACATCGCCACACACGGTGATGGGTGCGTCCATCTCCAGCAGATTGGGCTCGGCCTTTAGGACCTTGGTACCCTCTTTGAGAATCCATAGCGCTTGTTCTTCGGTTAAGCGGCCTTCGCGGTAGAAGTGTTGCTTGAGAAACTGGAGGTTGGGCTTGGACCGATCTTGTGGCGACAGAAACTGGTCCTGGGTTGGCGGATGGAAAGCAGGCGCTTGGACATCTGACAGTCACAGCGGGGTCAGCTAAAGCTACTCTCTAAACCTGCAACATAGCTCCCAGTACGCAATGCGCCACTCGATATTCAGTCGTACCTTTGCAGACTCGGTCCAAGGTGCTCACTTGCGAGCCATCCTCCATCGTATGCAGGGTAAAGTCGATTTCGGGAAGGGGTTTCTTTTCCTTGACGGCGCGAATGGCATTGTCGAGGTATTGGGCCTGGTCGACATCTTGCGGTGGGTTATCCATATGGGGCAAGCTACGCAGAACTGTGGCGGGGAATTGTGTGGACGAAGGTGGAGAGCAAGGCAAACGAGGGGCGAGTGTGATGAGGGGAGGTAGCCCTTGAGGTCCCTGCGCCGTCCGTGTGGCGGCGGCGGGTGAAACGAGGGCCGAGGCTGCTTTGTGCGGTGACGATGGGAACAGAATAGGATTTGAGAAATGTTGGTGGTACGATGGCGCAGTGGTTGGCAGAATAGTCGCCGTCGCGTGCCGTGTGTGTGTGTGTTGTCTGCTGGTTTGTCGTAGGGCTGAGAAAACTGGTGGTGGAGCTGGAGGTTGTTGCTGTCTGACTAAGACACCACGTCGCCCAATGAGGCAGCTGCTTTACAACAACGTCACATGGTGAAGAGGAACGCGGTCAACACAAAGTTACTGCTTGAGAACCCTTGTGGTTCATTGGACGTTGTCGGTTCTGGAAAAGGGACCTCATATCTTTTTCCGGACAATGTTTCAAGGGGAAACGAATAGATTTTGTTCTCTTAAATTCCTCTATAACTGTACGCGTGCTACGGTTATAAGAGTTAATCATCCGCTTTGGAAAGCATCAAGCATTCGTTGTACGTTTCTTCAGCTGTTCCAAATCGACCTTCTCAAATCAAGTTGATTCTTCAAATATTATGGATTTCCATACAGAGGGGTTGTCGCTGTGAGAAAATGTTCGTATCAATACCAGAAACTAGTGTGGAGTGAAAAAAAGATTTGTCAGACTTGGAGATGAAAATTAGTGATCATTGTTCAAAATCACTTCGTCACTCGCACGAGACACTCAGGCATTTTAATTTTGTGAAGAAGGATTCTGAAGGCTAACCACTAGACCCCAGAGGTAAACAGGGCATGCTATGCTCGATGCCAAGAACAAGACACAGACATGAAAGAACTATAAGGCAAAAGCAAAAAGTACAAACAGGAGAAGGAAGAGAATTCTAAGCCGCGAGATGATAACCCAAGCCAGGGAAAAAGATGTACATAAAAACCAAGCGTTATCCAAAGAAATGATTGACCCAATGCTTATGTCCAAGAAATGCTATGCGTCCCAATGATATCCCCGCTCAAAAATGACAGTTGCGAACTCCGGCGAAATGCTACGTGGTGAAAAATGCGTGGGGTATGTACCGAGAAAACGTTAAGAGGACTCTAAGCCCTGAAGGCAGAGGCGTGACGGCGGACAAGGCTGCCAGCGTGGCGGCGAGGGTGGTGGACTGCGCGGCGCTGGATGGCTCCGTTGACACAGGTGGTGCCAGCGGCAACGGCCTGAGGAACGGCAGTGCCACCGCTGCAGATACCGAACTGGGTGGCGCTGATACAGACGAGAGCACCGTCGGTGGTGCAAGTAGAACCGTTGGAGACAGGAGCTGGGGCAACCGGAGCTGAGGCAACCGGAGCTGAGGCAACCGGAGCTGGGGCAGCGGGAGCTGAGGCCACTGGAGCTGGGTTGGCTGGGGCAGGAGTCGTGGTGCCATCAGTGGGAGTCGTAGTGGGAGTAGAAGCACCAGCAGCTTGGCATTCGGGGCCCTTGAAACCAGGAGCGCCCAAATCGGTAGTACTTCCCTTGACAACAGAGGCTCCCGGGTTGGGGAAGACAACGTTGACATCGCTCAGAGTCTCGCACTTGGAATGGGGAACATTGGCGACGAAGATGTCCGGAAGGGCATTGAGAGCATCAGCATTATCAGCACCGCCAGACATGGTGACCGGAGCGCACTTCATGTACATCTCGCGGTTACCGGTCTTGTTGAACCAGGTCCAAGCAAATGTGAGCTGACCGTTGGGAACGTCCTTGGGAATGGTGACGGGAATGGCGGGGATTGATTGATCTTCTGCATTGCCGCTCATATTGCCCGGAATATCATTGGGGCATCCTCCAATGATGCTGTGGATGACCTTCCACTTTGAGTTTACAGTGGGCACTGCGTCGGTAGTGAAGGAGAATTGGCAAGATCCGCCAGAGTGGGTAGCACCACCAACGATCTTGATCTGTTGTGTCTCGCCAGCTGTCCAGTTGTTCATGGTCGCAACTCCTTCGTGAGCACCGCAAGGAAAGTCGGCACCGGTGTCCATGTCCATGGGAGCTTGAGTTGTGCCAGAGAACATGACAGGGTTGGACATGATAAGATGAGCCGATACACCAGAGGTGTAGGCGAGGATCATGGCGGCGATGGCGGGAGTGAAGAACATTTTGGTAGTGGTAGTGGTAGTGGTTGAAGTTTGGATGTTGTATGGAGTTTAGGTAGTGTTGATGGCTGGGAAATCGCTAGACCGGCTGAGCGAAGTAGGGATGGATGGGTGGATGGATGAGTTTGTTGGTGGTGAAAGAAGGTGGGGATTGACGATGTCAAATCGAAGTATAGCTAGTAAATGAGTGTGTGTGTTTGGAAGACTCTGCCGCAGGCGAGAGAAAAGAATGTAAAGAGTGAGTTGGAAGTGGAAGTCTGTGGTTAGCGATGAGTATGAGAGGAAACAATGTCGAGGATAGGATGGAAGCTTTATAATGCGGAGCGCTGTGCACAACCCCTGATGGGGCTGTGACCTGTGGGTCTGTGGCCAGTGGCCTGTGGCCTGTGGCGGACAGTAGAAACGGAGATTCAAGCATCAACGGTTCCCCGGCGTAGAAGCCAGGAGCTGGCATGTTGCTACGGCGGATCACGGTGATGGCGCACGAGCTATAGGGCCATCATGCGTGTCTCTGAGGTGAGCGACCGGGTGGGAGACCAAGTGCGGTTAGGGATGAGATGGACGGGCGCAAGACGAGTGGTGCACCGCACGCAGTGGGCCTCGTTGGACAGGAACACGAATACGGCCATTGGTCGGCGCAGATTAATCGACGCAGACTGGTCGAGGTAATGTTTCTGAAACGAATTGTGCGGAGAGCGACGACTTGCGATGGAAGGTGTCCAGGAAGTTGAGCGACTGGTACATATGAGACCCCGAGCGTGTAACCACTGGGGGCTGTCCCTGCATGGTTACGATAACTTTTGTACAAGGTAGTACTGTACTCTGTACACAGTAGGTAATTGTGTACAGAGAGTACTGTGGTACAAAGGTACATAGGAGGAGGATGGACGGACCGACGGACAGACAGACACCAGAGGTTCCCTACATATCGATGCTGACGCCACCAGGCTACGCTAGTCCATTCTAGGTTACTCTATGCTACCCTAGGCTACGTTGGGATACGCGTCGAGGCATGTACCTTTCTACTGTCAACTGTAGTCTGTTTCGAGCCCATTAAACTATCGCGTTAATCCGTGAGCTAGCTACATCTGGGTTTAGCCCCAGGCATCTACCAGTACTGTACATACATCGCCACGGCTTTTTGACCTGAAACACCAATATGTATTCTCTCATTCATCACCAATCATCCACTTGTCACCATCCATTACGACCCTTCACCCATTAATTCCCCATCCCCACCGCTGCCGCTCTCCTGGCCGCCACCGCGCGTCGACGGGGCCGCCACTGCCCAGCCCGAGACTTTCTTTGAGCGCCCCCCCTTCCCGCCGTCGCATTGCGCGAGTGCCATCGGCGGCCGCATCTGCTGGCTTTTCGCAATCTCTCGCAGTCTTGCATCGCATAGGCGGCAGGCAGGCAGCGTCTTGTCCGGGGGGGGGGGGGGGGGGGGGCAGCCTCGTGTAGCAGCTTTCATTCGCAAGTGCAGGTGCAGCCAAGTCCGGATTATGCGTTCTCGCACGGTTTCTTCACGCCGTTACTACACACTCTTCTCCACACGCACGTACCCTCGTTTGTTATTTTCGGCCTTATCATCAAGTCCCCTCTGTAATCTAAGAATATCGGAATCCGCAGTCTTCTATCCCCAATTACCCTACCCGGTCTAGTGTACCAACCGGAATGCTTACATGTCCTTAATAGGGCAAGCGATCTGCGGGTGGCACAGCACTTCGACCCGAAAATCTGACTGCCGGTGCTAATGGCCCGACTGGTGGCCCGACTGTGGGCCCGACGGCAGCAGCCTTACAAGTCATCATTTCACGCTTTCTTCAATTTCTGTTCCACTGCACAACTCGCCCCAACATGTCCCTCGCTTGTTACCGCAAATTCATATTGTTTCCGAAACCGAACATATCCACCTTCTGAACCCAAACAATTCCTTCCTTCTGAAACCAAACAATCTCTTCCTTCTCTGGAGAAAAAGAAGAACAAGACATTTCCGAATGGGGCTGCCTGGCTGCGCTTGTCCGAATGAGCTTACTATGTACGGAATTCCATGTCTGGGCGGAAATTCTTTGGGGAACACGCTAGTGGAAATAATCATCAGCATTCCTTCTCGCCCGACTGACTACGGACTCCCCAGCCTCACGGAGATGACACGGCATAACGCATTGAGCACTCAACCTATCGGTTCCATCCTGCGGGCGCAGCAAAACAAAATCTCCATTAGGTACTCGTCATACGTAAACTTTTTTTCTTCATACCGCTCCTGCACCATTCCGAAAACTTGTCACCTTCCTCTCAAACCACGTTTTCGACTTCCTAACCCGCACAAAGGGTGCTTTTTCTATTCCAATATGCACCCGACCATCGCTCCCGACGTACGATCCGTATCCATAGCGCGATCCGAGTTGTTTCAAATGCTGTCGTCGCTCTTTCTCATCCAAACGTGACGTCGAAGCCATGTCTTGGATGGCAGCACTCGCTGCGAACAAGGCGACGATCGAAGCGATACATATGGGCAGTCTTGCGAGGTATTTTCCTGGGCGGCGGATAAAGACCAGTATTGCAACAACGGCGTAAGTACACAGAATGCCTTCTGCAATTGCGACTGAAGAAACGGTACAGTTAGCAAGCTGTCTCAGTGGTATCTGTACCCGTACACTTACACATGGTTGTTGACAAAAACAGGCGATCCGTCGTTGTAACCGTCCATCCAGTCACAAAAGAACCCTCCCCTTCTTTAGCCGGCACCAGCAATCTTTCCTTGTTGGCACCTAACCATATCGAAAATAGCTTCGAATATGCTGTCTCGACATAATTACTGACATCATCCAGCGCTGGCATCTGGTTGGGATCCACCAATCGACTGCTGTTGTTCTCTCGGGTTGCGAAGTAATTCAAGTTGTCGCTTGCGAATGTGTCGTTATGCCATGTTCCCACATTAACCGGCAACAGGTACAGGTTAGACTGCTGTACAAGCTCCTTCAACTCATCAGTCTTGTCGTCCGAGGTCATTCTAGCAGGCCCGGCTTTGCCTTGTAAATAACCCTCTGCGTCAACACGTACATCTGCGTATCCAGTCACAATTCTTGGTTGGCAACGCACGAACAACGAGTTCGTTCCATCGAGGGTTATATTGCGAGTGCCCCCACACGTTCCAATCGGATCCCGAACCCAGCTCAGGACTACCGATGTCATGCACATGTCTCTCTCTGCTTTCGTTACGTTTTCCCTGGCATGGAGCTGCGTGACGAACTCGATGGCACTAGGACCGCTCGAGCATTCTATTGGAGCTCCGGCTGAGAGTCCTTGGTGATATGAATTGCTCCCAAAGCACGGTCCCTTCGATGCAGACATCTCCAGTGTCATAGAGGTTGTGTTGATATCCGCTCGGTAGTCAGCACCATAGTACAACTTCTCGCAGTCTAATGCAGCTCCGAGCGTTGTTGTCCTTGCTTCATATTGGACGTCCGTTTTGTCCGTTTTCACAGAAGAGGTGAACGGGAGGTACATCATGGTTTCATCTGTCCACGCCGGCAATGGCGTGCCTTTTGTATAGTTCGATTCCGCGATTAGTAGAGCATCCTGTCCTCGACCGCCAGCGTATGCACCCGATGCAACAAGACTACCACGTTCCGCGCTACCGGGCCCCATTGATCCGTTGATACTGACAAATACGGGCTGAAAGGGTTGGGGAAATGATGTTGCTGTCCAGATTTCTCTGGAATCCTGGCGGAAAAGTCCAGCAAATGCAATCGCGAGGATATTCGCCAGCAATGCCTGCAAATAGAAAGAAACCGTGTCAGCTCTGCCAAAGAAACGCCTGCTACATGGAAAATTTGTGAAACGAAAAAAAAGCACGAACCATAGTACAGACAGCAGATAACACAAAGTGTCTGGAGCGCAGGGCTTTGAATACTACAAGTTGGGGGGGAAGGGAGTTGTAATTGAGGCTGATCGATTTGTCGGCGGGAGCTTTGCAGCCTTGCAATTCCTCTAGTGGCTGAAGCATACAGAGGAGTCGATTTATTAGAACCCACATTGGCTCGATTAACGTGGCAATCGCGGTCGGGATGTAGTTCTCCAAAATGTTCTCTACGATTTTACTTTTAGAGGGAATCGGGAGCCCTGCTTAGATGTCAATAGGCGTTTCCCAAAGGACAATTCATTTTGTGAAAGGCATGAGAGCAAAAAGCCCACGATACGCCATGTTTGGTGCGGAAATCACATACCATTCTGAGCCTTGATAAATAGGATTGCTAGGGAAGTAGCCAGAACAACAAAGAACCCCACGAATGGGATAGCCACAAACAAGCGAAACTCGATCGGTCTGATGGGCTTCGCGATCTCTTTTGGAGTATTCTGGCGATCACCAACCGATGGTAAATCACTGTTTGGGACTTGGCCAATTTCAACTATCCTGTCATTCATTATCAGCAAGCAAAATTCCCAATTGATCCTACCATGGTGGGACTTACCCAGTCTGTGTTGCATCATTAACGAGTTTCCTGGAAAAAGAGTGTACGATTAGCAAAATGTCTCGGCGGTATCTGTACCCGGGGTTTATTACCATCTCCTGTTGCGCAAGGTTCTGTCCACCTCCTCCATTGTACAGCAGTCCATATCTTGCAAGTCGGAGAGTAGAGACTTATTGTCTGCAACAAGGGACATTACACTTGCAATAGTGCTTGGATCTGCTCGCAAATTTCTTTCTCTCGTCAATGAAAGATAGAGGAGTGCAATCGTCGCCAAAGACACAACTCCCAAGAGCCCTTCAACGACGTAGGTAAAGACCTGATCGAGCACCACAGCCTCAAATTTCCGGTCATATTGCCCATCTACCTGCTCTGACTCGACAAAATTGTCAGCCAATACATCCACCATGGAGTTGATGAACAACAAACGGTACGCCTTTTCATACGATAAACCTAGAGTCTTCGGATTCGTATATTCTTCCAGTGGTAGATCGCCGGCTAACGCCGCCATCGCTGCAAGTGGTTGGATCGTGCCAACATCCCACATGCTTAGATTGGTTTCTGCCAGATGGTCCAGATAGTTTGGAAGAGAAGTGGTCGGTATGGTGTTTCCCCTGACATTTACTCTTGCTACTGCGCCATTCATCGTGGCCTCAAGCACGGAAGTGTTGAAAAGATTGGGTGCGAGGGACACTTTTGCGCCTGATGGAACAACCTCGAGCGGCCTTTTGGTTGCAACGTCCACGGTAGCATTGACAGCCTGTGAATAGTAAATCGGTTGGCAGTAGATGTTCGTCGTGTTGCTCGGCGCATCTTCCTCCCTTTTCTTGTTTCGAGCGAATACCGCGAGGAAGGTGTGGTTCGCGGCTTTAGGGCACGAATAGTCCAAATAATAATCAGCAAACCCATTGGCACCTGAGTAACCAACATATACGGCACTAAATTCCTTAGTATTCCAAATTCCTGCCGAGGCATTGGGTAATAGATGTAGAAGTGGCGGAGGCAACCCAACTGTTTGATTACCAAGAGGTGGGAGCTCGAACGAACATCCGCTTGTGCTGTTGTAGACAGTGACAGTCGATTGCGGGCTGTCAACCTTGACGGTCGCTGTGGCTTCCTCACACTGCATATCCAGACTATACAGCGTCGTCGGCGCAGTCCAATTGCCGATCCGTTGAGATTCCGCGTCCAGAGATCGAAATGGTGCCAGGATATAGTCCCGAGTTGTGTAGGGCGAGAGAGTCTCATTCAACATGACGATGCCATACGCCGATTGGGCATAGCGCGTGGTTATCCTTTCTTCTTGTTGACTAGCAGGTATGAAGTTTGTCGAGACTTCGAATCTAGAAGGAAACGTCCGTGTCACCGTTGTCGTGGAAAATATACCGGATTGAACAGGAACCTGGATAAGAATACAGAATCAGCGTGGACCTCAAAGACATCGGAACATATGGTAACGAGCAATGATGGTGCTTTTGGTGCACGAGACTCTACGAACCTACTCTCGCCTGGACTCGGAAACAATGAGTACGGAAACAACTTACAATGCCCCAGGATACGATCACTACCGAAAAAGAGGCGAAGAAGACAGGCCAGTGACTAACAAACGAGCAACGAGTTAGCACAATACTTCAACATCTCGGTCCAGACGCCATCAGCATCCACAAGAAACATGTACTTACCGGGCCTTCAGTGCCGTGATGGGTACCAAAGGTAGAAAGTCGAACGGGTATCTCAACAACAGACTATCTTTGCCCAGTGCCCCCTCCTTCTTCGATAACTGATAGTATGGCTCCAGCCTCTTCGTTTCAAGGTCGATCCACGCCCAGAAGATACTAAAGACCACGGCAAGGATGATGGGAAAGTACTGCCACATGAACGTCTTGCTCAACGGCAACTCAGAGATCTTGGGCGCAAACTGAATACCCTGGTCATGCTGAGAAACCTTCAACAGGTACACCAGGACAGCGATCAAGGACAGCGAGACAGCCGTCGAGAAGATGAGGACCGAAGGTCGGAGAGCGTTGGGCTGCCATGTCGGCGGTGCTTGATTTCGAAATGAGAGCTTGGAGACGAAAGTTGTGGATCGGGAGAAGAACGTAGTTGCTCTTGATCTGGGCTTCTCGAGGAGCGTTTCCGAAGAAGCGGCATTGGGGACGGTAGAGGTCGAGACTACGGGTGTCTTTTTCGAGAACGGGGGTGGTCGAGAGGTGAACATATTAGACACCACGGGACCGCCAATCAACGCCAAAAAAAAAGACTGGACAATACTGCAATCGCAAACAATACGACGAACCAGAACAGAACGAGACACGACCTAATTCTCTAATCAATAAATCGATCAAGAACGAGCCGACCCGAACCGAACCAAATGCAAAATGGAAACTGAATTGAACTGAACTGAACTCAAAAGTACCCCGTGTACCACACAGCATCCGCCCTGCTATGTATGTACTGTACATACATCTCGTCCCTGCTGTGCCTTAGACGCGCATAACCGCCCATCCTATCCCCCGGTCCGTGAACGCAACGTCCAAGCCGTAACCGCCGCACCCCCCTCTAATCCACCATGCTGCACAAAACCGCCCAATAGTATTACCCTGCCACTTTAGCTACGCGACCCGCTAAAACATAAAACGCCTGGGCGGCCCGCTAAATGTCTACTCTGGGACTTGGGGGCTAAATGCACAACACAGCACAGCACAGCACAGCACAACACACACTCTAACTCCTAACTCTGACTTCGATGGGAGAAGGAGTGGTACAAGCCCTGCCTGCCTGTCTGTCCGTCCCAGCTGAACGAGGATCGTAGGTAATTAATTGGTTGGTCACGAGTAGATTGCGGGACGGATTTATGGGAACAAGATTTTTTTTTTCCCTTCCACCTTCTTTTCTTTCTTTTGGGGGCCGTAATATATATATATATATATATATATATATCATTAGAAACGTATTTTGGGGCGGCTACGGTTAGTTAATTTATTACTTAATTACTCCATAATACGACATTGGTGCGCACGCACACACGCACGCTGTTGGGTATATGTATGTATTTGATCGACGGACCGACCATTTTGAAGTACTGTACTGTACAAAATCAAATAATTGTTTACTCGTGTCGACACGAGACGTTGTATTATTGTATGGTGTGCATACAAGTAGATGCACATTTTGGACAAACAACACTCACTCACTCACTCACTCGGGTTTGTTGCATTTACTTACTTACTTTTCTTTCTTGGTTGTTGTGGGTGGTATTGCGTGCGTTATTGTACATGTATGGTGTTTGTGTTGGAATACATAGATAGATCCAGGTGTTGAACGAAACTGGGGAGCAGCGAGACGATCAAGTTCACTAATTATTGATATCATCATTTTCTGATGCGAATGGTGGAAGCAAATGTCAAGTCGTCGTCGTCGTCGTCGCGTTCAATCCTATGGGCCTATTTATCTACCTACCTACCTACCTACCTACTCACTCGAAAGTGGGAAACGAATGATTGATCTAATCCTAGATCAATGCCAACATGCAACGACGATCAATCCGATACTGCAGAAGATGAATTCCTTCCAAAAGAGAGGTTACACACTTCTGGCAGACATCGCGGTATACCGTCGCAGATCTCTCGGCCAGAAGTTCCGAGAAAGGTGTTCGGATCCTCATAGTCCAGTGTGGTGGTAGCAGGCTTGTGTGATAACAGTCCTCGTCAGATCTATTTCTGCCCGGATGGTCATGCTCGTCGTGGATTGCGGCGCCGCATGCGTTTTTATATGCCAAGTCCAAGTCCTTGGCCATGAAGCTCGATGAGGTATTGTAATCGTAATAGCCTTCCTACACGTCACATAGGAAGTGGTAAGTCTAGCCCTGAACCTTTGAGGACATAACATGAAAATACGGATGGGAACTGACTCCTTCATTAACAAATACGCCTTGGTCGGAGCTATGATATCGGGAAGAAATACCTGGTAGGTCTTGCTTGAGGAATATGACAGGAAGTTGTCCAGATGAACGATAGCGCGGCGCTTACTGCCTACATAGGCCTTGAGATACGCGAGCAGAGTGCGCTACAAAGATCTTGAGTGCACTGCCCAAGCTATGGACGATTAAGCGAGGGTTACTCGTGGAATTCGGTGCATGGATGTGGAAATGCACACTGATGAACTCGGAAAGCACTTTCATCACCGTTGCCTTCGCGTCTCGTGGAACAGGGCCAAAGGTCAATTCCTCCGGATTCCAGTTCATGCGGGCCATGATCGGGATCATGGATGCATGCGGTGACTTTGCTCGCCATCAGACTGCTAAGTCTCTTCGAAGATCTTCGAACAGGCCTGTAAAGGTTGCATATCGGTGTTTCAGTTGTCTATCTTGTTCTTACGCACGACGATATGGAGCCGATCTATACCGAGTGCATAGGAATACACTTGATTTCTTAGCTCGCTTGGGAGATGGAAGAAGGTTTTTCTTTTGTTGGAATCGGCGGGGCTCAGAACTTCCAACTTCACGATCTCGAGGCCTCGAGCAGCAGGATCGGTCAAGACCATCATTAAGGATTCATGAGTTGGATTAGTGTGAGCACGGAGGAGACATCCCGGCATTGGTTGATCACCTGGTGGTATCGTGAAGAATGTATATCCAATAACGTGGAGATGGTGGCGGGAGTAACAAGATGCGGGCTGTGAAGTGCTAGAAAGTCGATACGAGATCCCTTTGCTTTTGGAGGTTGCCAAGACTCACGTGCTGCGCTATTCACACATTGGCGATTTCCTCGAAACTTGTGCACTTATAATAAGAGAGAACAACAAGATACAGCACGTCTAAGAGAGCTATTAAGGGTTCAGAAGCTGCGTGATAGGCCGGCCATTGTGCACTAATACACAGTTTCGTGTCTGTCAAGCACGGCGCTGGCCTGCTGCTGAAAGGCACTGACTGAAAGTCAGATTCACCCTCAAATGTCTCTACCGCTCCCGTTATCGGATTTTCAGGATTCTTAGAGACAACTAGAGCCTGCTCTGTGGTTGATCCAGCAACGAACCTCCAATCAGAGAGCAGAGAGCAGAAACATGGCAGCTCAACGTCTCTCACTTTGCTCTACCCACGGACCACGGCCTCGCCTGCCCGTTTGTCGCTCCGACATTGATCCGGGGCCACTAGCCTGTCTATAAGATCCCTTCCTCACCACTTTCTTCTTCCCTTTTCCTCCCCACCTTCCTCTCTCTTTCCCACCCGCTGTAGTTGTTCCGGCAAGTAGTATTTCCCAGACTACTTGCTAGTAGTTCACCTATAAGTATTGTGTTTTTCCTCTGTTTTTCCTATCTCTTTCTCTTCTCTTTCTTTTTAACTCCAGAGAGACTCTACACATCTTGCCGGGACGGGTGAAGTCCGGAGAGAGTCATCGTACGTAGCGAGGCTGGGGCTACTATTACAGGCTTCGGCTTGTATGGAGTATAAATTTTTCGTTGATGAGTTCAGCTTGCTGGTTCGTTGAAGAAGAGTATCTGTGAGAGCTGCGAGGTGGGGAGTCAGAGCCCGGGGCGCTGTGTGGGTGTGTGGCTGTTTTGGCGCAGGTGAAAGCGGCAATATAAAACACAAAATCTTCCTTAAGCACAACAGAGCATTGCAGAGACTCGATCAACTCCCGGGATTCCTTTTGAAAAATATCCCCCGTGGTCAGCGCCTGGATCACGTCACCGCTGTCTCGACGACTTCCTGTTTACTTGGGGCTTCAGCATCACTGCGTCAACATCGTGAGCGATTTCTGGCAGTAGCGGGGAGGATCGGAGCAGCTCCACGAAGTAGTACCACGCAGTACCACGGTATCTGTCAGGACACATAACGCAACCGCACCCCGTGGGAACCGTGTCCCTTTATTATCGGCCAGCCAGAGCTTCACATCACAAGCTTCCACCCTTTCACCAGCTCTCTTATCTTCCGCAGTCGCCGAGAACACCATAGCAGGGATGGTCAAGGCACCTTTTGACGGTCGTAACGAACGATCGGAGATCGCGACGGAAATAATAGACGCAACAGGGACTAGTTGTTGCAACTGCGCTGGTGGTGAGGTGGCGACAAGCGTGGGATGGCGACGACCTGGCACCGCTTGGAGTATAAAATGCCAACGATATGGGGAGAGTGTCCTGGGGAAACCGATGAATACGTCTGTTGACTACATCGTACTTCTATGCGCTGGTATGTGGTATGCAAGAGACGAGTGTATCCTCCCTCGAAGATGGAAAGCTACGTCCTACATCAGGGCTGTGAAGAAGAGTCGGATACACGGCCTCACCATCCTTTCGAAGAGCTCCTCTCCATAAGACGCCCCTTCTTAGGCCCTTGACTTTTTGTAAAATCTTACCTCTAGTAATCTAGAATATCCACAAAAGTACTTACGACGAAAAAACGCCTAGATGGTAGATACACGGTGAAGGTGATAGCCATTGACAGAGGAAGAGGAGACCAAGAGAACCTCCGAGATATGCTGCCGACGACGAATGAATGCGGAAGGTTGGAAATCTTTATGAATGATGAGCCGTGCCCATGACATGGCTTCAATCAAACTTTCCTATCTGATAATCCCTAATTTAAACCCGTGCATAGCGGTGATTGATTGATTGATTAATTAATTTGATTAACGTCCTATGTAACCTCCTAGGGGGTATGTAGACGGGCTGAGCCTTAGGCTTATAGTGTGGGAGCACCTACTAAGGACGCCTATTTATGTGTAAGATAGGGTGTAGTCTAGTAGGAAACTTCTGCTAGATAAAGAAACTCTATGTACATTTAGTAGGCCGTAGGCCTTATATTTTAAGAGCTAATGCTTAAGAGAAAAGGAGATAAATACCTAGGTGCGGGCTAGCGTGTGTAAGAGTAAGAGAGATCTAATAAATAAGAGGGAGGTGTAGTAGGGGTTATAAAGTATGTAGAGTGTAAGAAAAGGAATATAGCAGCTGTAATGCTGCCGTAGTCTGCGCTGCAAAATACTAAGAGTTTTTAGTAGGTGCAGATGCTAGCATAAAAGCTAGTAAGGTATATTAAGGCCTTAAAGTCCTTTAGCTAGCTAAGTAACTTAGTTAGATAATTAATGCCCTTCTTAGTAGTGCTTAGAGGGCAGAAGGGTCTAAGAGGCTATCTGCTAAAGGAGGCTTAAGACTTACAGTAGTGTACTAGGTGTTCTAAGGTCTTTACGCGCCTATAGGAGCACTCTAGTTTAGCTTTGCTATAGTTAAACTTCTAGTAATACTATGCAAAGTCCCTATGTTTAGATCTAATTACTAGTAGACAGGCAAGTATAGGGCGTAATAGCTTAAGTTCTAGTAGTATCCTAGATGTAACATATAGGAGGCTCTACTAGTTATACTAAGTAGAGAGATTAGCCCTCTTTATAGCCTACTAACCTTGCCTAGCCTAGTTAAGTAAGGTTTTTACTATAGAACGTACCCCTAACGCAGTAGGGTAATTAGCTAGTCCTGTAGGCTAGGATAGGTTCTTTGCTTCTATATTAGTAAGGCAGTCTGCCTCTTTATTTCCTATAATCCTAGTGTGTCCTAGCAACTAGCGTACTCCTATGTTAAAAACCTCTATAGCCTCTTAGCAGCCTAGGAAGGCCTATTAAGATAACACTAGGGCGCTTCCTCTAAGATACTAGATAACAGAGGTGCTGTTAATACACATCTAGATCTTCTAGTAAGGGGCGCCTTAGGAAAGTTAAATAGCCTGCTAAAGGCTACGCTAGGCGCCTACTGCCTTAGCGTTAAAGACGTGCGACTAAGGGTAGAGTAAGCTACTCCTAGTAGCTACCTTAGTCTAAGCCTAGTAGATAGCGTATCTATAGGTAACTAGTCTCTCTCCCTATATATGCTACTTAGATCCGTCTAAGAACACAGTAATATTAGTAGGGAGGAGGTTAGCCTACTATCTTTTAAAGGCGCAGGCTACTTCCTCTTTACTTATGTCTAGGGTTAGATTAACTTAGCATCTCTTAGAGTAGTGTAGTGCCTCTAGGGATAGGCGTTAGGTCTTTAGCAGCATAAGTCTAAGCCTTTAAACCTTAGATTTAGGCTGCTAATTTCTGCCTACACCTCTGCCTCTGCTAATCTGCTGTAGCTAGACCTAGTAGGTAAGGGGATGTCTAATATCTATTATCTAGAGGTGTAAGGCAAAGCGAAGCTTTGCTTCCTCTAGCATAATAGTTACTAATAGCAGCCCTAACTCTCTAAGGAGTATAGGGTTTAGAGTTATCTTCTAGGCTAGTAAAACAGCTCTTGCGGCTTGCGCTAACGTTTAGTCTATAGCAGTAATATGCTATCTAATCTATATGCTAACTGTAGGGTTCCTAGAGCTCTGTAGCACTCTAGGGTTCTTAGTGCAGCCTTTATACTATGCCTCCGCGCTATAAACTAGTAAGGGCAGGACGTAAGTAGTAATAGCCTTTTGCAGTACTATAGCAGGAGGACTATGCGCAGTATTAGCTAGGCTCCTAAGGTAATATACTACCTTATAGGCTGCTGCTACCTATATAGCTACGTGTTTCCTAAAGGACATCTTTCTATTAAACTAAACCCTAAGCTATTAAAGGGCAGACTAGCTGCTATCCTTAGTCTAGGGTGTAGGGGAGATTATAAGGTCTTTATCTACTACGTAGGGTAGAGAGTAATCTCCCCTCTACCTAGTAAGATAGATTATCTCTAGTTTCTTAGGAGCAAAGGCTATCCTGTTTTCTCGTCCCTATTTATTAATAGACTAGATGTCCCTTACTATAAGGTTAACATTCTTGTCTAGAGAGTAGGAGGTCTAGTACAGGCAGATGTTATTAGCATAGCTAAACTAGCAGGAGTAGTCCTAGTTAAGCAATTCTGCCAGGTAGAGTGTGTAGAGTACTAGTAACAGAGGCAATCCTTACAGAGTGCCGCAAGCTACTAGATAGCTAGGGGTAGTTTCCTTCCTTAGCCTTACCCGTACCTGCCTATCTATAAGGAATAAGTTAATAAAGCAGAGGGCTGTTGCTAGCTAGCCTTAGATAGACATGCAGTAGAGTAGGTAGTTCTTTAGGAGCGCGTTAAAAGCCCCTTATACGTCTATTATTACTATTATAACGTGTTACCCTATTACCTATACTTATTCTATATTATAAGTAAAGGAGGTAACTAGGTCTATTACAGAGCGCTTTAGGAGGGCGCCTTTGTGCTAAGGGCTTAGGATATTATGTCTTATAGCTGTCTATGCAATCTAGCAAGCAACTATCCTCTCTAGGCCCTTACCTAGACAGGAGAGAAGGGTAATAGGCCTCTACGACCTAGGGGATAACTTATCCTTCTTTCCTACTTTAGGTATTATAGCTACCTTAGCTGTTTTCTAGGCAGCTAAGAAGTAGTAGAGTAAAAGACACTTGCAGTATATAGCGTAAATATACTGCTTAACGTAAGCCTAGCACGCTGTAAGCAGCCTAACTATAATCTAGTTAGTGCTAAGAGAGGTGCTAGACACCCCTATAGTATTGCGCTCTACTTCCTCTATAGACACGTAGTAATCCTACAGGAGGGTAGGGTGTCTAGAGAGTTCGTTAACATTAGGTAGAGCTAGGGGACCTAGTAAGTCGTCCTTAGCACTAAATTAATTAAGAACTTCCTAATAAAGGGCCTCTGCCTTCTGCAGTAGGTTAGTAAGCAGATACCTGTCTATTATTAGAGGGGTGTTCTACTAGTGTAGTAAGAGCTTGTGCTAGCCTATAAGCTTATATAAGGCCTTATTATCCTTAATATTATTAATCCTATCTTGCTAGTAGGCTACCTTAGACTTGCGTACTATAGTAAGAAACTAGCAGGTTGCCTCTATAAGAGGTTGTCTAGGGGCAGCGTAGTCTTATAGGTGCTAACAGTATGCGTCCTTGCACTCTAGAGTCTACTATAGAGCAGAGTAACTAGACTCCCTATCTAGTTTCCTAATAGTCTTAATTACTGCTTTAAGGGCCTCTATAAGGCTGTTAATGCAGCTGTTAAGCTATTTAGAGTTAAGAAGATAACTAGGGTCTAGTAAGCCCTGCATCTTTATTTCTACTAGTCTAGTAAACTAGAGGAGGCGCGCTGTAGAGACCTAGTAGTAAAATTACTTAAGGGCTGTCTAGCCCCTAGCTAGAATAGTTATAACTAGTAAGGAGTAATCTAACCTATAGTAAAGGTTATCTCTTACTATTATAGTTGTAAAGGGGATGTTAGAGAAGGAGAAATCTAGAATATGTCTAGCTTAGTAAGTAGGCTGTCCTAGCTCTCCTATGTAGTTAATATTATTCTAGTTTACCTACTAGATAATCTTAGCACCTCTATAGGCAGATGCTAAGCTAGGTTTAAATGCGTTATGTCGCGCGTTAAAATTACTACTAATTAGGCAGTTTAGTAGTAGAGAGAGTTAGGTAACGTACTAGAGCGTCTCCTAGCTAAGAGGCTGCTAGTACAGGTTTAGGATAGGGTATCTGTTAACCTTAATCTAGAGAAGGTCCTAGCTAACCCTAGGATAGATAATGTCTGCCTTTAGGTAGGCTCCCTTCCTAACGTATGTTATAACCCTTAGGCGTTCTGCTTTGCGCTTAAGAGGGTTATCCTAGCTAATTACTAGGGTAAATTATGTGTATCTAGGGTGTGTAGAGGTCCTAGTACTAGGGAAGGTAAAGGGTTCTTAGACGCAGATTATATCTATATCTGCCTCTTAGGCAGATTATAGTATAGTAATATAGCAGGGTAAGCTCCTGCCTACGTTTACCTAGCAGATTTGCAGGTCCTATAGGTAGTTTTAACGTAGTTAGTGCCTACGTTAGGACGTGTAGAGTTATGCTAGTATAAAGAGTGCTCCTTACTTATTTTAATATCTGCCTATTTAGAGGATAACGGGTCTATATAGTCTGTATATCTAGGGATAAGGCTCTCTGTAGAGAGCTGTAGAAGGTTTATATTCCTCCTGTTTATAGGCCTTATTAAGCGCCTAGGGGCTAGATTAGTAGAGGACTTACTAGAAGTTGCGGTGCTGCCTTAAGCTAGGTGCCCGCGCTTGTGCAGCACTACTAGTACAGCTAGGATAATTAGCACTAAGGAGGTTATAGGCTGTAGGGGGGTAGTGCCCTCTATAGTAGTTCTAATAGTATTATTAACCTAGGCTGTCTGTAGCCCTAGAGTAGGAGATAGAATTAGAGCAGGTGCTAGGTTTATAAGTGCAGCAAGGGCTTACTAAGAAGCCTAATAACCTACTCTCTAAATTACTAACCTCTCTTTCTTTATAGAGTAGACTAGATGTCCGCCTATATAAACTAGTGCAGCTAGGCAGCTGTTATATGCCGCCTTATATAGGCTATAGCAGTTAGCGCAACAGGGTTAAGCTAAGCACTCTTCCCTATATAGTCCTATATAGTCCTTAGTTTAGACTTTATAATTCTAGTAATAGGCAGCATAAGTGTATTTTATAGGGTTACAGAAGCCCTAGCAGCCTAGGTTATAAAGCTAGATCTTTAGATTCTTCTTTATTTCCTTGCTAAACTTACTTATGCTAAATAGGCAGAAGGGACAGATAGGCTAGCAGAAAGATATAATCTAGGTAGTAAGTCTAGTAACGTTATTAGGGCCCCTTTAGGAGGGCCTGCAGCTAGTTAGATGCTGTAGGGTCTAGGAATACACCTCCTCCTAGATAAGGGCCTTATTTATTAGGATTTTAGTGCTAGTAATTGCGCAGTAGGAGCTTGCCACCCCTTAGACAGCATAGTTAACCTATTATTTAGGAAGTCTAGCTGCCTTACTATTAATAGATCTTATTATAAGCTCCTAGTTCTCTTATAGCATTAGGTATATACTAGTCGCGTTGTTAGCTAGGGTAATTACCTATTCTGTATTTGTAGTTGTTGCTTTTAGTATGTCCTAGAGAGTAAGGCCCTCTACAGCAGCGTATATAGCCTGTCTAATTATAAACAGCAATAGTCTTTAGAGTCTAAATTAAGGCTTAAGCTTAATAAGGATCTAGGGGTTAGTGTTAATGCGCCTGTTTTAGCGGGGCGCTTGTCTAGGCAGAGGGGTAAGGACCCTATCTAGCTTAGACCTCCCCTTCCCTAGCAAGGAAGAGTTTTTTAGGGTTTAGGCTACATCTGCCTATGTGCGGGAGGGCGCTTCTAAGCTGCTAGAAGGTAGTATTAAGGTTATAGATAAGCCCTTAAGGGAGGATGTAAGGGCTCTAATAACCTGCTAGCAAAGTTCTTAGGTAATAGCAGCCTTAGAAAGACTAGTATATCCTTCTATGCATCTATTAACTACCTATGCTAGGCTAGTAATAATATTATAGCAGGTTTAGGTAGCGCTCTAGGCTGCCTAGATCTGCTAATTAACTGCTCCTGCTATAGAGCTATTAGTAACTACACCTCTACTAGAACTAATAGTAGGCGTCTAGGTAATTCTAGAGCGTTATACTCTCTTTAAGGTGCGTAGGTTGCGCTAGCTTAGTAACTCTAGGTCCTCTAAGCAGGTGCGCGCTAGGTTTAGGCCCTAGAGAGGGCGTATAGGTGTTGTATCCCCTATTTCTGCCCCTCCTAGCGCTTGCGCTGCGAGGCGGATAGCAGAGGTAGCTTAGGCAACTGCTTCTAATTAATTTGCAATAGATATTGGGCACTTTGTGGAGGGTGCCATAAAAGTAAAAAGTTGGTGTTCGGGTGTGCATAGCGGTGAGGGAGTAAGAGAAACACCTCGACGCTACCAAGTCGTGTGGTATTTGGCAACCATAGCTTTACGAACACTGTAGCGTCATAAGAGACATATAGTGTTCGTCAGAGGTACAAACGCCAAGCTTGATTAGCCCGAGTCTCACTTCATGTCACAAACTTGCCAACGTACAAGCTTATATAATACTCTCATCACCGCGTCCATTTCCTATCGCAAATAATAGTAAAATATGCCTAGACTGACCCGTCCACGCTGCTTGAAACGCCCCAGCTTCAGATCAATTCTTCGAGTCTCTCGGGCGTCTTTTTCAGCTGCTACAACCCCAGTTGTACTAACGGTACATCAAGGATGGCAGTGCCACCATTGCGCAATGGATAACCCGGGAAAGTATGGGTCAGAGCCGGTCATATGTTCGAGACATGCTTGTTGGCACTTTTGGTGTGAAGAGTGTGAATGGATATTGTGAGAAGAAAAGAGGTGGCAGCTTGAAATCCATGATTGAATACGAGAGAGAGAACGCAGGAGCCGAACATGGAATACCGTTGACAAAAGGAGTAACAAAAGTCTCTGCATGTCTGTCAGTGTATGCGAAGCACGGTGCTTAAATAAATCCGCAGTACTTGAGCAACTCTAATCGTCGTCCATCTACCTCTCTATATTCGTTTACACACATCGGCACATAGAAACAATAGCCCGGCATTCTAGTAAAGTCGAAATGTCTTCGCAACCTTCATACGGCCTGGAGCGCTGCCATAAATGCGGAGAGTTCGATCGTCTTTCAAAGAACCACCACTCTATCATCACCCGTGAGCTGGGGACTCAGACATGCAGCAATAGAGTATGTCACCATAAATATTGCCCCAAGTGTGCGGGCCCAAGTAGCCGTCACGGCGGTTGTGACGGAGTGGGAGACTGGAGTGAGCATAACAACCATGATTGGAAAGACCCAGGTTGGTCTGACAAGGGTAGAACGATGGGAAAGGGAATGTGGTAGTGAGCCTACTGATAAGTAGTGCCAAGTCTGTGTAAGGAAACCATGGAGGAAGACGAAGGAATGTAAATATACCAACCTCGAATTAGAACATCTACGATCGTGATACCATCTATGATTTGTCATCCTCTAGCTTCAGCTGCTCTACTGCTTTGGCGGAATCCACGTTTTCCAATCCCACTAGCCCAACAAGCGCCTCGTCGTCGATCATATCCCTCATCTCTGGTTTTGCATTCGGCTGCTGCCCGTGTATCGCCTGGAAGACGGCTTCTTTCTCGAGATTCCGAAAGGCTTTCGGGTTCCTCTTTACACCCACCTTCTTTTCTTCTTGACCCGAGTGATGATAACCCCTGACTCTTGGTCCTTGACCTGACTTCTCGGGCAGGCTGGGCTCATAGAACGCCTCGAAGGCTGCAACATCTTGCTCAAAGGTGCCGTTCTCGATGCTGTTGCGGACGCCGGAAAAGAATGAGTCTAGAATTGTATGGTTGTGCAGTTGAATTAGTACCCACCCGAGCATTTCCTTCGCGGAAAGCAGGTGTTGGATGTAGGCGGTGTGGTGTTTGGTGCATGCGTAGCACGCACAACCGTCTGTAAGGGGCGTTGCAGATTCGGCGTGAGATGCAAGCCACATGTCGACACCCAATGACTTTCTTGAGCTGGAGGCAGTATCGGTTTTTGACGGCGCAGGAAATTTGAAATCAAGGGCAATGCCGGCATCGGTGGCATCACAAATGAACGGAATAGTGAAGATGTCCATGCCTAAACTGATTTGGCGCAGCAACTCGTGCGGGCCTGCGGGTATATGGAACGACAGGCGTGGGAGGTGTTGTAGCGCATCTGGGAGATCATCCAGAAGATATGCGTCGTAGATGGCAACTCCGCTAATGTGCTCCACCATATCATCAAGCAAATGTTCTAGATACCATGATTGAAGGTCCTGGTCAATTGGAAGAATTGGCGCAAAGATGTTATATCGCGGCTCTTCCTTGGGGATGCCATTTCTCTTGGCGATGATATCCCTTGTCCACGTCTCGGTCCTGTCGCTCATCTTATCCTTCCTCTTGAGGCCCACGGTTTCCTGTCCAAATGGTATGTCCGCCATTCCCACCAAAATGTCCGGCTGCAGCTTCCGCGCAGCAGCGGCATAGTAATCCGAGCTTAGCGCCCTGAAACCATATGATGTTAAAAGGCCCACCTCTGTGTTTGTATTCGCGACAGGGCTCGGTATGGGCGGTTGGCGTCGTGGGCCGAGGACGAGGAGAGTGTCTTTAGGAAGGGCGATGAATCGGCGAAGAGACTCGGGGGTGTCTATCTGGAGAACAGGCGGGGTCTTCTCTTGGATCTTCTCTACGACTAGCTCTAGGTCAGACGTGTCTTGAGTATCTGGAAGTGGGGATATGCACAGTCTTCGAGGGCGACATAGACACCAAGGAGACTGGTGGTTTTCCGGAAGTTGTCCTGGCTTATATGTGGCACAGCACCCCGAGAAGTGTTCCCAAGGAAACCTGGGGTCAATATTGTCTTTCGTCCTGGGAGAGATAAGCGGCCAAGGCGAGGCGCGAGCGCACCAGAGGATTTGAGTAGAGCAAAT
Source organism: Pleomassaria siparia CBS 279.74 (assembly GCA_010093715.1). NCBI lineage: Eukaryota > Fungi > Ascomycota > Dothideomycetes > Pleosporales > Pleomassariaceae > Pleomassaria > Pleomassaria siparia. Next base: position 546,456 of record MU005777.1, on the reverse strand, counting down.
TCGAGCATTTCGTGTGGGAGTTGGCTTAAATCTAGCGGTAACGCTTCGCCGGTCATTGTAGCGATAGAACTACTAGCAGCGAAGGACGCTTCAGTGTTATGATTCTGCTATAAGCATTATCGTGGTCGTTGTGGGCGCGACAAGGTCAGTCATACACGTTAGGTCCACTCATGATTCGTGCATGTGAGCGAAACTCGTCTGTGCGCGCACGTGATGGCGTGTTCTCACAGAACGCGACATTCGCTCGCCTAGATCATCTTCCGTCTCCAGTGCGTTGTTTTCTTCTCCAAGACCATTTCCAGTCCACTCTGTATGTCATCGGAGTTGTGCTGTACTTTCTGCAAACAACTTTTGTGAACTTCTCCTCAACCTACAGACACTTTCCGGTAGCGATGCAACACCATCTCATTGGGAAGCCTCAACTGCAAAGATAGAAGGCTGCTGGAGTCCACCAGATCTCCCAAGTAAGAACCTGCCGGTTGTGATACACCGACTCGGCGATGCCGACGAAACAGCTGCACACATGTCCATCAATCCAAATTTAACGTTATACGCGGCATTGAATGACGATCATATTCATGACCAAAGAGCTTGCAATCCGCGAGAAAGCTCTGTCGAAACACTTCCGAGAACAGAGCATGGCGCTAATTCCGGTTTATCAAAGTCCTGTTGTTTCTGCCAGCTTTCCCTCAGCACTTCCTTCCAATCCTCGACATGAAGAAGTTACGCATTGCGTCAGGTGATACATTTCTTTTCGTCTTAAGCTTCCATATTCCCATTACAACATAATTTTTTCATTCACCTTATATGTCACATACATACATCAATAACACGACAACATGGCTTACAACCGTTGCCCATCCCAGTTCGGACTTGATCGAAAGGTCGATGTCAAACCACCCACTTTCGTTGACGAGCTTTGCGCCGAACCTCTGAAAAGCATTACTCGGAAACTCTGGCTATATTTTAATAGCCTCGAGCAGCTTCCTCCACCAAGGAACCCAAACGCGCCGATTCGAGTCGTTTGCATAGCCGACACCCACAACCGAACCACCGAGCTTCCTCCGGGCGACATCCTCATTCATGCAGGCGATCTAACAAACATTGGCACTGTGTCCGAGCTACAGAATCAAGTCAATTGGCTTGAGCAGCAGAGAAATTTCAAGTTCAAGTATGTTATCGCGGGCAATCGGGATACCTGGCTTGATGAATTCGTTCGCTCATCGCTATATCCGGAGGATACGGACAGCAGCCCAAGCTCTGGCGAGACAAACAGCAGCTTTGACGAAGATTGCAAACCCGACGGAGAAGAGGAAGAAATCGTACCGAGGAAGGGCAAGGAATTGGACTGGAAAACCCTGTTATACCTGAGAGATAGATCATGTCGTTTAGAAGTCACTAAACGAGATGCGGTCGTCGGCGTTCAAGAGCGAATAGAACTCCTCGTATTTGGTAGCCCGTGGACACGGAAGTTCGGGAAAAAGAGAAGGGTGCAAGCATTCGGCTACGCGCCTAATGAAGACGAAACTATATGGAAAGACACCCTTCCCAGCGGTACAGATCTCCTCATCACACACAGTCCTCCTTTGAGCTTCCGCGACAAGCGGTATGACCCCCTCGAGAAAAATCAAGAAATGCGCTGGATGCATCACGGAAGCGAAGGACTACTACTTGAGTTATGGCGAGTGCGACCAAGGCTGCATGTGTTTGGCCACATTCATGGCAAGAGGGGGGTTACGGTTCTTCGATACGATGCGGCACAGAAGGCGTATGAACGAGCGTGCAAGCGAGGGCATCTCAGAGGGTACAGTCAGCTCCTCTGTCTTAGGTCATGGTTGGATCTGTTCATTGTTGTTGTCATTTGCTGCTGGGTACGGCTAAATCACAGGTATGGGTGGACAGGCAAAGCGCAGAAGACAGTGCTGGTCAACGCAACTTTGACCTATAATGTCAACATACGCGGGTATGAACCCATTCATGTTATTGAATTGTGAGTTCTTCTCTAGGGATGGTACTGTCGTCTCGATACCGCTCAGTATTCCACTAGCTCAATGCACTAGATACAGTTCTATATGATCTAACCCTTTGAAAAGATTTGGGTACTACCTTGACAAGTAGTCCTGTTGCCACATGAACATAATCCAGTTTTCCTCTTCGTCAGTCACCAACAATCTTAGGACATATCGGCGGAGCGGCTGTTAGTAGAGGTTCCACTGCGTGGGCTGTCAAATGTGGGGTGGGAGATGATCACGAGCATGTTGAATATCTTGAGTGACGAGAGTTTTGTGGTTTATTACTTGGTTTTTTTTTACTGTTGACACGTCTGTCGTATGTGTGCTAGTTTTCTTCACTAATAGCTGTATTGTGCATTGACTTTGTAGACTCTCTAGTCGGAAGGGTCATATTGTCTACTAGGTGACTGACACCTAGAGAATGCGCAAGGGGTAATGTCACAATGCTATAGCCCTGCTGTATGCTCCAGCATGTCTTCTACGAGTTCTACAAGTCTACCAGGAATGAGATTATGGATAACAAAAACATTCTTGGACCTTGTTGCAGGTATTTAGATCTGCCTCAAGACCGTTTCTTTGGTATACTTCAATAACCAACCTTGTTAAATAATCATGGCGTGTTGTAAAATACAACAGATAGACACCAATGAATTTGTAATGCAAAGCGAGGAACAAGTAATCAAGGCTAATCAAAAGGATAGATAAGTACATAACATTGAAGCGATTGTAATCGAGTATTGCTGCGATAGATCAGCGACGCTGAAGCGCTAATGATTGATAATACTAACTGCTTACCGCCTAAGCAGCGCACAGGTAACAGTGAAATCAAGTTCTGCATAAATTTCGGGTGTTCAAAAAGATTAATTTCAATTGCCGAGGAGCAATTAATAGTCGGCATCTTCGACAGCTCCCTTACGGACCGAATGTAAATTGCTTGCTCCTTCTTTGCTCCGGAAGTAGAACGTGATTAGTTGGTGCACACAATACACCCAGTTTCACTCTCTTGGCAATTTTTTCCATTCATCTATTGTATCGGTCACGATCCTGTCTTCTTGCCTTAGTAAATAAGCTCAGTTCTGTTAACGTCATCTCAAAACAACATTGCTAGGACGCAATTTTTGTGGATGTGAATGAACAACTGGAATGTTTCGAGCACTGTAAGACCTTGTATAGATTCGTAGACACAGTCAAGGGTTGGAAAGTTAATGGAGATTACTCTTAATTTAATAGTTGCATACTCTTTTTACTAATTAGTAATACAAAGATTCCGAAGAGGGTATAGGTAACCAAAAAAAAGCTTATAACAATTACTTACTGTTTGAAGATAAGAAAGGAAGATATTTTGTATCAATGCCAAGAGCTCATTACGTCTTTTATTGTAATCCATCTGGGCGCCGCTAATTATCAATACATAATAGCGAGTCGGCCTTTCCATCTCCTCTTATCCCAACTGTCGCCGGAGTGATGCAGCAGAAGTGGGGGATCATCGTGCAAATTTGACATCAGGAATATGGTGACCAAAAGACTATTAATATGGCTACCCTCCTGGTGTTCCTGGGTCGCGTGTGCGCCAACGACAACCCACCATGCTGCCCCGAACTCAGACCAGCACCATCATAGCCATCCTCGGCTTTTTGGCATCTACAACGAATGCTAGCCATGCCTTCTACGTCGGTAAGAACTTGACGGCAGATGGCAGCGTCATACTCGGCGGAACAGGCGAAGAAGTCTCATCGCACTGGCTCCAGATCTTTCCCGCGGCAAATCATACTGCAAACGAGACCATCACAGTCGGCGTCACCCAAGATGCTGTGATCCCGGGCGAACTGATCCAGATCCCACAAGTCGCGCACACGTTCAGATACATCTCGATGGAATACTCGGATTTCGAGGGGTTCCCTGCACCTTTGACCAACGGAGGTGTTAATGAGAAGGGCGTGGCAGTGCGCGATGTCTGGGCGGATAACCGTGCCGATCTGGTTGCAATGACACCAACGCCGCAACGAGGACTGCAATATTCTGATCTTGCACGCATGGTTTTGCAAAGGGCAAGCACAGCAAGAGAAGGAATCGAGATCATGGGAGATTTGATTGCCAAGTACGGATATGCTGATTACGGCGGTAACTCACACCTTATCGCCGACAAAGACGAGGGTTGGGTAGCATGGCAGTTTGCGGGCGGTGCAAAGCTCTGGGCGGCTCAACGTCTCGGACCGAATGAAGTACGCGTCTCTTATCCCGGATACATCGAGGACTTTCCGACTAATTGGACTGGCAATCCTGATTACATGGGCTCACCGAACCTGGTTACCTTCGCCGTAGAGCAGGGCTGGTTTCATCCCGAAAACGAAACCTTCAACATCTTCAAAGTCTACGGACCCCAAGATCCAGGTCTATCCGCACGCGACGGAGGTTTCAAATACATGTCCCCAGCCGCTCTAGAGGAAGCCACGCTCGCCATGGTGCCTGTCACAGAAGCAGACATGATCGAGCGCGTTCGGGACCACCGAATTTCTGACGATGAAGCCGGATATGGTCAAGTCGTGTCCTTGCACGCTGACATGGATCCCGACATGATTCGGATATGGAATGCACCGACTGGTTCTATAGCCGCTCCTTACGTCCCGTGGTGGGTAGGCGTCAAAGACGACGCTGTTCCGCCAGAATTTGGCGAGCACAGATACCTGACAAAGGGCGCGTCGAGCTCATTCCTGGACCCCGATTTCCAGCTCCAGGAAGCATCTCTGTTTGCTGGCCGTCTGTTCAAGCGTGTGCTGTACTATACGTGTTCGAACCCCGACGCTTTCCTTCCCATCGTCACCACCATGCTTGAAGGCTTTGAGAACCAGTCACGTTCTGATATCACATTTATCGAAAAGAGTGCGCAGGTACTGATTGATGCCGGGGACAGGGATACGGCAAGGGAGTTATTGACCTTTTACTCACAGACGAGGGCGGGAAAGGCTTTAGATGTTGGTAATGCGATGGTAAACGCCCTTGACGCGTACATCAAGCTGACTGGACAATGGGTGGGACCAAAAGGGTCACAGATCAACGATGCTGGCTTGGGAGCAGAAACAGTGAACTGTTTGGTGGGGTTCGATCCTGACCAGCCGGCGAGTGCGCAGGAGGGACTGGGGAGGAGGAGGAGGAGGAGGAAGAGAAGTAATAAAGCGATATAGTCCAGAGATGTGTTGTAAAACGTTTAGAAGAATATGAATTACAATATCGGATATCCTGGGTACATGGCGTGTCACTCGGTTAAGCCATATCTATTAAGAGAATGTACCAGATTATGTGAGGTGCGTGGAAGGAGTATGTCCCGCTGAAGTGGTGTTAGATGACTAACCAACTCTTGGTAGCCGGGTACCACCTGGGTTCCTCGATTTCAAATCGCCGGTACCGCAACCAGACCGCGACGAACCATGACCATCTTTCGCGCATCCCAGTTTCTGCATCTCCCGCCGGTCCTCTTCTCTTGCTATCTCGCACCTGGCTGATACAACTACCATGCCTCTTGAAAACATTCAAAATATTGTGCTGGTGCTTTCCGGCAAAGGCGGGGTCGGCAAATCCAGTATCACAACACAACTCGCCCTCACGCTCTCCCTCCAAGGCTACTCTGTCGGTGTTCTCGATATCGATCTCACAGGGCCATCAATTCCACGGTTCTTTGGTATCGAGAAGGCGAAAGTGCGGCAGGCACCCGGCGGATGGATACCAGTCCCAGTTCATGATGCGCAGACGCTCCTCCCACGGGCGCGATCCACATCGAAAGATATCGGCGCTTTATCTTGCATGTCGCTCGGGTTCATCCTCGCCAACCGCAATGATGCAGTCATCTGGCGTGGCCCGAAGAAGACGGCCATGGTGCGCCAATTCTTGACCGACGTGCTCTGGCCAAAGCTCGACTTTTTACTTATCGATACCCCGCCGGGCACATCGGACGAACATATTTCCCTCCTCGAGACCTTGCTTAAGCAGACGAACACTCCCTCTGCCCCACGAAATCAGCTCGCTGGTGCCGTAGTGGTGACGACGCCGCAAGCAATCGCCGTATCAGACGTCAAGAAGGAACTCAACTTTTGCAAGAAGACGGGGATACGTGTACTGGGTGTGGTGGAGAATATGTCGGGTTTTGTGTGTCCCAAATGTGCCAAGTGCGCCAACCTTTTCAGTAAGGGCGGTGGTGAGGCCATGGCAATCGAATTCGAGGTGCCGTTCCTAGGGCGACTGCCCATTGACCCTGCTTTCTCGGCGTTGATAGAAGAGGGAACGAGACCAGAATACCCCAAGGGCACGTTCGACGATGATATAGAGCTTGAAAATGAGGAAAACAAGAGAACGATAGAGGATGAGAAAGCACTGTTGGTTGATAAGTACCGGGACTGCCATCTATACCAAAAGCAGTTCAACGAGATTGTCAAGAAGCTGGTGGCCGACATTCATAGCCGTAATTGAGGAGGACTACGCCATGGACAAATGACGCCAAGGCACCGCAAGAGACATTCAATGTTCGGCATACGCGAAAAAGTTCGTTTTGAACGACATGTATGCTCAATATTTCTGGGACTGTAGAGGTAGAGTTTTGTGACATTGCTTGTATCCCTCTCTACGTAGTTCCCAGCATTTGTCTGGTGGTATTGCTTCTTGTAGGAAGACCGGAAACGGCTCGAATGAATGTTTGGCTACCGGCATCTTCAACACACATCATCACCATGTGAACTTCTCACAACTACTGATGTTGTTGCGTTTTGATATCCATGTATATCTTCCTTCAAAAGTCATTATTCAATCTTCAGTTTCCATATCTTTTATTGGTCGTGTGTTCGAACTTTCGATTTTCCGTCGCCATTTGCTCACCTGCCACGTCGATGCCATGAGCTATCGTTGCGAACAAACTTACCCGTCCAAACAATGACGCTTCACTCGCGCTTGAACATGTAGCGCACTCCAGCTTCATGCTATGCCTCAGACTTGGCGCCTCCCCTCAGCAGAATAGAAGGTAAGAGAGGAAGAAAATTCAAAGTAAGATAGGAAGAAAATCCAAAGTAAAGGTAAGTTTGACATGCGCAATTTGCGGTTGTCGATATTTATACAGCAGATTAGCGTGGCCATCGGAGCGTCCTTGCTTCCCTTCTCTCGACGGCTGCCCTCCTACAAGACCTCAACTCAACATCCTGTCTTCTACTCAGCAATAGCAAACTCAACACCAGCGATCTGTACTCAACTGACGACGAGATACGAAGTCTTCAAGAATGGAATCGCTAGCCTGGTTTTGGTCTAACGGCAAGGACAACCAAACTCAAGCTTCGACCAAGGACCTCGCGAGCCAGCTCGACGGAGCCAGCTCGGAGCGAGGTGAGTCAAGCTCTATGAAGTCAACTCCCCATGTCGACTACGAGGGCGGAAAGACACATGGGCTGGGCAGCGGGCCTGAGCACATGGATACCAGTCAGGTGCTTGACTCTCCTTACTATTTCACTGGAGCTGGAGCTGGCGCGGCATCACGCGAGCCGGACTTCATGGATCACGATCAGCAGCAAGGCCGGAATCATGAGCATGAGGGAATTGGCCACTTCGGTACTGAGGAAGAGCACACGGAAGCGGATCGAATGCTCAGTGCGGATAGCCAACTCATTGAAGGAGCTGCAGCCGGAGACTCGGCTTTTCCCAACCAGAATCAACACCAGCAGTCCGAGACTGAAGCCAGAGGACTTCCGTGCGGAGCTGGGAAAGGGACGAGAGAATTGAACGAGGGTTCTATGTTTGACAACACAAACACCTTCGCGGGTGAGGCAGCCTCCGATGGGCCCATGTCCATGGATCTCGACAGCCATCGCAGCGGAGATAGCGAGAAGATGGCCATCAAATGGGAACCCATGGATGCTGGCCTTATGTTTCATCACCAGAGCCAGTACCCCATCCAGAATCATCAGGTTCCGCATCGACAACATCTCGGCGGTGAGCTTGTGCCAAAAGCAATCGATTCCCGGGCTGCTGCTCAGATGCAATATCACCGCCAACAACTTCCAGGTGCTTTTCAACCACAAGCCTCGGGAAGCTCACATGACTTTGGAACCCCAGCTTCAGGCACAGTAATGGGACAACACCACGGTAATGTCTCCGCTCCTCGATACTATCTCCATCAGTCCCAGAACACTTTGTTTCCGAATCCGAATGCCAGCGCCGGTGCAATATATGGTCGGAATTACCCAAACAGTCCCAACATCCGCCACCTTCAAGGCACCCAGAACACGGGATTCGGCTACGGAAACCCAGCTCCTCTAGCAGCCATGGGCACGCAGGACGGTATGAACAAAACACCTGTAAACCTTTACTCCACACCAGGAATACGGGTACCGGGTCCAAATGAGCCAAAGAGGTTCTTGAGCCCTCCACACTCACCAGCCGGAGTCAACCGTCTCATACAAACCACACAAGCTGTCGAGACACCTGGACAACTCTCAGGTAATCCCAAGACATCGGCACAGGACTTCAGCCATCAACCTCTTCTCGGCCATAAATTTCAAGACGAGGTCATTGAATTGAGTAGCGACGAGGATTCTTCCGATGATGAGCCACTTCAGTCCCGAAGACAGCGCAACGCTGCATCAGCCTCGCAAGAGTCCACGTCAGCCTTTGAGTCCCTTGCGCAGTCTCCAAGCGCCGAACGCGCCGCTACCGCCTCCCCCAATGACGATTCCGCTGGCGCTATCGACTTCAGGCTCTCCAGGCATGAGGCCATTTACGAGATGTCCAAGGATGGCCGCCCGTTTGCCAAAGTATCGCTCCCTGGCATCGTGCGTGAGGGTGTTTGGCTATCTCCCGATCACAGCGAACTAGAGTATCAGCTCTTCGTCAACGTGTTCCTGCCCGCGCAACTCAAGCTCCCCGACGCCGACCCGGAGCCTGCGATCGCGATTCTGAACTTCCACACCATTTGCATTCTCGTCATGGAAGCTTACCAGCTACTCCAAGACGAAGAAGGGGTTGACCCCAAGGATGCAGATGCGGACGACATGTTCTTCACCGTTATCGACAAGTGGCGGGCGGGTCGGTACTCGAACAAGGAAGGTAGCAAATTGATCCGTGGAGTGCAAGAGTTCTGCGATTATGCGCTTGACCTGGTATTCTGGATCAAGGAGCACGGACTGTCTATCAAGAAGAAGAGGAAAGAGCGGGCCGATAAGGGAACTAAGAGGGGAACCAAGGCTGAAGCCACGGATGAGGGCGGGGAGAAAGGTCTATTGGCCACCAAGACGGCAGCGATACCAGCCCGGCAGGTCAACGTTCTACAACCGCGCAAGCGGGAGAAGGCTATGGAAAAGGCCACGCCAGCTGCGAAGGGAAAAGCAGCTGTAAAGAACAAGCCAAAGGTGAAGGTCAAGGCCAAGTCGGGTAGGGGTCCTGGTCGACCACCAAGGGTAGAGAAGAAGGAGCCGCTGGGAATGGTGACCGTGATTCAGGGCAAGGTGGAGAAGAAGATGAAGAAGAAGAAGTGAGGTATGGTAATTCTATCTATAGATGGAGGTGGTTGGAGTATGTACATATCCTCGTCTTTTAGAGTCTTCTTCTGGATGATTGGACGACTGGACGACTGGGGGATATGTATATGCATGGATATGGCGTTGGTGGACTGATGATTATTAGCTTAATTAGTTAATTGGTGGAAGCCCCTTGATGAGATCAAAGCTTCCCCATAGTCTATCTACAAAGTATATTTATTTCCTTTTGTCTTCCCGTTGAAATGCATGTAGTCGTAGATGGAGTTTTCCCCTCGTAACGATTCAAGATGCATGTATTTACATACTGAGTGACGACCATGCTAAATATATAGATTCGTCATTACTACAAGAGTAATAATAATAATAATAATAATAATAATAATGATAATGTTATTACTCGTAGCACCCTAAACGTTGCAAATGCATGCATTGGTATTGTTCAACTAATTATTGAATTATTTATTGAACCGGACTATTTCCGGGCTAATTCTAGGCTATGTATTGTTAGCGTGGACAATCATCCCAGCAAATGTTTAAAAAAAATAAATGGAAAATAAAAAGGCTTTGCCACTGTGCAGTGGAGAAACGTTAGGGCTCCCGGCATATATGCCTGCTTGCTTGCTCAGTGCATTACATGGTTCTTTATCATTTGTACATACATGGTTCCTTATCAAAATATCATCTAATGTTCGGGAGTTGTTAACGCGCACCCTAATAAGCAATATTGCGCACCCTAATAAGCCTAATTAGGGAGTTAACCCAGCGCACTATTAGTAGCGCAGGAGTTATCTAAAACGTGCTAGTTTTAGTAGTAATATTAAGATTTGTAATGTTATATTAGCTGTATTAATATAATTATTCTAATAAAATGTATTAATCCGCAGGCAGGGAGTTACGCTAGCTAAGTAATATTGCCCTTACGCCGCCCTTATTATTAATAGTCGCGTTTAAGTGTTTATTTTATTCTTTATCTCTATTTTGTATAGAGATTTACATACTCCTAATAGAATTAACATATTTTTATTATTTCCTACGCTGTCTATAATACCTAAATTACGCGCTAAAGCACCTACAATTAATCTAAACCTAAATAGGCAAATAAACTTAATTAGTAACACCTTAGAGACGTTAGATTTAAACAATTTAGGCCCTAATTATTTAATTAAGGTTAATTTTAATCCTAATTAATTAATTAGGGCTGCTTTAGAGCGATTAATTAACATTAATTTAGATTAGGATAAGGCCCTTAATAGGGATACGGAGATACAAGGCCTCAGCACCTAATTTCCACTACTAGAGGACGATATAAAGGATAAAGAATCTAATTAGGAGTTAGATTATAGTCTAATAGAAGATAAAGAAGGTAAGGATTATACACTAGCTCTACTATCTCTGTTACTAAGTTAGTCTTAATCTTAACTTTAATCTTAATTAATATTGCCTTTGCAGAGCCCTATTATATTGCTAATACACGTTGTAGGGCGTTATTATAGCTAGGCGGCTAATATAGTGCCTAAGATATAACAGGCAAATTACCCTACGCCTATTAACTATTAGCACCTTATGTTTAAGGACCTATATAATAAAATATACATAAAAATTTGCCCTTATTTACCTATCCCTAAGCTTACGCTAGCGTCGCGCGCAGAGTGTAAGAAGTTTATCTACTATTAGGCGCGTAATAATAGGATTGCAATAGTCCTCTAGAAATTAATTAAAAATAGGTAATTAAAAGTGTATAAGTATTAGTAGAGGTGTATAAAGGGAGGTATTATAGATAATATTAAGCGCGCGCGTAATTATAAGGGCGCTTAGAGTAGAATAACTAATTACCCTTAGCAGATATATATAGTAGCAGTTAACTATTATAATATTAGTAATTATAAATAAAGGATACTTTATCTAAAGGGTAAGGAGGCTTATAGTAATAAGAGCGTATTATATAACTACCCCCCCTTTTATAATATATACGTTATACCTAAATATTACTGTAAGTAGCGCACTAAGGAAGTTTGCGCCTCTATATAATTACTTTTTTACGCTATAAGAGGCGTAAAACGTATATATAATAAGCTTTAAAAGCTCTATCTAGGGATTTAGATGCAGCGTTTAGATGTGCGTAATAAGTTTTATAAGTTAGAGATAGAGGAGCTTAGGTTATATATAAAAGTAGAGGTTTTAGAGAAAAGGTTAAAGGATTAAAGATATACGTATAAGTAAGTTTCCTGCCTTCCTTACTATTACCCTATAACTTTCCTTCTATAAGATTCTGCTAGATATTATTACATTCTGCTAGATTTAGTTAGCTTAAGTTACGTGCAGGGCTATTTACTATTACGTGCAGACCTATTTACACTAGCAGAATTGTTAACCGCTAGCCTAATTAGGAAGGCGGTAAGTGTTAGCGCAGCGCTAATAATTTTGCAGGATTAAATCTAATTCTAATAATAGGATTAAGCTCCTACTTGCTATCTACCTATAATGCCTATACGCCTTTAAATCCTCCCCTAACGCGCTGCTTCTTAATTGCACCTTTAAAACAAATAAATATAATCTCCTATTACTTAATCTTATTAGATCTAATAGAAATAATTATATAATCTACCTTAGCGTTACCCTTATACAAAACATAAAGGAAGGCAATTTTATATAGGTGTTTTAACACCTTAAACAAATTATAGCTAAGGGTACTTCTATAATTAAATTACGCCTATTTGTTACTAATAATAATAATAGCTGTATTAACGCGATAGAAATAGTCTTTCTAGGCGCGTTAATATTGCTTTATTGCTAGCACTTAAATAAATTAGTATTAACGTACGCGCGTATAATATGTGCTAAATTTAGTCGTATGCGCAATAGATTACATTAGGTTAATATAGAGGTAATAACTGCGTTTATAAGGACCTATTACGCTATGCTCTAGGCTAATACTATCCTAGAGTTTAAATAGCGTCTTAAGTTAATTAGGTAGGCTTCTCTAATAATGCACTACTACCTTAATTAATATTAGTTAATAAATTATAAACAGAAGCTTATATCCTGCTATACTAATAATATCCTTAATTTTAGCCTTATTATAACCTTAAAAGTTAAAGGCGCCTACTATTATATAAAGGCCTAGCTTGCTACCTCTTAATTAGATATCCTTATACTGTTTAAACGCCTGCACGCGTTCTATAAGGATTAAGTTAATACCTACAGCCTTAAGGTTAACGTAGCTAATTTAATAATTACGCATTAAAATAGGAGACCTATATTTATTACCCTTATATATAGAATTACTCTATACGCGCTTAAGCTTATAGTAGAGTAATTAACTAAGGCAAGAGATTATCTCTAGCGTATAAGGGATAATATAATCTATAATCCTCTGCGCTGTATAAGTAGCTTTAGAAGCTTATACAGCATGCTCTATTATTATAATTTAATACAGCTTAAGACTTACTCTAAGCCTCTACAGGTGTAGGATTATTATAAACACTAGTAGATTAATTAATCCTAGGCCCCTAATATCTATATAGCCCGTTAACTCTATAAGCCTTAAGGCTGCCTATAAGATTAAGATTAAGGAGTACTTAGTAGCAGCTACTAAAGTAGTGCTAGCGTATATAGTAATTAACGCAATCTATTACTATTTAAACGCCTTAATAATAACTACCCTTCTAATGCGCCAGCCTATCTCCTAGCTAGCTTCTATCCTCCTGCAGACCTTCTAGTAATTACTCCTACTAATCCTACGCTAAATCTAACCCCTATCTCTACTATATAGCAATCCTTAGCTAGCTAAGAAGCCCTAATTGCGTTATATAGGCGCCCCCCTAATAGTAAGGGAAGTAGGAGGGGGAAGGTTCTAGCCTTATAGTTTAAGCAAAGGCGCTAAAAAGGTAAAGCTGCGCGTGTTGCCTGCTCTCCTCTCCCTAGGATAGGCAGTCTTCTGCTACCTATAGAGCCTCCTGCCTTAACACCTAGGCTAACACCTCTGCCTTATTAGCCTCCTCTGCAGCAGTTTGTTACCCTATAGTTAAACTATTACCTACTACTTTAACTCCCTTAGTTAGTAATAGGAGGAGTAATATATAGGGGGGTAGACCTATAAGGTAATCTAATTACTAATAATTTTAGATATATAGGCCCTACACGCTTATAGGGATACGCGTAAGACAGCTTCTCCTATAGTGCCTAGCAGGGCAATTAATAATTAACGCGCAGTTAATTAATTAATTAATTAATTAGTATATTACAGAGGCAATTAATTAAGGCAGATAGAATTAATTAAGGCTTAAGCAATTAATTAAGGCGTATACAATCTATCTATTAATTAATATTAATATTAATTGCAATTGCAATTAATATTAATATTAACTCGCAATTAATTAAAATTAATATTAATATTAACTTGCAGTTAATTGCAATTAATATTAATATTAATATTAATTAATTAAGGCTTAAATTATTTAAAAACAACGTCTCTAAGGTGTTGCTAATTAGTGTATAATTGCCTATTTAGGTATCGCGTATTATATTAAGATATTTATTGCAATATATTAAGATATTAAGATATTTGTCGCGAGGTTATTTACTACTAGAAGCGCTGGCAGTGTGCGCAACAGTAGTGCGGTATAATTACGCGTACAAATACACTGCTAAAACAAAGAAAATTATATTTCTAATTACTAATCTAACTTAAAATATAGCCCCTAATAGTGCGCTGGGTTAACTCCCTAATTAGGCTTATTAGGGTGCGCAATATTGCTTATTAGGGTGCGCGTTAACAACTCCCCTGATGTTCCACCTCGACTCCACCACCTCCACCATCTACAAAGGTTACAAAGGGTATTATTATTATTATTATTATTATTATTATTGTTATTACCTCTCCACGTTTGCTTCTCCTCTCAGGGTAAATAGGTTATTAGGTGAGTGGCCAGACACGACATGGACTGTCTGCGGTGCACGCACGTGGTGGCCCAGGCTGCTTGCTTTTTCTTCTTCCATGTGCTCAAGGGCACGCGCGCATCAGTCCAAGTCCTGATTGATGAATAAAATGCCCTCAATGCTTCTACATACAGTACATATTCCGGAATCCGTGGGGGAACTTGGAAGTGAGTGGGTTTTGTTCCGCTCCCAAGACGTCTTGACGCTGCGACCGTCGGGGAAACACGATGATGATTCGTCGAGTATCCGTGCCCAGACACCCCCAAAGTATATAGGACGTCAGCCAAGGGTCGTTTAACAAGCGGCCCAGACAATAACGTTGCGCTAGTATTAAAAACACAACTGGGAGTATGTAGATGGATACCTCTAGCTACTCTCCTCTCCTCCCGAGATCTCACCTTTCCCTTCTTCCTCAAACTTCCCATACTAGGTGACTAGCTACAACACTTTCGCAACTTTGAGTAGCACCTCCCACTTACTTGGACGACGTAGATTGACGCGCAATTGGGGGACGACGACGACGACGACGATCATCAATCACCACCGCTACCCGTTCCGAACTGTGGCGCGATATCGACCACTGCGCGTCCATGGTTCCGAGCCAAGCCCGTGTTTTCCAGCATAATCAACAAGTCTTCGGTCCCAAGCTTCTTCAAGTCCCTCCTGAGTCCTCCCTCCCTTCTCCCCACACCCCAAGACAGACAGTGCGGCTGTCTGTGGTACATATTCATTAATATTAATCTTATTGTAGTCTTTTTTGTAAGCCCGTCCAGATTTCTTTTTCCTCGCTCCAATCCTTCTGCCATCAACACCACCGTCCCCTACATACAGCTGCTGACTTGCCCAATTCCTTGTAGATTAACGCCAACTTCCCTCGACGTCAAGCATCCTGCGCTGCGCCGGCAGATTCAGGAGCGGCGACTGGGCGCGACTTCTTCATACATGCATCGAAGTCCATGTTCCATGCTCGTGCGTCCAAGGACAGATCCCGTCCTCCCCACATAACGACCGCCGTCCTGTAACCACTTGTTGAGCACACCACCCTTGCACGCTCATCACACACTCTCTTTACAACTCGTGCCCTCCCTGATAGAGCCCACCACGCGCCCACCACGCGCCCACCACGCGTCAAACATGGCCTGGGAGCACCTTTCCATCACGAAGCCGCACTTGGTGTACATCATCCTGGGCGGCTTCACCAGCCTGTTCATGCTGTGCTCTTCCATCATCAAAGAGCGTCTATACATTGGCGAAGCCACCGTAGCCACCATCTGCGGCATCATCTTTGGGCCTCACGCAGCTGACCTCATAAACCCTCTCACATGGGGTAACACGGATCTCATCACCCTCGAGCTCTCCCGCATCGTTTTGGTCGTGCAATGCTTCGCTGTCGGCGTCGAATTGCCGCGCGCATACATGGAGAAGCACTGGAAGTCGGTCACGCTTTTGCTTGTACCCGTCATGACGTTTGGCTGGCTAATTACCAGTCTGTTCATCTGGTGGCTATTTGGCTCCCGTCTCGACTGGCTCGACAGTCTCTGCGTTGCCGCCTGCGTCACGGCCACCGATCCCGTCCTGGCCTCCTCCGTCGTCGGCAAGGGCAAGTTCGCAAAGCGTGTCCCAAAGCATTTGAGAGATTTGCTGTCTGCCGAATCTGGCTGCAACGACGGCATGGCTTTCCCTTTCATCTATCTGGCACTCTATCTGATTCGCTACCGCCCGGACGCTGAAAAGGTCGCCTTTCATTGGTTTTGCTACACCATCCTCTACGAGTGCATATTCGGAGCATTCTACGGCGTCATGGTCGGATACCTCGCTCGCCGTGCTATTCGCTATGCCCACGAACACGAACTCATTGATCGAGAGAGTTTCCTCGTCTTCTATTTCGTCTTGGCACTCTTCTGTGCCGGATCGGGAAGTCTCCTGGGAATGGATGACTTGCTGGTAGGCTTCGCCTGCGGAGTCGGCTTCTCCAACGACGGATGGTTTCTCGAAAAAACAGAAGAAGCCCATGTCTCCAACGTGATCGATTTGCTAATCAATCTGGCATTCTTCGTTTATTTTGGCACCATCATCCCATGGGAGCAGTTCAACTCGCCCGACGTCCTCGGAATCACCCCTTGGAGATTGGTGGTACTCGGTATCCTGGTACTCTTGTTTCGACGAATACCAATCATGTTGGCACTGAAACCACTCATCCCCGATATCAAAACTTGGCGCGAAGCTTTGTTTGCTGGCCATTTCGGACCCATTGGAGTCGGCGGCATCTTCGTGGCAATCTTGGCAAGAGCCGAATTGGAAACTGAAGAGACCACTCCGCTTGCAGTATTACCACCCTTGGGATTCGAACATCGCAACATTATTGAGTTGATATGGCCAATCACATGCTTTTTAGTCATTTGCAGTATTCTGGTCCATGGCAGTTCCATTGCCGTCTTCACGCTCGGGAAGCACATCAACACGCTTACCATTTCCCTTTCTTATACCACGGCCAAAGATGACGGGGATGGGCCGGGCTGGATGGATCGCCTGCCACGTATCCAGTCACGCTCCAAATCATCCATGTCTCTCAGCCGCAGACCCTCGGAATCTTCCATGGACGAAAAGGTGGAAAGGCCTGCGCCCGGTCTTCTCCTACCCATCGGTCGCCCGGGTCAGTTCCTTCGCCGCCAGAAAGAGGAAGACAATGGCCTACCAAGTTCGGGACGCTCATCCTCTCGTCGTAGGAGGTGGGACGCCGGCCGAGGTCCCGGTGGACCTATATCTCAATCTGCGATCCAACCCCAGCGGAATCAGCGGGATCTCGAATCATCCTTCCCCACAGCAGATTCGGATACTTTGGCCGGCCCCAGCGATGAATCCCCCGGAAGTTCTTCCCCTGGTAGGGAGAAATACAGGCGACAAGAATCAGAAGAAGAGATTTATCAAGAAGGCAGTAAAACAGTCATTGAAGACGAGGAAGGCAATGTTTTGGGTGTGCGGGAGAGCCGAAATGACGAGTCCGAGAAGCAAAGACTGGAGCGAGACAGGGCCGAAGCCCGCCGATTGCATGACGAGAAAGACGTTGAACATGGCGTTGCACAGACTGAACACGGTGGCGCAGTTGAAGAGGCCCCCGGAAAGGTGGTCGAAACAATGGAGCAGCCGGGCAGATGGAACATGCGCAAGAGAATGGAGAACTTCTCAGGTCGTCATCGACCCGAGGAAGGTGATTTACAAGCACCCTCAAAGACACAGAAAGCCCCCCAAAAGCGTGGTCCAGCTCTTGCGTATCAATTTGGCAATACCATCATTGTTGAGGATGAAGACGGAGAGGTCATTAAGAAGTACGACATTCCTAGCGCATCCAAAGCACCCAAAGAGTCTCGTCCAGGCATGGATCGCAAATCTTCCATGGCTGTGCAAGGCGCCGCCGCCTTGCACGGTCTCCGCAAGATGGGGACGTATGTAGGTATTCCGGCTCCTGCCGAGGATGACGGACCATCGGGATCAAGTGCATCGCCGGACGCAAAGAAGAAACAGCAACAACTCGAAGACGCCTTGGATGACGATCGTATCCGATTCACTGTTACATCAGGTGGACAGAGGATGAGCAAGGCCGAGTTCATTCAGCAAATGTCCGGCCTCGACGCAAAACAGCGCGCCAAATTTATGGAGGACAGCAATGTTCCTGAAATTGTCAAGCGCGAGGCAAGGGAAGCCACAATGCGTGGTCGCGCCAAAACCAGCACTAACATCCCTGCTGTTGTTGGCGAAGAAGGTCAAGCGGAGATCCAGAAAGTCGAGTCACCTGAGGCGAAGGGTAGGAAGCGCGGTCCGGAGGGCTTGACGTTGGTGGACAGCAACGAAGAAGATATTCCGTTCCACTCAGTCCGCAATGATCTTGCCAACTATTCCGTCGACACAAGCCACTCGGAAACGGCTGCTCAACGCCGTCGCCGCCTTGCCGCCCAATCTGATGGCCCTTCAAGGTCCGAAATCTCCTCTACTGATCAAGGGCCAAATGCCGAGGAAGAGACACCCGCCGAACGTCGTCGTCGCCTGGATGCCCTTGGGGGGGAAGGATCCACGACCCCGCCTACCAATCGTGAAAACGTCACCGACCGCCGACCGATCTCGCCTACCCACGGACCCAAGAGCCACATGGACGTCGGCGAGACAGCGGCGGAACGGAAGCGCCGTCTCGGCGCTCTCGGGCAGCACGAGGAAGACTCCCCTGGATCGGACTCGGAAGAAGACGAGGGCGGGGATCCGCTTGAGACAGGTCGCGGGACACAGCATTCACCACAAGGGAAAACAAAGCAACAAGAGCAGAGGGCACAGCAAACACAAACACCACCACTGAAACCCCCAGGCATCAGATTTGCCGATCAGCCAAGGGTTCCAACCAAGGACGAGAGGGCCGCTGCTGAGGCCAAGGAAAAGGAGGAGGACACTCCCGAGAGCAGTTCGAGGATTGGCTTTGGTAAGCTACGCTGGGGCAAGGATGTGAGGAAGTAGAACAGCCGCGGGCTGATGTTGGTGGTGTAATTTGGTTCAATGTTCCAAATTTCCCATCTGTCTTGCAAACTTTTCTTTATTAGTCCAAGTCCAATTTTAATCTGGCATGGCGTCTATGGGATGGACAGGATATGAGAATCATGGGGTCAAGTTGGGAAGGCGTGCTGTTTGAAGCATGGGCATTTCAGCGTTGCATCAAGACACAGGTCGACACGAGACCATCACGAAAATGAGACGTTTAAAACAAAAAAAAACATAGCACCTACTGAGCATGATACCAATTGCTGTGACGCTGCCCATGGTAAACAACAGCATCTTCACACCCACGGTCCAGCCATCGATGTGTGCTGTCTGTAACCCCGACCTGATGATGGGCAATCCACTTTCCAACCATATGATGGACGACGACCTTGGTATGTATTATTGTTATATATAGTTATCCTTTTTCTCTTTCTCTTCCAGCTTCAATTCCCTCCTCATTATCCTCTTCTCTGCGTCCAGACGCCACAGCAAAGGGGGTCAGGTAGGTAGGTAGGTAGGTAGGTAGGTAGGTAGGTATTCTGTACTTTACCCCCCCTTTTGACTACTAGTATCCATCTCTTCCCATCTACGGTACGGTACGGTACGGTACGGTACGAAACATATATATATAGATACATATAGGGCCTATAGTCCGGACGCATGAGTTAGCTTAATAGCTAGTCAGTAAATAGTAGTCGACCTGATTGATTGTTACTTGTCCGTCTGTCTGTCTGCCTACTGTATTGTATGTATGTATGTATGTATGTATGTATTGTATGTATGTATACCATGTAACTATACGGTAATGATATGTAGTAGTCGACTTGAGGCGACCAACGCCACACACCAACCACATGACGCACGTCGTCTTTGGAGAGAGCACTTGGCTCAAGCTCGAACAACGCGTGGGCACGTGCGTACGTGCATGTGCGTGTGCGTATATGCAAGGTACATGATTACATACTGTATGTACAATACATGGAAGATTAGGGTAATTAATACTGTACTAACTAACTAACTGACTACCTAGCTAGCTAGATATAAATAATGATAATATTCGCCTTGGGGCCTTGTTTCTTATGTATGTATGTATATATGTAACATACATACATACATACATACATACATACATACATACCCCTAGTCAGTTAGTTAGTCAGTTAGTTAGTTAGTTAGTTAGTTAGTCGGGTTAGTTAGGTTAATAGGTAATTAATTAGTAATACCCTTGTATCAGTCCAGGTGAGTAATTTACTTACCTACCTACATACAGTACCTGCTGCATACATATGTCACTGTATATGTATGTACATACATACATACATACATGTATACCTAGCTAGCAGGGGGAAAAGGAGACGACGGGCGCGGATGCGGGATGCGGACGCGGGACGCGGACTGAAGTGGTAGCTAGCTAGCTAGCTAGCTATTATTCATTTATTTCTTTCTTGTTGATAATAATTACTGTACTGTACTGTGACTGCTGTGACTACTGTGACTGCTGTGACTGCTGTGACTACTGTCTGTCTGTTTGTATGTATGTATGTATGCATGTATGCATGTATGTATCTACATGCGTGTTTACCTCAAATGTCGTTTTTGTTTATTGATTGATTATTGTTTAGCACGGCACCCACTCAACCCCCCCCACCCCCTTGGTGGCGGTCATCGGGATGAGATAATATCTCCTGTGCTCTCGTGTCGTGTCATGCCCTGTATTATTACTCTCCTTTCCTTTCCTTTGCTGCAGAAATATGGTCAGGCTAGTGTCGTCGGAGTG
This sequence comes from Pleomassaria siparia CBS 279.74, assembly GCA_010093715.1. NCBI lineage: Eukaryota > Fungi > Ascomycota > Dothideomycetes > Pleosporales > Pleomassariaceae > Pleomassaria > Pleomassaria siparia. Next base: position 525,700 of record MU005777.1, on the reverse strand, counting down.
GCAGGTGGCGCTTTTTCTGGTCGCCCTGTGGACGAAGGCTATGTAGCACGAGAACAAAGTGAAACAAACCAACACGCGCCCACACGTACTACCAAACTTGCAACACCCCCGTGCGATGCGATCTCGTTCAGCCATAATATCTTAGCGATATCCATCAAGCGACGTTGACATTTCAATCAAGCCTATGTATGTTTCGGCCAAATATGTACATACAAACAACACATGCCAGCCTATCAACCCCATCAAGAGATATCATGTGCAAGGTCGCATCCCGATTCCCGTCATATCCAAAACCCCACTACCACGTCATATCATGGCAGGTGCCTATGCGCGCCGATTCCAAAAGAATATTTCCAGGGCGCCAAACCGTGGTTGTGCAGAAACAAAATCAAGAATATGCCGATGTAGATCCCAGATCGCCCCCACAAGCCTATGCCGGATGCAGCGAGCGCCTAAAAAAAAGAACCCGACCAAGCCAAAAAATTTCTTTTCGCCAAAGACGTCCCGCAAAAATGTAAACAAAGGACAAGTTTGGAAAAGAGACTCCGCCCAACCTGAATACCAGAAATTATGTCGAAAATTGATTATGCAGTAAATGTTTCTGCATGCTACTCCTTTGTTTCCTCAGCTCTAGTTCATGCGTGCGTTACTCTCGTGATTGCGAACGTCGGTCTTGGTGCCCCGTCGCTCATGCCGAACACTCGTGCCCTCGTCTCTCTCGTCAGGATGGGGCCGGCGTTGTCAATGCCTCACATTTGCCACGTCCGCTGAATATCCATACTTCGACTAATGACACGGCTTCCCGGTGTCAGGGGAATTTCGACGCGACTTCTATTACTCAACCCCGTCTCGGCATCACTGTCGTCATCGTATGCGTCTGATAATCTCGAGAAGTAGTCTGCTAGACCGTTGGTGGGCGAAGCGATGGTCTCGTAAAGCGGGGGAGGGGTCTCGACAGGCGGCGGTGGTTCGTCTTCTTCAAATGGTGGCGGGTTGAACGAGGGTGCCCGAAGGAGATGGATGGGCCGTTGAAGGGTGGCTTCGTTCGGTCCGCCAATGTGGGCGGCCTGAGGGCGTGCAAGAGGGCGTGTTGGAGACTGAGTGTCTGAATTGCCTCGCGCTCTGCTTAATGATGCTAATGTTGGGACAAAGCTAGTAGGAGAAGTGCGACGAGTGGGTGCGCCGGGACAACCGCATTCGGGCATGCGATGGTCACCGACCAGTGGCTCGGGTGATGAGTAGGCGGGGAGTGCTGTGTTGGCTTGTGTGGCCTGGCAAGAGAGAATGTGGAAAGGCGAATCAATGGAGATTTCAAAATGCCGTCTCTTCGTTGGATCAATGGGGTCAGGTTTCGAAAGTCGCATTACGATCTGTGTATAAGGTTAGTAATTGAAGCGTGCCATGTCAGATAGATGCCTACCTTAATCCAGTGATGCACCTGTATGTTCTGGTAAGTCGTGTCGAAATGCAGGCGTGCTGCCTTGTCTTTCTCCCTCATGTTGTGACAGCTGGGAAGTTGAACGTTGAACTCCATTTCGGTAGGTCCGATGTTTACATCCCCGCTGAGATCGCCCAAAAGATTGGTAGGATCCTGGACTGTCACATTTTCGCCTCGTGATGCGGCCATTCTCTGATCGTAGGGAACACCTCCTCCAGAGACAATTCTCATGGTACTGCCAGGGAATGTGCTGGTTGGTGCACTGTCTGCACGCTTCTCGAATAGTTGGACTTTTCGGACAGGTTCCATCCGGTGCACGCGTTTGTTGGAGCAGAAGTATTCGACGTTTTCGGTGATGAAGACCTTGATTCTGTGACATTGGACCTTGGCCAAGGGTGTCAACTTGAAAGCGATTGGAACTTGGGCACCAAGTGGGAACGACTTCCCCGAAATGACAATGTCATAATGTAGTTGGTCCTCCCAACTCCGGCTGATGGCAATCGGTTCGACCTGTTCCAAGGAACTTTCTGATGGCGCACGAATGAGTGTAATTTCCTTGGTCCCGACGAGATTGGCACGGAATGCTCCGGCGCGTTCTACTATCGCTTCCAGCTCATATTTTACAGAACCAAGCTCGACGTCGATGGTCTCGGGGAGATGTGAGTCCAAGGGCAGTTCAAAGTTGTACATGTATTCACCAGGGCTGAAGGTCCTGTACCCCTTTTGCGCCACCGACGGCCCGTTACTCGAGGACTCACCCTTCCCAAAACTTCGGGACTGGTTCACTTGGAGTGACAGACGTTTCGCTTCCTTGGGACTCAAGTTTGTTGATGACGCGTTTGGAGAGTTCCCAAACAAACCACCTTTCTGGTTAGGCAGGTTTGCCGAGGATTTGTACAGCTCGACACGATCAGCGCCAGGGCCAGCTTCCGCTGTTGGGAATTGAACGTTGAAAAAAGGCCATGTATGGCTCATGATGGTGTCCGTCTCTTCGAAATCGACCTTCTTTGGGGGTATGCCTAATTTTTATCAATCTTTGTACTAGGGAAGATGGAGCGGGATAATCACCTTCGGGCCACTTGGTGGTCGCTTTCCCGTGAAACTTCAAAGTGATGGCCTTCAATTTGGCGGGCTTGGTGACTTTCAAAAGCAAGCTTCCGCGAAGCATGGCCGTGTTCCTTTCCGAGTTTTCATTTTGTTCAAAACCTTGGAGAAATAGCACCGGCTCCGTCAAGGTTATGCCAAGCGTGATACCATTTCCAGATGCCAGGGGCTTCTCCTCGGATATCGGCTTTACAACGCTGTTGACGAGATTCTTTGCCGAGGGTCTTGTAGTAGATCGGGGCCCTTCGGAAAGAGACAGCCTCGGGGCGGCCAGAGAACCGTTGACGGAACTCCTGGGACTTGTCCTCATCTCGCTGGTTGCCCACGACCACCTCCTACTTCCAGGGGCAGAGGCAGTGGACACTCTGGGACTACTCGTAGAGGATGTTGGTGATATGTCGCTTGTTGGTTGGGTTGAGTTTGCAAAATGTGTGTTGATGAAGGATCGAAGGTAGCGCTTTGCGTTATCTCGGGGGGCCGCCAGCTTTTCGGATAGGTAGGAGCTGGTGGTGGTTTGGCGGCGGAATAAAAGAGGATCTGGAGCGACGTGTGCGATGTGAATGCGGTGTGGTCTTCGGTTGCGGCCTTGGAAGATGCGTCGACGTATGCGTTCGGGGTCGTGAAGGTGATCGGGGATGTAGGAGAGGCGGCCACGGTCAGTGTAGACAGTTCGGTACTCTGTCATGGCGGAAGCACGTAAGTAGGGGTCAATTGCGAGCGGAGCGGATCATATAGAGAGACTGAGGAGACATGGATGGTGAAGCGTGCAAGGCGTTATAAGGAATGATAGGGAGCAGAAGCGGTCAAGAGAAGAGAGGAGGAAGCCCATGGGCCCTGTACAACGTATCAGAGTGATAGCAGCGGTACAAAGGGTTTCCTGGTTATAATAGTATAACCATGTTCCATGTGGATGCTTTGGGAAGGGGTTGCAGGACAATTCTTCTTGCGGGACGAAGAGAGAATGAGACCAGGACTCACACACGTCAAATGGCTGTCAGGATGTGGCAGCGGGCGTGGTAGATTTGTAGGAGTCAAATGGGCAACGACAATAGGGAGCACATGCTGCAGTGGGCGAAGTGAACAGCCGAGTGCAACGGAAGTGGCGGGATCCCCTGTTGAGGGCGGTATGTATGTGTTGTTCTGATAAGTCAGGATGTCAGGATGTCAGGATGTCAGGATGTCAGGATGTCAGGATGGCAGCTCGTCGTGAGAGACAAAAAAGCGGCAGAGGCGCGAGTCGATGGTTAATAATGAGACGCAGAGGCCGAAGTAGCGAAACCTTGGAACAGGGCCATTGGCATGCAGGTTGCAGGTGTCGCGACCAGGGCAGAGGGCAAACAGAGTGAGGGGGAGAATGCAGGCGTGCATGGCCATGTCGGATGTGTCGGGAGGCGTCATGGCGGATCTGTGATTTCATGGCTCGGCGCGCTAACGCTTGACATTCACAGTTCCCCTCATCTTGTCAGTGAAACCCACCAATTCGACAATGACTCTTTTATTAGTTTCTCTGTGATTAATAAAATACGACGTAAGTTGCAACACTACCATGTAGCAACACCATGTATCGGCGACACGCTATTCCCACACACTTTTTCTGCCTCATATATACATACACACATACGGAGTATACATGTACACACTCTCTCTCCCTCACACACACACACACACTCTCTCTCTCTCTCTCTCTACACACACACACACACTCTCTCTCTCTCTCTACACACACACACTCTCTCTCTCTCTTCTGCCCAGGGTGTGAGCATTCGTCAGAGGTCAGCGGCAGACAGCAATTTGATGTGTGACACCTAAAAGTACTCCGTACCCTTGCACTCGTACAGAGTTATAACTAATTAGTACCTAGTACCTAGTATGGTAATCACGAGTTATTCCCGAGTCTCTTTTGGGACACTAGCTCGTATCCCCTTGTGTATCCCTTGTACATACGGTTGGTCAACAGATGCCAACTTGCAGCGATCAGCGCCTAGCCCTCAGTTCTCGGCTTAGTAGTGGAGATGGTTGTGAAGGTAATCTGGACGAGGAATCAGGGAAGTCGTCATTGAAAAAAGAAAAGAAAAAAAGCTTTTTCCTCGGCACATTACCGTACCTAGTCGGTCAGGGGCCCGCTCTGCCGTCGTGTCAACCAGTAGTACATACACTGTACATACATACTGCCGTGCCGGTGATAAACCGTTATAATAGTGAGGCGTGAGGCGTGAGGCATGAAGCGGCCGGGACTTTTCCGTCTGTGGCGAGAGCGTGATGAGCAGATCGACGACGGTCGGTAGTAGATCGAGAGATAAGCGGGCGCCATGTGGCTAGGGTGGGCACAGAACAACTCGTAACACTCACTCCCTTTGTAACACTTTGTACAATGGTAACAATCTGGCTAATTGTTCTTGTGTTTATTGGTGCAAGGTTATGCATATATTAAAAATCATAACTAATCATCATCTTTGTATACGCGAAATTGGAATGACAGAGAGAGAGAGGCTGCATGGTATACATCATGTGATCAACGTCCCCGCAACGCGACTTGGTTAGCTTGGCCAGCGTCGGACGCGACTTCGTTTGATGCTCTGAATCAAGAACCACTCTCATAACGTGCAATCCGCCCACCAACGGCACCGGCCACGCTCGACACAATGGATGGGGGATTCGGTCAGTCCAACACACCCACTACCTCTATTTCCTCCTGCTGACAATCCTAGGGACCAGCCAGATGCCCCTGGCCGGCGCCATTCTGTGCTGCACCTCCATGTCTCCCGAGCAACGCGCAAGCTGCCCCCCATACACCAAACTATGTCACTTTAAAACTCACATGTTCCCCAGACTGAGCTCGCCGCTATTGGGTCACAAATGGGCGCCACCATCAAACTTGATCTCACTTCAGATGTGACTCATCTTCTTGTCGGCAGCATCGACAGCGCCAAATACCGCTACGTTGCAAAGGCAAGGGAGGATGTCAAGGTTCTCTCTCCAGGATGGCTCGAGGCATTGCGGACAGTATGGATGGCGGGCGACGACAACGTGGACGTGGCTGCGCTAGAGAAGGAATACACATTACCAACATTCTATGGCTTGAAGATATGCCTCACGGGCTTTGACGACCGTACGAGCACTGTCACGGCGGGGTGCACAAAAAGCATGGCTAACTATATGCAGCGGATCAACGGAAGTTTATCCAGGACACAGTCGTCCAGAACGGCGCGGAATACCACGGCGACTTGACTAGAATGGTGACGCACCTGATAGCAGCTACCACGACCGGCAAGAAGTACGAGTACGCCGTGAGTTGGAAGATGAAGATTGTTTCATGGGAATGGTTTGAGGAAAGCCGTCAAAGAGGTATGACGCTCGACGAACGTCACTACCACCCTACAATGGCCGTCGAAGAGCGTGGGAAGGGGGCCTGGGACCGCAAAGCGCACAGGTCGCCTACACCATTGGTCAAGCGCCCTCGAGATCCAGAGCCTATTCAGGCAAACAATCCTCGTCGGCGAAAACTGCGACGTGCAGCCAGTTCAAGAATGGGCACTCAAAGCGACGCCCTGTGGGCCGGTATCACTGCAGCTGGCCTAGAAACCACAAAGAGCGTGCAAGATGATTGGTCGGAGGATACCGTTGCTGAGCAGAGCATTTTAACAGAGACTGCACACCAGGACAACGTGGCTGTGCCCCAAGAGGATGTGCTGCCTGTAGAGAATCCTGCATCACAACCCCCAGTCGTGCCCCTGAATCGGAACGAGGAGGGGCTCTTCGAGGGTCGCGTGGTCTTCACTCATGGGTTCGATTCTGGAAAAGTATGTTTGACGTTTACTGTGGTCATGGACTGAATTTGACGTATCGTGTAGACCAATATTTTACAGCAGCACCTAGATAGCAACGGCGCGACCGTGATCCGGAATCACGCAGAAATTGAACATGTCTCTTCTGATGACCTCAGGCGTGGATTTCTGGTGGTACCCCACGATGTCCCCGTTGACCTCACCCTGCTTCCGGAAGGTGCCGGAAAGATGTCTTTAGCCACCAACTGGTGGGTTGAGCGCTGTCTGCATGGAAAACGCCTAGTGAACCCCACAGACAACGTTCTATGTAGGCCTTTTAACAATCTGGGCATTAGTGGTACGTATATGACTGATGTTGTCTAAGCGTACTACTACTTTCAGATGAGCTAATAGGTTTAGGGTTTGATGACTTGATTATAAACTCAACGGCATTTGCCGGCATAGAGCTCCTACACGTGACCAAGGTTGTTGCGCTGATGGGTATGTCATATCTCATTCCCGAGAATTCTCCCTTGCTGACTGTTCATAGGAGCGAGCTATGACGAAATGCTTTCGTTGAAGACTTCAGTCATGATTTGCAATTCGCGGAAACCGAACCCAGTAAAACTGAAGTTTGCCACGGATAAGCGAATACCTGCCGTTCATTCCACATGGCTCTGGGAGTGTCTGAGTACTGGCAGACGGCTTCCTTTTGACAAATATCTGCTGAACACCATTGATCCCCTACCACAGAAATCACGTCAGAAGCCTCTTCAAGAATCGTTTGCCGCAGTCCCCACAGCTCCTCTCTCCTCGGAAGAGAGCGCAAAACTGCAAGCCAAGAAAACGCAAGCGAAAAGAGATACCACCAAGACTAATGGAGGACCTCAACAAGCTCGCACACTTGATCTTGCACCATCAGCTGACCCTGCACCCTTAGTCAGTACCAAACCATCCACTATCCGTATTCCTAACCCAAGGGTTCCTGGGCCATTTTTGGATGAGGATGAGGATGACGGGTTCGATGTTGGTCACGATGATGTGAATCCCCTTCCACTACAAGACATCAATCCCAATGTGACCTCTCCGCGTCGCCAGTCGACATCCTCCTCAGCCGAAACTCTCAACAAAGCCAACTCTGTATCGACATCCCGTTCTAATTCCATTGCCGATATTACGCGTAAACCCGCTCCCGCTGCCCGCGCTTCGAAACTCGTGAAAGAAACCACACCCGACTCTGTCCTTCCCCACGATGACCCTTCCCTCCCATCCGAGGGTTCTGTTATTCCAGTCGATACTCCCGTGGATGGATCCGAATATGTCATTCCAGAGCCAGCACCAGCACCAGCACCAGCACCAGCACCAGAAAAAGACCATGCCAGCATCATGGCCTCGATTATGGCCGTACGCAAAGCGCACGCCGCAGCCGCCGCTTCCAAAACCGGACCTCATACAAGCAAAGAAGACGAAAAACGTAACCGGCGTCGACAGCTCGGTCGCGCAACGTCGACACGCTCCAACAATTCCACTACCGACGACGTCATATCTCGGACCAGCTCAGCAGTAGATGTAGCTAAGCGCGTTTTTTCTGCCGAGGATAGCATTGAGACGAGTGAAGGATGCGATGGGGAGCAATCATTTGAGGGGAAGGCGAGGAAAACATATGAGGAATACCAACCTAGTCAGGAGCTTGGATGGGATTCTCCGGGGGCAGCGATCGCGAGAGAGAAGATGATTAGAGAGATGGGTGGGAAGGTCGAGGAGACGGGAACGAAGGTCGCGAGTATTGGAGTGGTGAAGGATGTGGTTAGTGGGGTTGGGGGTGGGCTATCGAGAGCCCCGAGGAAGAAGAGAGGTTGAGATCTATCCTGTTGGATGGGTGCGTGTGTGTGACTTGGATCGAGGCAAAGCGGATGACTATCTTTCCTCACCTAGTATTTTGGATGCATAGCGAGCATGGCGTAAGGATGTCTGTATGCATTTACATAGCCGCATGGCTGGTTGGTATAAGCGACGTGCATTTACCACTAAATTATCAATTCATATCCATCTCATCCATTTCAATGTCTCTATTACATCTAACTCTCCAGCCCATAAGTGACCTTCAACCTGCGATCCAAATGCTCCCTCGCGGTCAAGGTTTCGTCCTTTGCTTTCTTATCGTCCACGCCAAAGCCCAGCCTCTTCCTCTGCCGCTCCAGCTCCACCCCTCCCTCGCCCTTGGCCGCAAAGTCTCGCACCATCTTACTCGGCACGCTCTCCAACAAGACATCATCCAGTGGATGGCAGAAGTACGCCATGCTGTATCTTTCTCCTCGTCCCTCGCCGGGTCGGTTGGAGAAGGCGACGCGGTGTACGGTGGATTTTAGCAGGCCGCTAGTCCAGAAGGATAGGAGGTCTCCGATGTTGACGAGAATGGGTGGGTATGCATATACACTGGGCGACGGGTTGACGGGCACGGGCGTCCATGATGAGGTGGAACTAGGTAGCAGTTCTAGGCCTGCTTGACCGGGGAGGCGGAAAAGGAGGGTCAGGGTACCGTAGTCGGAGTGTGCGCCTGCTAGTACCGACGTCTCCTTGGTATCCTCTCCTTGTTCTTCGTCATCATCATCATCACCATCATCGCCCAAAGGGGCACTGGACGGATAATATAGCAGTCGAAATATGCTTCCGACCTGACCTTTTGTTTCGTCGTGTCGTGCAGTAAAGTATTCTTCGTCTGAGATTTCTAACCCGATGGCGAGAAGGGAGAGGATTTGTTGACAGAGGTTGTGGCAGGAGGATTGGAATTTGGAGATTAGCGAAGAGGAAGACGATAGGTTTGGTGGGAGGGGTTGGAAAGGTGTGTCTGGGGCGGGTGGGGCGATGTTGAATACTCTGGGGCATGGATGGGTTAGAAGGGTGTTAGGAAACGAAGGGGCTGAGAGGAACGCACTCTTTGGGATCGCCGAGCTGGAGAGTGGTCAGTCTGTCGATCAATAGAGAACAGATCCTAGGTGAACAAGATAAAAAGAGCGGTATGCATGATTATACCTTCTGGCCTTCTGGATCTAGACTTTCACCTTGCATGGCTACCCATCCGCGGTTCTTGCCTCCCGCCTTCTCTGAGTGTATGGCATACTCGGATTTCTCTTCAGTACTCGATTTGAAAAGATTCTTCGACTAAGAGTGTAATGATTCCATTAGACCAGACTGATAGCGACATATATATAACCTCGAAACGTCGAGCAGAACTTGAGGCGTACCAGTTCAAACATGGCATCGATATCTGTAGGAGGTATTGTGATGCCATCATTCTTGATGAATAGGAAACCAAAAGTGGATGCTGCATGTAGGACTTGTTTGGCAATCTCAGGACTAGGAGAAGAGATGTCTATCACGGGTATCTCCGAGGCGGACATGCTGAAATGTGGAGAGAAGAGGAGGCGCTGATAAGAGAACAAAGGGTCGACGTATAGATCTCCAACCTTGTACTTGTAGGCAACTTTGATGTTATCCAAGACGAGGCGGCGGATCTGTTATATATGTCAAAATTCTAGACATGTCCGTGTAGTGCTTGGGTGACAGAGGCGGATCCTTGGGACGATGTACCTGGCTAACCACAAATGACTTAGCCCAGCCGTGTAGGGATGCCACGGGCCTTGTAGCTCATGTAGAGGTGAGCTCTCAATTTCTAGCGCCTCACCTACAACACGTTTCCCCTCCTCCAATCCGCCTTTCTCCATTGCCCCGCATTACTAGAGACCCGTCACTCGAGAATTGACTAGGCAGCCCTTCTGCGCACTTTCCATTGATCACGCACCTGTGCCCGGTCTTCAGGCGACTCGCAAATCAACTCGACGCCGTTCGTCATGATCCGCGATTTCGAGAACTGGAACACCAGTCTGGGCGAGGCGTCGTCACTGGAAGACTTGAAAGGGACCAATGTCGCCATAGACGCCGCCGACTACATCAATACCCGCATTTTTGGCCATCCCCGCGCCAAAGAGCCGCTTGTCCCTGCGCTCGGAGGTCTGCCGCTGGGTCTCACCCCACACATCGAGGAGGATCTCCAGAAATTCGCGAGCTACCAGATCAATCCTCTCTTTATATTCCCCGGACTCGACTTGGTGAAGCAGGAGGACCCGTTCCGCCAGCGACGAGAGGGCGCACAGGTCAATGCTCATGCCTGGAGCTTGTACGACGGACACCAGGCGGAGGAGTCCGTGGCCAAGTTTGGTGAATCAAGTGAGGCATTTCTTTCTCTCCAGGCTGTAACTGAAAACTAAACTCTCCCAGCATACGTCACGTCTAACGATCTCCTTCGCCCTCTCCAGTCCATCCTGACAGCCAAGAATATCCCGTTCCAGGTTGCACCGTACAGCTCATGGGCGCAGGTGAGTCCAACACGCTCAGGTCTTCTACACTCATTTGAGGCCTCACAATTGACACAACCCAGTTGGCATATTTGGAAAAGCACAACCATGTCCAGGCCATTTCGGGCCCGTCCGAGCTCCTCCTCTTCGATTGCGATAAAATCATCACATATTGGGACCTCGAGGCTGGCCTGTTCAAGTGGATACGGCGCGGGAGATGCGTTGCGGAGTTGAAGAAATACGTGAACAACGGAGAACTCCCCGATGCCACATTCGTGGATGCCTGCATGCTCGCCGGAAGCCATTTTCTCCCCACACTCCCCACACTCGAGTCACCGAATCGAAAGCAGATGAAACCGCTCGGCGCTATTGAGATGATTATGAGCCACGGACGCACCGGCATAGCAGCCGTTTTGAACAACCAAGACGATCCGAGATTCCATGGCAAGGAGAACGCGGAAAAGTATGCGGACAAATACCGAAGGGCCCGTCTGTCGATCAAACACCATCCAATCTTGACTGTGGATGGCAAAGTAACTCCAATGGAAGAAGGTCAGATGCCGAATGATGGTCACGAGTTCATTGGCCAGCGTCTCCCGGATGAGATTTATCATTATCTAGCAAAAGGCCTGATCAATGCTCGGATTGTTACATGGCGCGCGACGAGCGAGATTATCGAGTCACCACCGATGGACGGAGGGGAATCGCCCGAATACCGTAAACTCGTGAGCTCAAAGCTCACTCCGCTACGAACCACCGCGATCAACCTCCTGTCTTCGTCATTACACAATTGGTACCAACACAAGGATTTGACTTTGAAGTGCTGGTTCGAGGACGCATCGGGAAAACCACACACTAGCACTATCAGCATGAAGGATCTCCCCGAGTATCGTGAAGTCGTCGATACGTGGAATGTGAAGGAAGCGACGTTCAAAGATGTCGTCGCGCAACACCAAGTATGCACCCCACCCGTTCATTTTGCTTTCCAAGCTAACCTAATCTTTAGCCTTGCGGATATCTGGGGGCTGCTATTTTGTCTCTGAAGAACGCGGACTTCGTGGCCAAGACGATTAGCAAGAAGGACTCCGCAAAGGTAAGTTTTGATACGTTCCAGAGTTCTGGCTTGTGCTAACACAGTATATAGCCACTCTCTACAACAGACGAGATATTGCACAACTCAATCTGGCGTTTCCTGGCCCTCCGAGAATACGTTGACGCCAAGCACAATCTGACTGCATGGGGCAAGGTACTTGCAACAGCCATTACCACTCTCAAGGGTGTTCCTGAGCTTGAGGAAGCCGCTGTCATCGCTGTTGAGTTGGTCCGTCTGGGCATACTCAACTCTGATATCGAAATGTTCCCAACTTACAATGGAGCGCCAATGCGCGGCGAACGTAAGCAATTATTGGTGCATCGTATCACTTCAAACAACTGACGTCTGTATAGAAAAGGACAGGAACATCAATCTCCTCATCTCGCGAGTTGCGGGGTTGGGAACATTGCACCACAGGCCCATTGGCTTTACCGGCCCCCTTAGCCAGCATTTGCTAGGCTACAACTCAATGATCAACATTGTGCGGAGTACTCTGCGTGATTTGGTCGAAGTTGCTGCCACGCACATGTTCATGGGCGCATCAGCGAAGCGGGACATCAACAACCTTTCTGCCATTGCTATGAAGTCAGTATACACCATTCATGAATCCAATGCCCAACACTGACATAATCCAGGCTCCCATTCTTATTGCCCAATAACTGCGCTTTGAGCATTGCCGTCAAGTCTTACCTCGATGAGCTACTCGCTGATTCCGACCCAACCTCCGCCGAAGCCAAAGCTCGCGTATCAGAAACCGCCTCAACTCGCTACTTCCCACAATCCGAAAACTTTGCCGGTGATCTCAAGACTGCTTTTGAGCTTTGGGATGCTGTATTCGAGGGCGTAAAGAGCTCGGGTAATCTTCTCAGAGAGCAGGAGAAGAAGCAATGGAACGAGGCCAATGAGTGGTTGGCGGGCAGGCGGTAAATCAGGAGGATTTTGGCAGAGGCTGAGATGAAACTGACCACGACACGCCGCCACGCTGCTTTTGGATTGATGTGGAATAATACATCGCCTGGCGGACGTATTGCGACATGTACAAAAAAAACCTCCCGTGCACGTCGCTGAGGGGTGGGCGAGAAAGGTGGAGATGATTATACGATGATATGGGTGGCAATGGATGTGCATATACAGAGAGAAGCTCAGCTAGGCCACATAGAAAGAAAGAAACTCTGGAAGCATTGACTCCCCTCTGTAAGAGTTGTGTTGAGAGTGCATACAGTTTGTAAAAGACTTCGACAAGATTGACCGATTACATTCTCTACTCAACTTCACCCGCCTCATCGCAATCACAATTACAATCTCACTTTCTCCCTATCCCACTCTAGCTGTTCTAGATCAGGTATATCATCCCATGCGCCCTCAACCCCACACCACCTCACCCACCGACATACAACCCTAACAACCTCCTCGTCAACACCCAGTCTTTCAACGTACATCTTCCTGACCTTCTCTGGCAGCTGATACCCCGGCTTGTTCATCCTCTCCACCGAGTCCATGGTCATGTGCGCAATCTGTAGAAAGTCCCCCGCTAACAAAGGGAAGTCAGCGTTTCCTTTTTCGCAGTATGGTTTCGAGATAGTCTCCGCGTTGATGATGGCGCGAATGAGTTTAGCTGTGTGGCCATCGTCTGCGTACGCGTTTGCGCGCGCGATGATGCTAGGCCAGGAGCCCGGCATTTTAGGAGTGTAGTCTGTGATCCGGGAAGGTATGAGTGCGGGACAGCCGCACGCGGCGTAGATGGCGGCGTCGATCCAACCCTTCCAGGCCAGTAGCCGTGCTCTTTGCTCCAGGCTCAGCCACTCCAACCCCATGAAGGCTGGGTAGAATACAGAGAGGTTCGCGCTATGCATCAGGAAGAAATCCATGCCGGGCACTTTACTGGGATTCTGGGCTGCGCCGAGCACGTACATGCTCATGTGTGCCATCTCGGCGGTGCGGTACGCGATGTCTTCTTCTGTGGGTTGAACGCGCCATGGGGAGAGGATGGGTGGGAGTTGGGCATATGCTCGTTTGAGGAGGCCGTCGGTTACGCGGTTTGGCCGGTCGGTGGCATGGACGGCGGTGCTGATGATGGGGTCGGCGCGTAGGGCGTGGATGACGGAGAATAGAGACGTTTGGGGTTGACCTGGATTGGACGCGATGTGGGCCTCTACGGGGCGGACGATGTCAAGTGGCCAGTTGTCGTGGATACATGTCGAAGCCAGTGCTTCTGCGACGAGACAGGGTTGCTGGAATTCGAGCGCAAAGCCTAGGTGCAGAATGGGGTGTTCGAAGCCTGCACGTGGTGCATCAGTAAAAGTGAGCCTTGGGACGTATAGATCGAAGGGCAACAAGGTAAAGAAAGAGGAGGAGCACCGGAATACAATCTCCCCAACAGATCATCGGCCCGCTTATCTCCTTTGAATAGAAACTCTTTCACCACCGTCTCGACACCTCGCTCTGCTATCTCGGCTTGGAAGAAGTGCAGGTACGTGGTGTAGATTCTGGATCGACCCAAGTGTCGTGTAAAAGTGGCTGTATCGGAGACGTTTGTGGGTCTGAGATCTTCGTGGGCCGTTTTCAAGAGTTGATATGGTGCGTTGAGGTCGTATGCGGCCTGAATCTCAGATGGTCCAGCTCCGAGAGCAAAGAGGGAGAGGAGATGGTGCACTATGTGATCTTTTTACTGAGCACTACCGACCTTTGAAGAATATGGGCTAGACACTCACTGTGTAACCCAACCTCGTTGAAAAACGTGTGGTACTTTTCATGATTCAGCATGAGCAGTTCCGAGACTTTGTCTGCTGTCTCCTGGCTCAAGCCCTCAACGTGCGTGTGGCCTGTGGTTGACGTTGCCGAGAGCTGGATGTTGTACGCTGAAGCCATGGTGAACCTTATCTCTTGGTTTTTTTTTCTCAGCAAAGCGAAAAGGAAAGATTTATATCTTGGCCCAAAATACAGTATTGGCCCAAAATACAGTAGTGTTAGATTGAGCTTGTATTCACCCCCTCATGCACATTACTCGTCTCTGATCTAGCGTGCGAGACCCCGGTTGCAACTCCCCCGCTTCCCCACACTGGACTCGGTGTATCGTGAGATCAGCGACAGCCATGCCTTGTTAGTTCCTTATGATCGCTAGGACCGTAAACATACATTTCAAGATAGTGGAACGAACAATCTATTCCTCCCAGCTTGATCCCTTATCCACAGCTCCATTAGCAGACCGAGCATTTGATGGCAAACGATATCAGTTTCGAAGGTACAAATATCACCGCCAGACCTACAAATCATCTGACTCCGCCTAGAGTATCTTGCTCTTAGTAGGATAACGTTCGAATGGGCTGATAGCTACGACTCAAAGCAGTTCCTGCGACTCTCTGCTGTCCTGGCTTCTACTGTGACGCTTGACTACTCAGATGCATTATCACAGCCATCGGGTCACCATGTCCCGTGAGGCTTTCATGAAGCTCTCAGATTATCCAGACCGGCTGGGAGGCATTGTTGATTGTGTGCATCATATTGGTGGGTCGAAATTTGATCGTACAGTGCCGGATACCGCGGCGGGGTTCCATCAAGTATATTCTGTCGTCATGTTGATGCATTATGATTCGCCGTTCCGTATGTAATGATTACCAGTTGCTGACGCTGCCCTTGTATCAGGTTCGAACGGAGTACAAGCGATTTATTTTGTATAAGACGTTCGATAATAAGGAAGTGAAAGCTCTAGGCCAGGTTCTGACACTCATGGAGCACCATTATCAGAGAGTTGATGGCCAGTGGCAACTTGCGGGCACGAGACTTGGCAGCAGGATGAACGAGTTCAATTTGGAGAGAATATTCCTAGAGAAAAAGGGTAGCAAGGCGAAGATATAAAAGAAGTGCGAAGAGTGGATCGTTACAGTTTCGAGATGAGGAAGATAAAATTTGACGTGATGCCATGAATGAACGGTGTTGATGTTGATGGAATCGAGGTTGTTGATGTCCGAAGTTGGAAGGCCTAACATCGAACCAGACTAATCCGAACGTGGACTGGACTGATTATCGACCTCGGAACCCACCAAATATCCATACAAACGCTCGACCATCATCGCAATGCCACCACCGCCAATACACATCTTAGGCCTTGGAAACCTAGGCAAGCTTCTCGCCCACTCTCTTCGTAAATACCATCCCGAGCTCCCGATAACTTTACTTTTCCACCGCCCAAGCCTAGCCGAGGAATGGGAAAGAGCTGGGCGATGCATAGAAATCGTGCGAAATGGGAAGTCTGACAAACAAGGAGGCTTTGCATGGGAGAATGTCAGGAAAGAGAAAAGCGAGATAAAAAATTTACTGGTTGCCACAAAGACTTACGGGACTGCCCAAGCTGTGACGCCGCTGAAAGAGCGATTAGGCAAGGAGTCAACGCTATTGTTCATTCAAAATGGAATGGGTTTGTACTTTTTGGCATTTTTGTGATTTGTTGAAACTGACGAGTTATCTAGGCACGATAGATGAAGTCACATCCCAAGTCTTCACCTCGCCATCCACTCGGCCTAACTACTTGGCAGGCGTTGTCAGCCACGGCGTCTATGCAACCTCGCAGTTCTCCTCTGTTCACGCCGGACTAGCAAATGCAGTAATTGGTCCCGTTGTTACAGATTCACACAATCAAACTTCAATAATCTCAGGATCCCCATCCTCGTACATGGCTCAGAAGATAGTCGGCTGCCCCGTTCTATCAACATCTCTTCTCTCATCACAGGACCTTCTTCACGCGCAGCTCACGAAGCTCACTATCAACGCTACCAATAATCCGTTGACCGTACTATTTGACTGCATCAACGGGGCGCTTCTCCAAAGCCCTCGGATCTGCACTCTCATCGATCGAATCATCAGTGAAGTTTCAGCTGTGATACACGCCATGCTCAGTAATCCACCTCAAGGTCCAATGCCCGTTGATCCCGGGCTTGTTCACACGCTGTTTTCTCCAGAGAGTCTGAGAAAGACCGTTCACGAAGTAATCACCATCAATGCGAACAATATTAGCTCGATGCGACAGGATGTTCTCGCAGGAAGGAAGACGGAGATTGATTATATCAACGGGTGGATCGTCAAGAAAGGACAGAGTCTTGGCGTAACATGTCCGATAAATAAGAGGGTAGTGCAACTTGTGAAGGAGGGGAGAAAACTCAACGATACCCAGATCGATGAGGCGTTCAACATGTGAGAGACGGGTGGGTAGGCTTAAGAATGGATAATTAATAGAAAGGAAGACCTGATCTCTACTCGGAAGAGCAACCAGAAAATGCACGCAAACAGCCAGTCTCGCCAACTAGAACGTGACTGCAGGATCTCATGTGGAAACTAAGATGCTTGTTCATCCTAAACCCCACCCTGCCCATGGCGTGTACTACAGGCTAACTTGATCAGAGTAGACGTAATCACCGTTTATATAGATCTTCATCTACAAACACACTAGCATCAATAGTAAACGAATACTGCACGAGAGACTGTACGTCAGCGTTCCATCCTGAGCCATCACATCGCAGCTCTTCAACGAAGTCCCACACACAGAGTCCGACTTGGCATCCTTGTTGCCTGGCGCATAAACCGGCGCACGCAATGAAATACGCATTGTTCAGATTTCTCCGTCCAATATATAGGTTGAGAAGTTGTAAATTATCTGCCCGAAGTATGTATTCAATATAGTGGAGTTCTTGGCGTAGATCTGGCAGGGGGTGGGGGGAAAGGGGGGGGGGCGCAAAATAGGGGTGTTTTTGTTACACCAATTAGGAACACCTTGGCGCGTTGAGCGAGTAAGTGTTGATATTCTCTATGCAAATCTAGTCTTGAGGTTGATCTCCGGGTCACTAATCATATAATACGGTATCAAAACTAGCTCAGGGATATAACATGTTACAGCCCCATACATATGGAATACATACTACTTCGGGCAGATACTGTCGTTGCCGGCTTCGGCTCTAACACAAGTGTATATACATGCCACAGGGTGCGAGTACGCGGGTGTGGATGGGTGTAACATGTGCCAGCGGATTGTGTGGCCTTTTCCAACACACCGATTTATGCATGCACTTGTTGGTCATCATTGTATCGTCGTTATATGGTGACGACTCGAGGGATCTAGATGTTCCGGTGTCTAGCAAGTGGTCGTGTGATGAGCGTATGACCGGGAACTGTGAACAATGCACATACCGTTGTAGCATCCCTTTGCATATCAGCTATTAGTTGGCAGAGCCACTGCACTCTCGAACTTTACTTTGATGGGGTGTGCTAGAGAGAAAGAGTATGATCACTTTGTTTATCGAAGTTTTGTTGGGACTTGGTTCTACTTTAGATGGCATATATTCTCAATTAGGAGATGGTTTGGGGGCAAAAAGCACGAACAAAAGAGTGGTTCAATTGTGACGATATATTTGTTTGTCCACATGGTGCTCCAAACATGCGTCCCACAATCATCCTTGTGTGACAAGATTAACATCACGGAACAGGAAGTATAGTAATAGCAGTTACTCAAATTTTGGGGAAACCAATCGTTAAACCCGATTGGATTATGCCTGCGATACCATCGATTAGAGTAGGTAACGGGGAATCTTTGCTGAGAGCACATGTGGTGGACCAAGTTTGTTGATCTGCTGGAGACTTAGCAAGACACGTGAGAGAAGACTGCGTTTGGTAAGGAGTTTCAGCACTAGACTACGAGGATTTACGTACCTTTGAGAAAGCTTAATTGATGTGCCAGGGCAGGGGTAGTTTTGAAGATCTCCTCGGTCAAGTTGAATAGTCCATGTCGTCGCCATATTGTCTATCGCAAGTGGTTCATAAACCTCTCACTCTTTGCCTCAAAATCACTACCACTCCCAATAGTTCCTCAGACCCTCCACTTGGCACCCTTGAACCTCTCTGAGCCATGCTTGACAACCTCGTCGTCGTACTCTACCATTACCTTCCAGACCGCCTTATCGTTCATTCCTAACAGGACCCACCTCCGCTTGCCCCCTGGCTCGCTCTGCTCCGTACGCACAACGCCCTTCGCATCCTTCACTAGCTCATCCATCGCCTGTTTCGCAGCAGTTTGCGCGCTGACGACGTCGATGTAAGAGCCAACTAATCGAGAAGTCTTCGCCACGCCCTTGGGTCTGCCTGATGCAACAGTGCGCAGAGCGGTGCCCATGTCGTAGTAAAGAGGTCCCGCTGCGCTAACCAGATGTACGGGAGCGGGTAGAATATTGTAGGCAGCTTCATTTGTTTCGCGGAGGATGCGGAGGACCGTATAGGCGCCGCGCTCGAGATCGATGGTGAAGGTCGTGAACCCATTCTTCTTGAAACTGGGGTCGGCGGAGAGGGCGGAGAGCTTGACGTACGCGGACGGCGAGGCAGACACCGTGGTCTCGATGTGAGGCATCAGGGCGGCGAAAGTGCGATATGGCCCATATACGGCGAAATCGTCCAAATGTGGGGTCGTGACTGTCAGATAGAGGACAGTGTGGAGCGGGGTCTTAGGCACAGTGATATCATCGACAGGCTTGTCGGAGACGGATGGCTTCTCGTTCTTCTTTGCCTTGACGTGGTCGCGGAAGCTTGCAGTTACAATAGGCGGGGCATCGAAAAGATTGAACGTGTCGTCGGCCATGGTTCTTAGCTTTCCTGTTGATGTAACGAAATCGAGAAGAGACCGAGAGTTGTGGTGAGGAAGAGAAGTGAGCTCCAAATACTAAGGCTGTCCAGCTGGGGTGCGAAGTGAAGGCCACCAGCTTTTATACTGCCTGGAGAGCGGAAGTGAAAGACATGGCCGATGGGGTATTTCACCCATGTGAGTGCCTGTACATCAACAAGTAGAAGGACAATATATAATGAAAGTTTTTTGCACACTTAGTCCAACCTTTTTCAAATCAAAGAGGAACATGCGAAGCAGTGATGCTGTTCTGATATAATAAGGTGGCTCCTCTGACATCTTCACCTTGGCGTTGCAGGCACCTTGACCAGTCCATATGGACAGATATGTATATTGATGAAGAAGGGCGAAAGAAGCGATGAATATGTAATTAATGTAGAGAGAGGTTAAAATGTTGTATGTGTCGTAACACGAGCTCGACGCGCTATTCGAATAAGATCTAGCGCCAGGGACATCTCGAAGGAAAGGGTCGTTTGTTTATGAGCTTAACTCTCACCTAAGCTTCCGTCTCTCCCCATCTTTTCTCGACTACATCTCATCTCAATTCTACCACGACCCTCTGCTACTACAATACGATAGACAGCAAGCCGTCCTAGCACGATCGGGTTTCTCCGAGTTTCTGTGTTCGTTTTGTCCGCTTTGTCTCCTAAACATGGCGCTCCACAACTGCCGATAATTCTTCAGACGACACCATGTTATGCCCCCCGGTCGCGAGAACGTAGCGTTTTGACATTGGCGCATGAAAGAGTCGATTGCTCGAAGAAAGATCGACTGACACGGTGCTTCACAGTGATAACGAAGCGGGGAATGCGACCGATCTGCTGTTGGGATGCATTTTCTCAGGCCACTACACTTAATCTTCCGGCTGGAGCAACCATCTGAGGCGTCTAGAATGGCCGTTCTGATACCCCAGGTGTCAAGCAACATGTTTAACTGGGAATCACGGTTGATTTGCAAGCTTGCGTTGTCGGGATGTGGGGGGCCCTTGATTAGTTCTCCACTCATATCCTGCACTGGTATGTAAATCATGCGAACTCGCAAGCCATTCGAATTAAGGCCGGATTGTTCCTTGCAGCAGTCTACTTATTCTTAGACCAAACAAAACGCGCATGAGAGACAGCGTATCCAAATCATACAGTGGTACATACATGTACAGGTAGCCTACAATGGATTTACTGTACCTTACATATTACTGTGTAGGTACCCCAGAAACATGGTCAGGTCACAGGTGTACCGAGTCTGAGCTCCCAAGTTCAGGCACCTAGTGGCCTTATGAAACTCGCATCGTCTTGGATCGCCCTTGGTCCCATGCAAGAACAGCACAACCCTATCAAGCCCTACAAAGCAATGTCAACGAAGACGCCACTGAAACTCGACCGAACATGGCATTCGTGTGAGTGCTGGCGTAACCCTTTTCCAGGAATGTTTCGACAAGGTTGGTAGGCCCGGCTGATCGCGCACGATTGCCTTGCTGCTGTATATTTGATATGGAGCAGTACGTGCTGGAATGATTATTTGTTCAGAGCTGGACTCAACTATTTTGACTTGCATACTTTGTTCATTTTCATCTCTGTTTGTCTTAGTCTCTGTCCAATTTCATCTCTGGAGTTTCGCATCATTTCCATTCGTTTCTGGGTATCTTCGGATCTGCTGGCAGTGCACTCTTTTCGGTCTTTCTTTTCGGTTTTTTTTGTTGCGCCATATTGAATCGACATTATGGGTTGGGGTATACTGGAATACTCTCAGATGGCTGTCCCTCCGGGGACAGCTACCATCGGCGCCTCATCAGTTCCCGGTAAGAACCGATACACATTCGAATCTTCATGTACACTGATCACTCACTGTGCTGTAGAACCAGACGTCGATTCCAGCTCTTTGAAACGCCATGGAGATATCATACTTCAACCGCAGCCTTCAGACAGTCCGAACGATCCACTCAACTGGTAAGGCGTTCTTCGCAAATGAAGAACTCCCATCGCTAAGAACAACCAGGTCTCCAGCATGGAAGGAATCTATCATGGTCATTCTGGCTTTCAGTTCCGGAGTTACGACTTCGTACGCCGCACTTGCAGTACTTGAATTGACATACCGACTAACAATTCATCAGTCTCGGGCCCATGGTCACGCCTGGCTTGGCGGTCGTTGGAGCAAAATACAACGTCAGCCTGGACATGGTGTCGAGTCTGCTGATCGGTTTTCTGGCGTTCTGGATTGGATTTACAACATTCTTCACGGCAGCCGGTGCCAACATCTGGGGTAAACGACCATTCTTCGTGATCTCTACTGGACTCCTTTTCATGACAAATGTTTGGGGGTTCTTCTCTAGCGTATGCGATCTTCACCCTCAAAGAAACTCAAATACATCTGACAGCGTCTAGTCCTTTGGTTCGCTGGCGGCCATGCGTGTTGTACAAGGTATCGCCTCTGCTCCTCTCGAAACCCTTGTTACTTCGACAGTCTCGGACTTGTTCTTTGTGCACCAACGTGGATCGCGTCTTAGCATCTGGGGATGCATGATTGCTTCTGGAGTCCTTCTCGGGTATGTCTCTTATCGTAGCACTATTATGTCTCGTAGCTAAACCTCCTATGCAGTCAAGTCATCTCCGGTTTCATCATCCAAAACATCTCCTTCGAAGCAACCTTCGGCATCTCGGCTTTGATCTACATTCCAATCTTGATCATAATGTACTTTGTTGTAATCGAGACAACATACAATGGGCCGCGCGGTGCCATCATCGAGATCGAAGAAAAGGGGGTATTCAAATCTGCTGAAACAGCGGAATCGGAGACCTACGTGGATAAACTACGACTATGGCGGGGTCGCCTCTCCGCTGAATCGTTCTGGAAGAACACCTGGAAACCCGTTCCGCTCATCGCATATCCTGCGGTTCTGTTCTCCACCATCGTGTACGGCTCCTTCTTCACGTGGCTCCTAACCATCTCTGTCTTGTCTGTTACGGCATTCTCTTCGCCGCCCTACCTCCTGGGTCCAGCACAGATTGGTCTGACCAACTTACCACTCCTTGGTGTCGCTCTTATTGGCGCGCCGCTCTCCGGCTGGATGGTGGACGCAATTGCAAAGGGTATGGCCAAGCGCAACAATGGCGTCTTTGAACCTGAATTCCGCCTCATACTAATGCTCATCGCAACGCCGCTCGCCACTGCAGGTTTTCTCGGATTCGGCATAAGCGTGCATAACGGTGCACCGATTCAATGGCCCATTCTCTTCATGTCGCTACACTCACTTTCCGTACCTTTTGCTTCGCAGGCTTCACTCGCTTACGTCATAGACTGCCATGCGAAAGATGCGAATCAAGCCTTCGTCACCATCAACTTCACCAAAGCAGTGTTTACCTTCATGGCGACCACGTATGCAAATGGACTATATACTAAGATGGGACCCAAGGCGCTGTTCACCGCAATCACAATCGTGAATCTGATGATTTGCTCTTTGACCATTCCAGCCTACGTGTTTGGAAAGAGGTTCAGAGGAATGGTAAGCTGAACATGGCCTTTTTAGTTGTATGAATTCTATGCTAACAAACCTTCCACAGGTCGCTAACAGCGCGTTCGGCCAGAAACTTTCTAGATAAATTTCAATCTCGGATTATGGACATTCTTTTTGTTTAGATTTTAAAAAACTGTTTATTGCAACATCGTATCTCTCTTTTGCTTCATCCATATACAGAGGAGTCCTAGAATCCCCCTTAACTGACTAGTATAATATACACCCTCGTTTCACGCCCCCCGCTTCTTGATACCAACATGGCATTCCTTCGGCTTTTTGGAGAAGCCTTCGTGCGACTCCAGCACCTGCTGGTAGAGCTCAAAGTCGTATCTCCGGAAGATGGTCCCGAGTATAATTTGCAATTCCATTATAGCAACATTCTGTCCAACGCAGGCACGCGGCCCATAGCTGAAAGGGTTGAAGGCCATCTTCTGTCGCTGAGTCAAGTCTAACCACCTCTCAGGCTTGAATTCATCAACGTCGGGTCCCCAGATTTCCTCGAGATGATGGATCGTGTAAGACGGGACTGAAAGTACGGTGCCAACGGGGAAATGTAGGCCATCGAACTCGGTTGCTTTGTTGACTACTATACGCGGCAGACCGATGGCGGATGTGGAGTGGAGCCTCATTCCCTCGTCGATGCAGCGCTTCAGGAATGGCAGATTCTTGACTTGGGCATATGCAGCTGCGTTCTGGCCCTCGGGAATAGCGGCGTCGAGCTCTGCTTGGAGCTGAGGCAGTATGGATCCAGGCCTTGCTCGTTCGCCATGGAGGATCCAGTAGAAGACGCCACATGACGTGTTGGAAATGGTATCTGAACCTGCGATGAGCTGCGTCAAAGCTTCGGCTGTGATCTCGGCTCGTCCCATGTTGTTCCCGTTTGCGTCCTTTCCATTGATTAGTCGTTCCAAAATATCGTTACGGGGTGCGGCCTTCTTCTCTCCAGACTCCATCCCATCGAGCCGATGGGCCACAGCTCTTACAGCAATACCGTTGAGATTAGCGACCGCTTCGACGCCCTTGGTAAAGAATGGATCAGGGAGGTACTTGGCAACGGGTCTTAAGGCCGGTAGCAATCCAAGCGTCGATGAGATCTCGCCCCTCCTGTTCAACACCTCAACCGCAGGCGTGATGCTGATATCCCCTCCATGCGTTAGCTGCGCTTCCACTTCATCTCTTCCCTTTTCTACCATGCCGAACGGGTTGCCAAACGCCAGGTCACCGATGATGTCGAAAGCGAGATAGGAAAACCAAGGCATAGCGTCATACTCTGCGAATCCATTCCGTGTCGGGTACAGGGTCTTGCGGTCGAGTTGTGCGACCCAGCGCTCGATGTTGGACTTCATGTAGGGCTCGAACTCGCCGACGGACTTTGGCGAGAAAGCGTGCGCCATGATCTTGCGCTTGCGCGCGTGGTCGATGCGGTCGCGAGTGTTGAACATGCCAGTAGTGCCCACGACGAAGGCTTCGTAAAAGGTACTAACAATCAATTCATCAGCCACCACCCTCCTTTCGTCTATCGCATCATGGAAAAACACTAATTAGGGCGGCCTACTCCTTCAGGAATCCATTTCCATGTGCATACACCGTCTGCAGCGCTCGCTCGTCGGCAATCGAGACATGGTTATAACCAACCCGCACAATCTTTCCATACTTCCGATGCGCCCAATCTACAGCTGCGAATTTTCTTCCTGAGCGGGCGGAGAGACCGAGCCAGATGTTGCTGAACTTTGCACTGAACGGACCGGGAATGGAAGCCAATGCCCTATTTGTCGTCACGAATGGAACGATGTAGTATGCGAGAAGCAAGACAGGCACTGCGAAAGGAAGCCATGAGAGCAGGGATGGATCGAACATGGCCATCGTGAGTGAGTACTTGTGGTTCACAAAACTCTAAACTTTGGAGCAGAAAGGGACCATCCGACTGGCAGACAGCCAGAAGATGTACGCTCGGTCTGAAATCCCATCTTCGAGCGTTTCATCATGGGGTTATTCCATATCGGTGGAGCATTGTGCAAGTCCAGACGTTGTCGTCCACTTCTGCGGCGGCCTCTAGCAATAGTGGGGTACTGTACATTATCTTATCTTCTCTCCTCCCTATCACAAGGCGGCAACGCTGTAGATCTCAAGATGGATGGGATCCAGTTATCGTGTGGTCCAATCCCTGTATAGTAGTTTGAAGTGTACGCACCCGGCAGTCACGGTAAGGGACTGGATTGAGACTGGCATCCCACTGTAGATGGTAGGAGACAGCCTAATATGACTTGGTAAGTTGCATCAAGATAATGAATGCATAGTGTGTAAAAAGAGGGGGAAGATAGTGAATGTATAGTGTAAAAAGAGGGAGGGCACAGCAACAATATTGATAGTTAATTGCTGCTGATGTAGACAGCCAAAAAGACAGGCAGACAGGAGCAAAAAGAAAAGAAAAGCAAAAAAGGAGAAAAAAAACATACAACAGCAGGGATTCGCCAATGGTCACCCACTTGACTACTAGTCCGCCGGTACGATGCTTATGTAAGGCTGAGCGAACGGGAAGCCCAGTTTTCATCGTCCTGTGGTCGTATGTGAAAGAATGGCCTAAATTTGCAGTATATAAATAATGCTGTAAGTAGAGAGAGAATGTCATGAACTTGTCACTTCTGAACACTTTCCCACAGGCATCCCCAAGAGATTGCGGTACTTTTCTATCTATAATCAAGCGAGGCCACCCACCTACAGCTCATTTGGAGAAGGTGCATTGTGAGCCTGAACGGCGGCAACTTCAGATGTTGTGACGAATATTTGAAACAATCTGAATAGTTCAATTTGTTTACGATTACAATTACAGCTCTATTATATACTATGGAGGAATACCCAAAGCGGTTCCAGTTGTCAGAATAACGAGGTGAAGATGGGAAAAATTACAAAGATCTTGTATACGGGGGGACTGAGAAAGTTTTCGTTGACCAACGACGAGCAGCCTAGTACAATGGGTCCCGAAGCCCAGGTTTGTATGCGTCAATGTCATAGATCCAGGTTTGATACGAAGCTTCATCAAACACACACGTTTGAGTCGCCCCGTTGTCGGTCCACAAAGGCCGTTTCGGCCATTGGCAAAGCTGAGCATTGGCGCCTTTGGAATTGCCAGCAAGGTGAGTAGCGTTGAGGGTAGTAGGCGTCACACCATTCTCAACCCAATCGATCATTACACCCATGTTTGTCTGGGGATAAGGTCCATTAGCCTGATCACTACTTGGGGCACAGTGAGCAGCGCCTGGGACGAGGTATAGTTGCAGGAAATTGGAAAGCTGAGCGTTAGAGTCGTCGAGAGAGAGACCAGGATACATGAAGTTGCGGATAGACTCGTGGAAATGAACAGATGAGCCTGTAGGAACCGAAGGATCAGACTCGCCGTGGTAGACTAGGATCTTGCCGCCGGAATTCCGCATTGTAGTCAGGTTGGGGTTGTTGGTTTGTAGGTCGGGGAATTTCCACATTCCCTGGCTCATCCAGTCCCGCAGGGTATCGTATGTGACGTTGTCCAGGTTGTCCAGGTTCGTTGCGCCCATCTTCTCTTGAAGAAACCGGGCAACCCATTCACCACCTATGGGTGAAATTGAAAGTCCCCAAGTGTTGGTGTTCCAGTTATAAGTTGTCGTGGCATCATCCCAGGTACCACCGGGTTGATAAGAGATCCACACGCGTTTTCCATTGCTGTCGTAAATGCCATCCAGAATCTTTTGGGCTAGCGCAATTCCCTCAACGGAAACGTTACCCTGATTATTGGAATAGCAGTTGTAGGGCATTCCAAGCGTCGCGTTGATGTTGTAATTAAGGAGACAAAGGTCTGACCTGGAGATCACACCATCAACCTTCCCATCGAGGCCGTCGCAGTTCCTGATGGTCTCATTGTGGATCAACTGAAGTTCGCAAGGCCGCGGATAGTAGTTGAGCGTGTGCTCAACGACGTTGGAATATAGGTGCAGGACTTGCTGTTGTCCGTATCGCATAGCTGGCGCTCCGATGATAATGCCATCGTACATGTCACCGTAATGTTGGGCTTGTGACCATGCGCTACGACCTCCCTCAGAGCATCCTTGGTAGTACGTATATACCTTCTTGCTGCCCATTGCGTAGAAGTTCGATGTGAAGGCTTTGCCGATTTCAGTGCATTCACCAGCCCCTTGGTAAGCGAACATGCTGAGCAGATCCTGGTTGATACCCGAGCCGTCCGCCTTAAGTGCAACGGCATCGAAATTGGTCGAGAAGCTGCCGAAGCCTCCATCGGTTCCTCCAGTGGCAGCCCCATAACTGACACCAGCTCCTCTGGAATTTGGCAAGGTGGTGGCATAGCCTGCCCCACCTTGTGTTTGGTAGCGGTTCTTGAAACTACCTGGAGCAGGCATCCAGTAAACAACTTGCACCCTATCGCTTGTTCCAACATGACTGTAGGCAAAGTTCACTTGGCAATAGTCATATGTTGAATCTGGGAACGTTTTTTGGCCCGTGGATACAGCATTATAGACGGCGTTTGCTGTCACAGACGTTGCATCGATGGTGATTCCGGATATGGTTGGTAGGGCCGAGGTTACATAGGATGTCGTGCAAATGCTGGCCAGTGAAGTTGTTGAGTCGATGGCGAGAGCCGCCCCATGGGCGACCCAAGCGACGAGCGCGTAATTACGCATGGTTTTGAATAGAAATAAGAAGCGAGTGTGGTATGAACAGAGTTCTTGCGGAAACAGACGAAGAAAGAAGGAGTGGACGAGTTGATGCTGATTTCACTCTGTGGACAAAACCCTCGACTGGGGGCTCATCTCCCTCAAGTAGAAATAATGTCAATTCACTGACCACGCCGGTCCCGTACTCGCCATCACCAACGTGGCCTTAGTAAGTATTTGTTGCTGCTCCATAGCTTACTTAGCCCACCTCGTCGGGCACCTCGAATCAGGGTTCACGTCCAAAGTCTGCCCCTATCGAAATGAGCGTGTCTGATGCACACAAAATCCAATGTCTAAATGGGTCGAATAGAGGCTAGGACGAGTGACACGACAAGCTAACGATAGTTCGCAGATCTACTCGTTTCATAGGATACGATGGTTAGTAGTAGCTGTCCGATTGTAGAGACTAAGCTTGCAACTTTTGGTGCATAGAAAAAGGTTGAGGAACAGTAAATATTGACGGCGTAGGATATTTTTGGAGAGGCGCTTCGCACCCCTACAAGATCGGTTCAGCTATCTTAAGGCTGTGTGACTAGCAGGGGAAAAGATTGAGATGCAAACGTGCTCGTCAACGGAAATGGTTGCCAAGAATGCATCAGAATAATTTCGACTGTCTTGAAAAGTCGATGCATGCCTTGTTCTTCAGCCCACAGTGATGTTGGTCTTCTTCCGTGAGCCCACGTTCTGTAGTAACAACAAGCTGCATATCCATACATACTTTCCCAAGGTTCAAAGGAATATCTTGCATGACTAGCCTTTCAAATCCACTATCGCCCATCGATTCAGAGATTGAGAACCAGAACTGCTAGTAAGGGAGGGATCCACAGAATAGGACTTGGAATGAATAGTGCGGCAGATCGGCCGGCAGATTGGCAGAGATATCCCGATCCACTCGCTTAGGCGGCGCCATCTACATAAGGTGCTCTATCAGGCTAAACGCGAAAAACATGTTAAACGTGATTTATCACTTGATTTCACTTTGCACCCTTAGTCTGCACCTGAAACGCGTTGGTTAATTTCCCGTTGATATTACTGCATCCGGAAATCAAAAGCTAGTAAATAGCCTCTTATAAAAGTATCAACTCTAGCTACTAGAAAACTAGGCCCGGCTTTAGCTAACTGCTATCTATTAGCGGGCCCCTTTCTAATCTCTTCATCTTATAGTTGTATGTACATACATATGTATGTGAAAGGAGAGTCAAGATTATATATATATATTGAGTAAAAAGCACGAGCGTCATTAACACGTCAGTCACGTTCGTGTGCCTCCAACCACCAATCTGAACACGAACACCAAAGCAAAGTAAATGAAAGCAAAGCTACTCTGAACTATCCTTTGTTACCTGTACCTTTCCTGATTCTTTGTCCTGTACGAAGCTGCTGACATTTCAAATAGTGTGTGTATTATTGGACCTGTTACCTGCCACTCATATGTATAAGGGACAGGACAGCGATAATTTCCCAAGCTCGGAATGCACAAAGCCCGTCAAGGATACCGGTAACTATAGATGCAAGCTAACATGGTGTTTGAAAGTCCAAGTGGACATGCTGCAACGAGTAAGCAATGCTTTGCATGATGTCTCCGCTGAGACTTGATTGACGTAAACAGTCAAGGGGAGAATTCATTTGTTGCGTAAGCTCGTACGTTACTGTATTGCACTGAACAGAAATCTGCAACGATGCCGAAACCCATCCATCTTCTTTGGAGATGACAAATATACAAAGAGCGACGATGTTTCTGAAGTGATTCCGAAAGACTGGAGACATTGTTTCTGAAGTGATCCTGAAAGACTGGAGACATTGTTTCGAAGACCCACGATTGTGTCTTTCCATAGAACAAACTTGAAACTGCGTGGATGTACATGTGGGATGAAGAAACCGCAGGGGTCCAGGTTTTTATGTTGGACATCAATACTTCCCTCGATCGCGATTCAGAAGTGTCACAAATGCAACCAATGAGTGAAGATCTATGCCCTGATACCAGGCTCAACATTAGTACACCTTGCGTATATGTCTTCGTACTCTTCAGTGTTTCAATGCCCCGTCAGCGAGAAAAGTATGATGTTCCTATAGCACCAATATTTCCCCCTGTAACTACTGGCATGTGGTATGGGAAATGGGGTTGTGCACTTTCAGTCCCAGAAACGCGTCTCCGCTTACATCGGCGCCCCCTACCCTACGAAGCGATTAACCTCGCAAACTCATTATAAGGCGTATTCCTCAAAGATGTTTGAGTTTCCTCACTTGGTGTTAGTTCACTCGTACAAAAGACAGAAAGGTGAAACCTGTTTGTATATCATGATAGAGACCTCCCAACTCCTACTACCGAGAACATAATGACTCCAGGTATAACATCTCCCTCCAACGCCAAATCATATCTTCTAGACGTGATGTGTTTTGAGAATGCATCCGAATGGTCAGAACACCGCCAAAGTCTCCTCCGCCTCTCCCTTACAAGGGCATATCGGAAAGAAAAACTCGACCTCCGAGTCTCTAGTTCAAGGACATCTTCCAGTTATTGCCCCCGGTCATACCATAGCTTCCACTAACCGTCTTCTCCTCAATTTCGACCCTATCACCCTCAGGTTTGCTGTTCTTGACCTTCGCCTTCTCTGCCTGCACCTTCTTCGCGTCTTCAGATGCTGCCTCCACAGCCTTCTTCAATGCAGGTGGATTCAGTCCCTTGACCTCCTGTACGAGCTTCCCATCCTTGAACAAGAGGAATGTCGGCATCGCGCGGATGTCGTATTGCTGTGCGATCTCGGGTTGTTCGTCAACGTTGATCTTGGTAAAAACGAACGCGCCGGGGGCGGTGTGGGTCTTAGATAGACCAGCGTAGATGGGTGCGATTTGCTTGCAGGGGGGACACCATGTCGCGTAGAAGTCGGCGATGAGGTAGGTGTGGGATGTGAGGAGAGTGCGGAAGTGGAGGGGGGCGGTGATTTCGGTAGGGCCAGACATTGTTTATAGGTGGTGTTTTGTAGGTAAGTGTAGTGAATGCAGTGGGCTGCTTGGTGTAATATGTGTGCAGTGGTAGTTGGGTTGTTCGAGGTGGGGTGGAATGTTGTGGCCGACGCTGTGCTGTGGATGAGTAGGTTTAATGGTAAGCGAGTAGATTTTTGGAAATCTTATATAGGTGTTGGCCAGTATGGCGTGCTGCTGTAGAATCTTCTGCAGAGCCGTGGTTTCCTATCTTACGGAGAACTTCGGTCATCCTTCAAGGTCTCGCCAATGCCTACATTTGTCAGCTACCGTTGTGCTGCATGAGCGCGCCGCAAACAGAGAAAATGGGTTGGAAACATCTACGCAGAGCTTTTCTGTTTGTGTGTAATCAGTGTTGGGATGGTTGTAATTACTCATGCTGGCACTTGCACGCAAGTTCGGGGATGCCTAAGGGTACACAATAATCTATACACGATGGAGCTTCGCTGCGTCAATAATGATCACCTTTTCATCCTTTGACTATGTAGAAAGTGATTGTTTAATGATAAGAATCGATATTCGGCATTTGCCCATCGTCATAGTAGAGTAATTATCAATGCTTGTCTGACTAAGAAAAGAGGACACGTTCACACCTGCCGCCAAGCATCCGCCCACCAACCCACCGTGCATCATCTATCAAGAGCTCTTCCAAGCTCCATCCCACTCACAAATATCTTCTACACCACACCTGAGGCTCAATTTCGTTTTTGTAGCCCTCCACAATGCTGTTCAAACTCGCATTCTTACCGGCAATCGTCGCCGCTTCTTCGGCCGTCATCGATCTCATCCCCTCTAACTTCGACGACATCGTACTCAAGTCCGGCAAGCCCGCGCTTGTAGAATTCTTTGCACCATGGTGTGGTCACTGCAAGAACCTTGCGCCAGTATGGGAGGAGCTGGCCGCCACATTCTCCTATGCCTCCAATAAAGTCACAATCGCCAAAGTCGACGCCGATGCAGAGAAGGATTTGGGACGGAAGTTTGGTGTACAGGGTTTCCCCACGCTGAAGTGGTTTGATGGAAAGAGCGACAAGCCAGAGGAGTACAGTGGTGGACGTGATCTTGAGAGTCTGCAGAAGTGGGTAACAGACAAGACGGGAATACGACCGAAGACCAAGGGGAAGCTTCCGAGCCAGGTCGTTTTCCTCGACGACAACAGCTTTAAGCAGAAGGTCGGAAAGGATCAGGATGTGTTGGTTGCTTTCACCGCGCCGTGGTGTGGACGTAAGTCATGATACTCCATTCTACTTAGGGAAGACTCGAGTAAAGGCTTCTGGAAGGTAGTTGGATTTGAGGAGCTCTAGCTAACTATCTTGTGTGCAGACTGCAAATCCCTCGCTCCCGTTTGGGAAACCCTTGCCAACGACTTCGTCAGCGAGCCCGATGTCATAATCGCCAAAGTCGACGCCGAAGCCGAGAACTCCAAGGCCCTCGCCAAAGAGCAAGGCGTCTCATCCTACCCTACCATCAAGTACTTCAAGAAGGGCTCCACCGAGCCACTCCTGTACGAGGGTGGTCGCGCCGAGGGCGACTTTGTGCAGTTCATCAACACAAACGCTGGCACTCACCGCGCAGTTGGTGGCGGTCTTGATGCCACAGGTGGCACTATCGAGGCTCTCGACCTGATCGTCTCCAAGTTCTCCACCGCCTATGCTGACGGAATCGAGGAGGCGACCCAAGCTGCTGCTGGCCTCAAGGACAAGTACGCCCAGTACTACGTCAAAGCCTTCACCAAGATCAGCGCCAACAAGGAGTATGCTGAGAAGGAGTACAAGCGTCTACAGGGCCTGATTACCAAGGGCAACCTCGCCCCCGAGAAGCTGGACGATCTCGCGAGCCGAAGCAACATCCTCAAGAGGTTCTTGCCTCAGACAAAGGATAAGAGCGAGCTATAGGCTGGCTCAAATATCTGGTCTTCCTGGTCTTCAATTTTATTCATGCTTGGGACATGTTTTATGTATCGCCTGTTCTTTCCACAGATGGAATGAGGTTGCGTACATTACGGATGGCGTCTATAGCGATTGTATGGAAATGAGAATGAAAACGATTCGGCGATGAATGCTGGTATGATTATGGCGTCTCAATTTAAACGGTCAATCCTGCTACGTGAATGAATAGAAACTCCAAATCCTCTGCTCATCGATATTTCCCCGCATTAAAAATATGCTCCATAGCAATCTCGATGCATCTTAAGGAAGACCACCAAAAAAGATCCTACTTTCCCGACCCGGACGGCTTCCCATCTGTCTGAATTGTAGCTTCGAGGTTGTCGAGTCGCCGTGACATGTCATCCACTGTCCCGATGCATCAGTACACCTCGAGATCAACATGACAAGGCAACAATCCCTCGTCCCCAAGAACCATACTTGAAATTTTCAAATCGCGTATGAATGGATCGTGACTTACTCTTGGCAAGCAGCTCGCTGCTTATGGAGCTGAACTTGGTGTTCAACTGATTCAGCAGCTCATCGACTACTGCAGTGAGCTCCGATGTCCCGGTGTCATTGCTAGAGTTGATCGATAGCTGTAGCAGTAGTTAGTTTGAAGACCTTGTAGAGGACACAATCATCACGTACGCCAGTGTCGTTGGGTGGAGCGCGGTTCGCCATTTCGAATATTTGGTTTGAGAGCTTGCTGGGAGAGAGGCCTTGAAATGCAAATGTGTAAAGTAGGTTGAAGGAAACCCTGTGAAGGAGATTGTATATTTCGTGACAGTAGCCTGTTGTATCTATGGTAGGTATTCGCGTCGTGGGGAAAGCACCAATGAAAGGTAACCGCACGTGAGTACCTGTTCGTGCCGCGGCCCATTCCCAATCCGCGGGCGGTCAGATTAGCGCCTGCCAAAAATTAATCTTGCGCCAAGATTTCGGACCTCGATTTTCAATTCGAAGCTCTCAACCAGCTCATTTCGCAAACTTCACCTCTCCTTCTTCCCTCACGTTCAAGAAGTTTCAGAATGGCTAAAAGCAAGCTTCTGTCCGCACTGGACAACGAAAAGGGCCGCAACTTCAAACTCGAGAAGCAGCGGAAACAAGAAAAAGAAGCACGGAAGCGCAAAGCGAAGCACATCTCCGCCGAGGACGGTAACGACGGTGAAGAGGATGACGGCGTGTCATTAGCTGAGGAAGTTGAAGCTGCAGTCAATGGCCAGGCGAAGAAGGAAAAGAAGAAGGACAAAAAGAAGGGCCTCAAACCCGCTCCCGCCCCGGCGGTCGAGGAACCGGAATGGGAAACGGATGAGAGCGACGAAGAAATCGACAGCGAAGACGAGCTTGACGATGACGATGATATTCCAGACCGTGCGGCATTGGACTTATCGCGCCTTGAAGACAGCGACAGCGAAGGCATGTTCGACTCAGACGAGGAGGAGGAGGGCGAGGAAGACGACGATGAGGAGGAAGACCCCGAAGCTGAAGACGACATCCCATTGTCTGACATCGAATCTCTCGCGTCCGAAGACAAGGGCGACATCATCCCACACCAGCGCCTCACCATCAACAACACCGCCGCACTCACCGCGGCCTTGAACCGCATCTCCCTGCCCTACTCCAAACTCGCGTTCTCGGAATACCAATCCATCACAACCGATGAGCCCGTCGACATCCCCGACGTGGAAGACGATCTCAACAGAGAGTTGGCGTTCTATAAGCAGTCTCTGTCTGCGGTTAAGGAGGCGCGACAGCAGCTGAAAAAGGAGGGTGTGCCGTGGTCGCGGCCTGTGGATTACTTTGCTGAGATGGTGAAGAGCGATGAACATATGGGCAAGATCAAGGCGAAGCTTGTGGATGACGCGGCGGGCAAGAAGGCATCCGCTGAGGCGAGGAAACAGAGGGATCTTAAGAAGTTTGGAAAGCAAGTTCAGGTTGCTAAGCTGCAGGAGCGTGCGAAGGAAAAGAGGGATACACTTGAGAAGATCAGTCTTCTCAAGAGGAGTACGTTCTGCTATACACGATTATTCGTTAACATGCTAACACAAGTCCCAGAACGTCAAGGCGCCGACGTAACAACTACCAACGAAGAAGATCTCTTCGACGTCGAACTCGACAAGGCCGAAAAGCCCACCAAAGACCAACGCGGTCCCAAACCTAAGTCCGCAGGCGCTTCCTCTGGAGGCACCGGCCGCCGCTCTTCCATGGGCGGCTCAGGCAAACGCAAGGCTTCCTCCGGCGACCGCGATGGGGGCGACGATGACGGCAAACCAAACTTCAAGCGCCAGAAGAAGGACTCAAAGTACGGCTTTGGAGGTAAGAAGAGACACGCAAAGAGCAATGATGCCATCTCCAGCGCCGATGGAAGGGGGTTCAGCGCGAAGAAGATGAAGGCTGGCGGCGCGCACAAGAGGTTAGGCAAGGATAGGAGGGCGAAGAGGAATTAGGTTGATCGAGGGACAGAGTGCACAACGGCGTTTTGGCGTTCCGTGGATGTCGCTACTGGTCTCTTGTTTCTCATTGCAGGAGGCGGGAAAGTAGATCGTGAAGAGCTATGCAGTTGTTTCGGCAGACGGGCAGAGTTGCTCCTTGAAGATACCATTATCTATCCACGTGTATGCCAATCCCGTCACCGGCAATGTCGAGAGTGAAATAACATGCTGGGGGCAAAATAGCAGGCTTTGCGTCCAACGATCGTCTCGAATGAGTCGCAATGCAAACAAGAAGGCGGTTGGTTCATCTCCAGGATCGTCTTGAACTTATTTGACTTGTCTATTGCCCACGTGAAATCGTCCGTCGCTTCAATCATATCCCAAACTCCAAGAAATGCAAACACCTCCACCAACGCCATCATATGCATGCCCCCCTCTCCTCTGCTGCTCCTCTCAATGCCCATGATTTGCACCCCTCAACCACCCCCCCGTCCAAGAATTTCCTCCCTCTCCAGCACTTCCGGTTTAAATTTGATCAAGAAGACCGTTTTCCCTGGCCAAAGCCCTGCCTTGTCTTCGCCCTCCTGATCCGCCACACTGATAGCATGCACGCCCTCTGTCGCAAACCCCGCTCCATCGCACACTCCCTCAATAATACCCGCCACAAACGCCGCACAGTTCAACCCTGACATGTCGCGGGGGAGGGAGATGTACTGGTTGACCAAGGGCTCGTTGTCGTAGAGCATGAACTGTCCTGGCACGGCATCAGAGCGCTCGAGAGAGTCGGCGGCGCGGCCGAAGAGATGCCGCCATAGTTGCTGCGCGATGAATTGTACGAGTGGGAGGATTCGCGTGGGCCGGATAGCGCCGAGAGGGTTGGCGGAGCGCGTTAAGAGGAGGTCGAGGAGCCGGACGCCGAGAGGGTAGCCTTGATCATTCAATCTATATTCCCTCAATATTAGTTCCATAATCTTTTGTGTTCTCAAACTCCGTAGTAGACATGTTCGTGGTGGGGGTGGGATGGAGGAGGAGGAGGAGGAGAACGTCCGCACCGTTTCTCAAGATCTACCATGTTCTTCGCCCTCTTCTGCGCATAGCTTATCATCTCCACGAACAGGTATGCAAAGGCTGCGCGACTGAGCTCGGAGTTCTTGCTACGGTTCAGGTTGCGGTCGTAGATTGTTTTCTTGTTTGATGGGTAGCGGAGGCCGGGGGCCTGGTTCGAGGCGCCGCTCATGGCTGCTGCTGGAGATGGGGCGGTTTGGTGGATATGTGGATTCTGATCAGAGGGTTGAGTTTGTAGGTCCGGGGTTACGCGAATATCTGGCAGGAGTCTGAGGTCAAGATGTTGAAGCTGGAGATTGAGAGTGAATAGTGGGTCAAAGGTCGTGCATTGAGCTTGCACGCTTCGAGGTTGGGGCGGCCAAGACTCACAGGACGACCTCAGATCTTGCGGTCGTTTGACATCTCCTGCTACGCTACAATTTTCATCATCTAGGGAGCGCCTGAAGTCATTAACTCAATCCCACAGTTCTGCTATATTTTGCTGCGAAATTGCCATTTTGAATTCACTCAAGGAGCTTGCCTGGTATGTGTGCTCTTCGTGTCGATATTGATAACCCTATCCAGAGGAGGAGGGACTCATTCATTCGCTCGGTCTAGGAAATTTCCATCGATATTCAAATTTTAGACGATTGTCGGTAAGAACTTCGCTCACAATACACATCACAAGCGGAACAACAGATTACTCATTTGCTGGATTTCGTTCGATGTGGTACGTTCGACGCTTACGGAAATCTATAAGCCACGGCATACCGTACATCAACATGTGAATATGCCGTCCACAATGACACCAAGTTGCTAGACATACTCAGCTGTCCGACTCCAAATATGCATAATCTTCCCAAGATCCTCCCAAGAGTAGTGGTGAAAGAGAAGGGAGCAAGTATCTCAGATGCTAGACTCGTTGTAATCGGCCTGAATGCGATGAGAGAAGTCAACCAAGTCGCGCCTGAGTCGCCGACCAGCATGCTCCGCACCGGTTGCCGGAATGTATACTCCCCCATCCTCCTGTTGGTTTTCTGTATTGTTATAAGTGACGTCTACGCCAATAATGACGTTTCCCTTCTGCGCAGATGGAGCGAACGCGGGGACTGGATTCTCAGCCAGGCCCT
Source organism: Pleomassaria siparia CBS 279.74 (assembly GCA_010093715.1). Classification (NCBI taxonomy): domain Eukaryota; kingdom Fungi; phylum Ascomycota; class Dothideomycetes; order Pleosporales; family Pleomassariaceae; genus Pleomassaria; species Pleomassaria siparia. Next base: position 488,562 of record MU005777.1, on the reverse strand, counting down.
TCTCGGGGTATTTCCACTTCCGGTACCACTTCATGGTGGAGAGTTACATGGAGGACCGCTTAGCTTTCAACTGTTCGAACAGAATTCCGAAGTCTGTTCGTTCAATGCGTAACTCAACAGGAAGGACCACAAGAGCGTTATCAGGTGTTACGTCTGATTCGCGCTCTCCGGACTCTTCAATTTCCAACTGGTTGCGAAGAACGCGGATAGTTGACCGCTCTTGAACCAAGACTGCACGGAGACCGCGTTCGGTGGTTTCGTGCCTCGAGCATTCATCGTATGACCTTTCTTCTTGCTTGTCTAACGCATGTTGAACTGCTTCGAGCTGGTTCTCCAACTTCGCATTTGCCTCTTCCAGATTCTTTTTCTTTTGCCTCTCATCTTTGAGCCTAGCCATCCTCTCTTCGTCCTGAACACGCAACTCTCTATTTTCTTCCCGCAAGGCTTTGATCCTCTCGTACATCAGTTCATTGTCCTTCATCATCTCTTCGTCCTGAATGCACAACTCTCTATTTTCTTCCCGCAAGGCTTCGATCCTCTCGTACATTAGTTCATTATCCTCCATCCTCTCTTCATCCTGAATGCACAACTCTCTATTTTCTTCCCTCAAGGCTTCGATCCTCTCGTACATCAGTTCATTGTCCTTCATCATCTCTTCGTCCTGAATGCACAACTCTCTATTTTCTTCCCGCAAGGCTTCGATCCTCTCGGACATTAGTTCATTGTCCTCCATCAACACCTTGTTCAGCTGCTCGATCTCAGAATATACATCTTTGCGTTCCAGACTCTGGATTCTAGACTCAAGCTCTTTGATAACAGATTGATGTTTGCGAAGTTGCACGTCTTGCTGCTGAGCAAACGCGTAGATGCGATCCTCCTGGGACTTGATCGTCTCCTCGTGGTTCTTGGCCCGGGATTTCCATTCGTCTCGCTCGCGCGCCAGAGCTTCGATGATGCTATTATCCTGAGCTTGCCCCTGTTCACTCGATGAGTTTCCCAGGGCTTGCCGTTGAACTTTCGAAATTGTGTTTTCGAACCATTCAAAGTCCACATTGTTTGCGGCCCGCAGAAGCGAAACCGACTGTTGTAGACGCTGATGATCGGTCAAAGAAGCCATACCGCCGACCGACTCTTGAATCGAAGGAGAAGCTAGAGGTGGAACAGACAGAGATGGAGCTGAACAGTTGTCGCCTGGTGGCGAAGTAGGGTCGGACATGATCCAATCTTCGTCAGTATAACTCTTTTCCCCTCTTTGTAGAAAGGGATTACTTTGATTGTTCTGTGGAGGGAGCGAGCAAGAAACGAGTCAGCGGGTGTACTCGAGCGTCTCGCTGTCCGCAACAACGCTGTGGAAGAGAGTGGAGATACAAGGAAGGAAGAGAAACAGACCGTTTTGGTCCCAAAGATGTAAACAAAAGAGTGGATAGATGCCCTCTCGCTGGTGAAGGAGCGTGGGTGGAGTAAGCTCCAATCGAATGCCCCACCCGCTGTCAATACAGCTTGGACGGAGCGTAAAGAAGACGAATCAGATGAATGCACTTGCGTCGTCAAAAGAAGTCAGAAGTAAGAGCAAGGTATTCTGAACGAGGTGTCATCGCCTTGGGCGGAGGTCAGGTAGGGTGAAGTTGGAGACGGACGCTGCGATATAGTGAGTGGGGCTAAATCCGACGCGCTAGCACGTGAGGTGATTGTGTCCAAATCTGTCTAAGAGGATTTGGACATGTATCTACAAGTGAGCCTGAAATGTGTCGCAGGTCTTTGAAAAGCTTAACGTGGCCAGTCTGACGTACTACGGTACAATTAGGGTTAAGGAGGTGTCGTAGTGTCTAAGGTTAGCAGTACGTACGTATAGAAGGGCAGACAGAAAGGCACTGTACGTTCTGTAATTAGTACGGTACTAATATAGTAAATAGTATCTATAATACAGCTACACGTAATCTGTAGTACGTACGTACATGCCCTTATTCTTAACACCTAATATCCTTATTTTTAATACCTAATGTAATCTAATAGGTTGTTTAAATTACTCCTTACTACGCGCCTTCGCAGCTAATTCTTCTGTAGTTAAAGCGCCTTAATTATATTTCTACGCAGGACATTCCTATTAATTAATACAGTCCTTCTGCCTCTGCTAAAGGCCCTCTCGCACTTACAGCTAGTAGTAGGGATTAATAGGAAATTAAGGGTAATCTTAAATAGTGTAGGATACGTATAACGGCTAATTTGCACCTACTAGGTAAGAGGATTATTATTAAATAGAGGAGACCTGTCTTTACTTTTAAGCTTTTCCTAAATAGGTAATTAGACTATAGTTTTAAGGGATATTACGCTAAATAACTTAGCTTAGTTAGTTAATTAATTAATTAATTAATTAATTTGCGCGGGGGAGGGCCCTATATCTACCTACTTAATAGTAATTATTATAATACTTCTGCAACTCTATTGTTTTTTTAGCCTTTTTAAAGGCGTAATTACCTATAAGTAGTAAGTAATTAATAGATATTAAAGCCTTATATTTAGTGTTGTAATATTTGCCCTAGGGGAGCTTCTAGCGGGTAGGCTTATTATCCTTATCCTCCTGTAGCTTATTATTATCTCTATCCTAATTAACGTACTCCTATATAATTACCCTTATTAAGGCCTTAGCCTTCTTATACTAGATAGGGTAATTTCTTTACTTATCCTTAAACTATTATATCTAGAGTTGTAGATTAAGGATTATTACAACGCAGTAATATAATATAGGGACGTTAATAATAATCTATATAGAGTATTAGTAGGATTATACGCAATAAAACGTAATAAAACGCGTATATACGCACCTTTCCCTAGTATGTAAGCAACTTCTTAAGGCCGTATAATACGCTGTTTTTTAAGTAGTAATTATTAGCCTTAAATTTAAGCTTATCCTTTATCTTAAGAAGCTCTGTGTAGAGGAATTAGAGGTTAATAATTGCTAGCTAAAGTAATCCTTGCTTACTATTACCCTTAAGGCGTTTTATTATTTAATAGAAGGACTATAAGAAGTTACAAAGTTATTAAGCCTAATCCTAATTATCCTCTATAATTATATCTAATAGAGCTGCGCTGCCTATAACCTTAGAGTCCTTATTATTAATATTATTATTTGTGCGCTACCTTTATATAAATTAGTTAATAGGGTCTTTAAGCTTAATATAACGTAAAAGTATAATATAAGGCCCTTAAGGTTATAGAGACCTAGGGAGGGTGCAGATAGATTACGTAGACCCTAAGTTACGTAGAATTACGTATATATATCTAGATTAGTGTAAGCTTAGCTTACTAGCAATTCGTCTTATCTATATTAGACTAGTTCTAACTATCTATCCTATAATACTATCTCTTCTATCTCTATTACTTAATTATTAACTACTTGCCTAAGTAACCTCTTTACATTTAAATTACTCTCCCTTCTATTTACGTTAAAGGTAACTAGTTACTAGATTATATAATGTCTAGAAATCCTACCTAACCTAACGTTGCTGCAGAAGGCATGCGTAACAACGCATCTGCCTTACTAATAGGGGCTTTAGGCTCCCCTTAATAAGGCAGAGAGGAATCTATAATACTATAGATAGAGTTACTAAAGGGATTTAAAATACCTGCAGATCTGTTGCTAGACCTAAGGGATCTAAGGGAGGCACTAGCTAGCTTAACGCTAGGCCTAGATGCTTTGCCCTCTAATCTATAGTTACCTTCTAAATTAGTATTCTAAGGGTTAGAAGATGCCTAGGTACTTTACCCTAGAGTCTTTAACCCTGTGTTGCAACTAGGTTAGCAACCTTTATACGTTTAAGGCCCTAAGGGTAGTTAACAGAATACTAAAGGGGGTTAATAGCTTTAATAGCCCTTATTAGCCTAGAATAGTAGTAATATAACTGCTTTAGCTTAGGAAGCTGTAGATATACTATAATAGGCTAGAAGAACTAAAGAGAACTAGAAGTTAAAGCTTCTAAAGGAAGCTAAGGAGGCTTATAATAATAAAGACCTAACCTTATTTAACTTATTAAAGTTAGATAGAGAAGGGGAAGTAGTACTAGAATCTACAGGATTATAAGCTGCGTTGCCTAGGCTAGAGCTACCTTATATCTTTAGAAAGAAGAATAGGTTAGACTATAACTAATAAGAACAGGATTATAAGTATTATTTTATTTAGTTACCTTATAAGTTTATAAATAAGATATAGAGAGTTAATTTTAGAGTAAGATATATATTAGAGATACTAAAGACTCTATAGTTAACATATAGAGATAAGAAAAGAGCCCTTAATCTATTCTAGACTCCTACTTAGTCCTATCTAAAGGACATAATGCTTAATTTATTAGGAACTTGCTAGGAACAGATGTAAAACGCTTATATTTCTATTAAAGAGTATAAACAGAAAAGAAATTAGTCTCTAATAGAACTTCTTAACTTTCTTAGACTATTTTAGACTAAACTAGGTTAGAACTCCTAGGAACTCTAGGTAATAGAATATATTAGATTACTTTTAGATTCTATTACTAAAGACCTAATGCTCTTACCTGTAGATGCGCAATCTACGTTAGCATAAATAGAGGAATAGGTAAATATTATTAGTAGACGTTATACTAGTAATAAGGGGGCTAAAAGCTTAGAGAAGGGGAAGAGCTGTAATAGAAAGCGTTAGTGCCTTACTAATAACACATAAGGGGACGTAGGGTCCTTAAAGCTAGCTAAGAAACCCCGCCTTAGTAGTAAAGGCAGTAGTTAGCTTAAAAAGGCCTAATCTAGCGCAAAAAGGTCTACGTTAGATAAATCTAAACTTACCTACTATAAATATAGTAAGGAAGGGTATTTTGCGTAAGATTATTCTTAAGGGGATAATAGAGAAGGTAAAAGTACTAAAAGAGGGTTAGGAAAAGCTAAAGGGTAATTAGGGACCTAGTTCCCTACCTAGCTGCCTATATTAGAGTTAAAAAGGAACTTAGTAACTAGGGAACACTATATAACGCCTTATTTCCTAAACTAACGCGCATGTTAACAGTTAGAGTCGCGCTTAGGGTTACTAAGGGCTTAGAAGCGTTAATAGATAGAGTATTATAATTAAATCTTATATCTACTTAATTTGCAAAAGAATATAATCTCCTAATTATACTACTATCTAAGCTAATAGCAGAGACTGCTAATAGTACAAGTATAACAGTATATAGGATAATAGCTGCAGACGTTACTATAACTAATAGCAGAGGGAAGAAATAAGTATATACTATTCCTTTTATTATAGCAGACCTTAAATAGTATCTAATATACCTAGGACTGCCCTAGATTAACGCGTATAATCTAAAGCTAAGTTATATTAGCTAGCGTATATTCTTTAGGGAGATAAAGGATAAAAAGAAGCTGTTACACTCTAAGGTTAGCCTTAAAATAGCTAAAGAGTTTAACAGAACTATAAGAACCTATAGGAATAATATATATGCCTATATAGTTAGTTTAGTTAATATTTTGCCCTATTATAGGTTAAATAATGCTACTTGTCCTCTAGAATATAAAGAGTATAAGGACCTAGGGTTAGTAAAGGAAGTAAACAGACTTCTAGTCTATAGACCCTAAGATTTAGAGATTAAACTTAAAGAAGGTAAATCTCTGCCCTATTAACCGCTGTACAACCTGTTAGCACATAAATTAAGCATTCTAAGGACCTATATCTATAAATACCTCTATAAGGGTTTTATTAGAAGATTAAGGTTCCTAGTAGAGGCACCTATCCTCTTTATAAAGAAGAAAGATAGCAGCTTAAGGCTTTATGTTAATTATTAGGGTCTTAACAAGATTATAATTAAGAATAGACACCTATTACCCCTTATTATAGAGTCTCTTAAACGCTTAGCAAGTGCAAAGTTTTTTACAAAATTTAATCTTAAAGATGCCTACTATTATATAAGAGTAAAGGTAGGAGATAAGTAGAAGACTGCGTTTAGAATAAGATATAGCTATTTTAAGTATTTAGTAATGCCTTTTAGCTTAACTAATGCACTAGCTTAATTCTAGGCCTATATTAACTAAGCGTTAGCTAGGTTAATAGATATTATATATATTGTCTATCTAGATAATATTCTAATCTTTAGTAAGACTAAAGAAGACTATATAGCACATGTAAAGGAAGTCCTTAGGAGATTACGTAAAGCAAAGCTTAAATTAAACCTTAAGAAGTATAAGTAGCATACTAGGGAAATAGAGTACCTAGGTTACATTATAGCACTAGAAGGGATTAAGATTAACCCTAACTAGGTTAAAATAATTACAGATTAGCTAGAACTAAGGACTATGTAAGATATTAGAGTGTTTATTAGATTTATAAACTATTACAGGTAATTTATTAATAGATTTTTAAGAATCGCGCTGCCTCTAACTAAATTAACCTAAAAAGGGCCAAATGCTGCTAAAGGTAGCCCTGCCTAAAGGAGAGAGGAGAGTGTAGGATTAAATATTAGACTAGAGGGAAGGAAGTCCTTTTAAGTATTAAAGGATTCTTTCCTAAATATACTAATTCTTGCTTATTTTAAGAGAGACTGCAAAATAAAGATAGAAGTAGATGCTTCTAGCAGAGTAATCTTAGGCATATTCTCCTAATTAGTGCTAGAACTAGCTAAAAAGGCCTAGTAGAGGCTAATTAACTTCTTTTTAAGGAAGTTAATAAAGGAATAGTATAATTATAATACTTATAACGCAGAACTATTAGTAATAGTTAAGAGTTATAAGTACTAGCGCTATTACCTTAAGGCTCTTCTATTTAATCTCCTTATAGATTATAATAACCTACGTTAGTTTATAGAAACAAAGAGTCTAAATAGCTGCTAAGTACGCTCTTATTTTAAACTAATAAAGTATAATTTTGTAATTACACACTAGCCTAGATTAACTAATCCTGCTAATAGACCTTTAAGAAGGCTAGATTACATAGCTAAAAGGTAATCTCTATTAAATAAGCATAATAAGGCCTTTATTAGCCTAATATAGGACCTTCTAAGTAAAACAGAATATACTAAAGCTCTGTTAGTATTAGCTGTAATAACACGTGCTAAGAAGTTAAGAACTAACTTTAACAAAGCTACAGAAGATAATCTAGACGTCTCCCCTATCCCTAGGGATTAAGGAGATAACCTAGAGGATATAGTAGGAGATACTAAGGACTTAGATGTTACCTCTAATAAGTTAGAGGATAAGAAGGGCTAAGATAGGCTAATACTCCCTATCTAAAGGCAGTTAGACCTAGTAGAACTAGAAACGCTAGAAGAGCGTTTAGCTGCAATTAGGCAGGCTTATAATAATCCTATATTAGGACACTTTAGAGTAAGGCGCACACTTAAGAAAGTAATGCGTAAATACTAGTAGAAGAATATAAGAAAGGACGTTAAAGACTATTACTATAACTATAATTATTGCATATAGGTAAAAGCTCTAAAATACTAACCTTATAGACTTCTATAACTAATTAAACCTCCTATAGGTTTATAGCAGGATGTTACTATAGACTTTATTATAGAATTACCTCTAAGTAAGTACTTAGGGCAAGTGTATAATTTAATACTAGTAGTAGTAGATAAGTTAACTAAAATAGCCTACTATATCCTAGTAAGATCTAATTAGGATGCCTGTAACCTAGCATAAGTCTAGATTAGAGATATTATTAGACTCTATAGAGTCCTATAATAGGTTATCTTAGATAGGGGCCTAATAATAAACTTAAAATTTTAGGATACTTTTAATTACTACCTAAATAGGAGATAAGTCCTTACTTCTGCTTTTTACCCTTAGATAGATAGACAGACAGAATAACAAAATTAGACCCTAGAACAGTATCTTAGGTGCTTTTATTATCTAGAATAGGATAATTAGGTAATGTAGTTGCTAATTGCGGAGTTTGCGTATAATAATAGCATATACGCAGTAATAGAAGTGTTACTATTTAAAGCATACTATAGTGCAGACCTAAGGGGCCTAAATTAGCCTAGAATAGCCCTTAGAGATAGAGAATCTCCCTTAGTACTTAGGGCTGCTGCATATGTGCTTACTATCTAAGCTAAGTATAGAAGGAAGATCTTAGCAAGTAATGTCTATTAAAAGACTTACTAAAATAGAAAACGCATGCACCTAGATTTAAATATTAGTAACTAAGTAATAGTATTAAACCGCTACATAAGGTTATTAAGGCTAAAGAAGAAGCTAGATTAGAAATTTATTAGACCTAGGACTATTATAGCTAAGATTAGCCTAACAGCATATAAAGTTAATATCCTAGGGGTTAAAAGTATCTACCTAGTCTTCTATATATCCCTATTAGAACTATATAAGCTAAAAGGCTTATTACTATACCTAGAGGACCTAGTTATAGACACCTTAAGGGAATATAGTAATAACGTATATAACGTAGAAAAAATTATTAAGAGAAGATAAAACAGTATTAGAGTATAAGAATACCTAATAAAGTAGCGTAGTTACACCCCTAAAGAGAACTCTTAGGAACTAGGCCTAAACATTAGTAAAGAAGCTCTTAGAAAGTTCTAGAAAGACTATAGCATCTAACAGAAAAGGACAAAGAAGCTAGTTAAATCTATTTAGACCTAAGTAGTAAAGCAAGGGTAAGGATAACCTTTTAAAAGAGGGGGATAGGTTAAAGATGCGTCCTTTCTCTTATAAGAATACCTATTATCCTAGAAGACTATACTCCCTTATAGAGAAGGGAGGATATAGTATCTTTACTATAGAGAAGAGAGGATGCAGTATGTAAAGAAAAGAAAGGGATAAAGAATAGAAAGAAGTGTCTTATATATCTAAAGGGATAATAATAGACCTACTTTAAACTAAAGCCTCTAAGGTAATCCTTACTTGTCCCTAATAAGTCTATTATAGGCTAAAATAGCCTAAGTTAGCAAAGAAGCTCTAGAATAGTAGCATACCTCTACTAATTTCCCTATAGGCAGGTTTATAGTGTTTAACGGTGTTACTAGAGTAAACTAGAAGGATCTAAAAAATACTCTATAAGTAGACTTAGAGATATTTATAAAAAAGGTTACCTAGTTATTTTTTTAAGATAGTAAATATTAAGAATAATATTAAAAATATAAAGGGATTTACAGTAGCGAGCTGATTTAAAGAATTAATAAGACTAAATTCTAAGGAACTAGAGAGTTGCTAGTTCTAAGCTATCTATATAGCCTCTAATTATATAATTCCCTATTACGTAGCTAACGTAACCCTAGCGCTGCGCTAGGTGTTTACTAGCCCCTCTTATAATTACCTCCCCTCTTAAGGCAACTATCCTTAGTTACTATAGAGGTTATTCTGCTAATTTTCCTTTAGCTCTAGGCAGCTATAGGACGTTCCTATTAGCTCGCTTAGCTAGCGCGGTTTTTTATAGAATGCGAGAATATTAATAATATTATAATAATAATTATGCAATACTATTTGCTAAACTACCTTTCTTATTCTTTATATCTAACTTAATCTTACGTCTCTGCCTAAACGCCTACGTCTTAACTTTATATCTCTTACTTCCCTCTATTTTAATAGTTTAACTTTAACTTTAATATAGTACGTGCTCTAAAGGTTTTATTTTACTAGCGCTAACCTTATAGGTAGGCTACCCTAGTTATAAGTCGCGCCTACCCTATAGTTTAATTTAACTATCTAATATACTTGCGTTATTCTAAGCAAATTTAAGAGGGGGTCTATTATAACAGGGGTACTAATAAGAAGTGCGCGTATTATGCCTATTAGCATAAATATTACAACCCTATCTCTAATTCTTTTATTTACTAGGTTAACTATCTTATGCGCTATAAGGGCAGGCTCCCTGCTATTACTTTAGCTTACTACCCCTAGCGTTGCGCCGCGTTAGCGCTAGAGGTACGCACCTATACTAAGGAGGTAGAGGCTTACCTTATTAAGGTTAAGTAACATAGTAGAACTTGCTGCTCTATAGGTAGTAATACTAGTCTTCTAGTTATTTAGGCCTTAAATAATATTTATACTACCTTAATTAGTATTCTAGATATCTAGCGTTTAGAAGTATATTTCTCCCTTTCTGCTCTACGCCGTCGTACTAACTTCGCATAGGCTAGTCTTACCCTGCTTAGCCCTACTAACGCGCCTCTTAATAATATCTCTTCCTAGTACTCCTCCTCTAAATCTAACTCTAATAATAATAATAATAACGCTAGTAATAATAAAGGTGCTCTAGTTAATAAAGAGGAGGGTTAAGGGGATAAGGGTAGTAAAGCTCTAGTAGAGGAAGAGGAGGATATTAACTATACTATTACTAGTAGTGCTGCCCTAGGTCCTAACGCCGCCGCGGACGTTGCTAACGCCCTTAACACTATTGCTTTAAACGCTTTTTGCCTAAAGAAGGATAAGGGAAAGAGTAAGGCCCTAATTAAAGATACTACTATAGTTAATTATAACCTAGTTCCTAACGCTAAGGAGGCTAACGCTATTACTTGCAACGATATTAAAGAGGCAGCTAAACGCCTATCTAAGGGTCTAATTTCTCTTTCTTCTTATGTTACTACTTCTTATTATTCTAGTAACAGTACTTCTGCCTTTTTAACCTCTGTTAAGGCTAAGACTCCCGTTCCTGCTTCTTCCTTAACTTCTAAGGTTAAGCAAGCTTGTCTAAAGTCTAGTTTTCTCCCTAATTAGGGTAGTAGTCGTGCGGGTAGTAGTTGTTATAGTAGCTCTTTGCTAGCAGGTAAATTACGCCTACTCCCCCCTTTGCGTAGATTAAACTTTAACCCTATAGGTTAATTCCCTAAGAAGTGTTACTTTAGTCCTAATAGCTCCTCTGCTAATAAGCGCACTAAGTTAGATAAGAGCAAGGGCAAGGCTAGCACCCCTTTTAAGGGCCCTATTTCCTAACCTAATTTGCCTCCCCCTGTCTCTAACTATAGTAGTCCCTCTAGTAATACTATTAACCTAATAACTCCTCTCTGTTATAGCGCTAATTATTAAGCTAAGGTTACTCTTAAGTCCGCCCTAAAGACTCCTGTGTAGAAGTCTTCTACTAAGAAGGCTTCTGCTAAGAAGACTCCTGTAAAGAAGCCTGCTAGTTCTGCTAGAACTAATAAACTTGCTTAATTTTGTGTATTTTCTTAGATTTTCTTTTCTATTTTTTGTAAATTAGATATTTATAATAATGCTTAAAATTTAACTCTTTGTTTCTTAATTTTAATTTTCTTTTTGCTTGTAATACTTCTTAATTGCGCCTAAATTAATATTCTTTTTAGCAACCTATTTATTATATTTATGTAGGTATCCTTCCTACTTAATAAGATATTTTACTAGCCTCTTCCCCTTGCTATTAAGGAGGGCTTTAACTTCCTAGCGTTCCTTTTGCTCTTTGCTGTTATCTACCTTAATTAGCCCTAGGAGAGGTGTAGGTTCCCTAGGTTTTTTAATGTATTTCTTAAGGAGACTAACGTTAAACACTAGGTGTATTCTTAACCTAGGTAGCAGGAGTAATTAATACGCCTATTTTCTAACTAGCTTAATAATTTAATATAGTCCTGCAAACAAGGGTAAAAGCTTCTTACTTAGCAGTTTTAAATTTAAATTCTTAGTTAATAACTAAACTAGATTATCTAGCAGGAATGCATGTAGCGTATAACGCTTATTATAGTATTTAGCCTATAACTTAACAGCCTTACGCTAGTATTCTGCTATTACTTCCCTTTCTTAACGCATGCGTTCTACCTGTTCTATAACACTAAGGATATTAACTACTAGTATAGGTTTATAATCTAGACTTAGGTAGAATCTATAGCATGCGTAGAATAGACTAACACCTATAGTCGCATTCTTTAAATTATTATAGGCAAATTCTGCTAAGGGTAATTAACCTGCCTATTTATCCTGCCTTTTATTAGCATAAGATCTAAGATAATGTTTAAGTGCCTAATTCTGTCTTTCTATCTGCCTGTTAGTCTTTAGGTAGAAGGCAGTGCTTAACTAGCGCGTCACCTGCGTAGCGTAGCAGAAGTCTGACTAGTATTAGCTTGTAAAGAGACTGCCTTAATCTGTAACTATGCCTTCTAGTAAGCTAAAAGGTTAAACTATCTCTTAAATAAAAAGGTCTGTAAGTTCTATAGCTTTTAGTAATTTTATTATAGGGATATACCTTACTATCTTAGTATAATAATCTATAATAACTAGTATTACGTTATATACGTAAGATCCTTACCTGCTTAGCAGTAATCTAGTAATAAAGTCTATTATAATTTCTTACTATAGGCAAGTTAGCTGCAGAAGCAACTGCAACTTACTATATAGTTACTATTAAAGCACCTTTATCTTCTAGTAAATATTATAGGAATTAATATATTCCTTAATATTATGCTCTATGTTAAGCTAGTAGTACTTTTAGGACATTAATTTAAGTATCTTATCCCTGCTAAAGTGTCTAGCTAATAGATTATTATAATGTATCCTTAGGAGTTTAGCTCTAAGCGTTACCTCCCTTAGAATATATAACTAATTACTATATCTAAGTAATCCTTACTTATTAAACTTCTATTTTTAATTTTTTGCGCCTGCTTTACGCTAGTTTGTTGCTTGCTCTGTAATAGCGTCTTGCTTTTGTTTTACCTAGTTGTCCCCTTCTTAGAACTCCTAGATTTGCGCTATAAGAGGTTCTAATAGTTCTTTATATAGTGCCTCCTGTTGCAGTACTGCTTTAGCTGCTGCCTAGGTAACCCGTGTATTAAAAACTATTCCCCCCTTAGGCGTCTTTTCTACCTACACTAGGCATAAGCTTATATCTGTTACCTTAATAGCGTATATCTAGATATTTGCCTTTATAGAGACATCTATTTTAGGATAGGATAGGCCTGCTCCCTATTAAGCTGTTATTTAGCTATCTACTAGCACTTCTCCTGTAGCTAGTAGTAAGGAAGTCTAACTCTGCTTATCTAGTTACAACTTTTTACAAAGACTAGATACTAGATTAAGCTTCTTATTACTTATTATTTTAAGGGCGCCTTACAGTTGCCTTAACAGTCTATTAGCAGGGTTACTCTTCCCTTCCTAATATCTAATTTTAAAATTATATAGTGCAAGTTTTATTACCTATCTTACTTATCTCCCTTTAAGAACCTTTATATTTATAAAGCCTCGCAGGTTATTATAATTAGTTAAGACCTTAAGTTTATTCTTTAAACTATTAACATAGTAATGCTAATGTTTAATTAAGTAGACAATTGCCCCTAGCTCTAAATTATAGGTTTCCTAGCGTTCTTCTACTAGTGTTAACTTTCTTAACTAGAAGGTAATTAGGTGCTAATTTCTATCCTTACAAAGCTGTAAAAAGATAGCAGCAAAGCCTAGGATAAAGGCATCTGTTTCTAATCTTAAAGGAAGTGTATAATTATAGTGCCTTAGTAGAGGCGCTATTAAGAAGATTTTGCTTAGTTAGCGTTTTGCTGTCTTAGCTTCTAGCGTCTAGCAGAAGGGTCCTTCCTTCCTCCCCTTAATAGAGCCTTTTAGTATGCTTATTAGTAGTTTTATAATGTTAGAGAAGTGTATAATAAATCTTCTGTAGAAATTTACAAATCTAAGATAGACTTAAATATCTCTAAAGGATTTTAGTGTTAGCTATTTAGTAACTATTTAAACCTATTTAGGATCTATCTTAACGCCGTCGTAACGCATAATAAACCCTAGGTAGGTAACTTTACTAATATAGAAGTAACACTTCTTAATATTAATAAATAACCTATACTCCTAGAGCTGTCCTAGCACTTAGTAAATATAGTCCTAGTAGTCCTTACCCCTTTAGGAAAAGATTAAGATATTATCTAGATAGATAATATAGAACTTATTAACTAATCCTGCTAATATAAGATTAATATATCCTTAAAAGGTAGCAGGAGCATTAGTAAGGCTAAATAGTATAATAAGGTACTTAAAGTGTCTGTAATAAGTACAAAACGCTGTCTTCTACTTATTACCTTACTGCATTATTACTTAGTAATAGGCGTCCTTTAGATTAAGAAGAGTAAAGACTACTGCGCCTGCTAATTAATCTAGGAGTTCTATAATTAATAGCAGTGCTAGTCTATTCTTCTTTATAACCTTATTTAGACCCTAATAGTTAACATATAGTTATAAGGTTCTATTCTTCTTTAGTATAAAAAGGACAGGTGCGCCTGCAGGACTAGTGCTTTCCCTAATTTAGCTATTCTTTAAGGCCTTTTTAAGGTACTCGCGAAGTGTCTCTAACTCTTATAGAGAGAGATTATAAATTAGCCTAAATAGCACACTAGTACCTGCCTCTAGTTTAATAGCGTGTTTATAGGCCCTTACTGTTATTACAGCGTCGTCTGTACTAGCTACATCCTTAAATTCAGCTAGTTCTAGCAGAAGCTTTAGAACCTTAGGCTTCGCCGCGTTAGCTAAGGTAGTCCCTACTATAAGGTAAACTATAGCTTTATTATTATAATAATTAATAAAAGTTCTAAGGTCCTTAACTTGCCACAACTTGTTGTTAATCTTCTAGCGCTACTCCTTCTTCTTGCAGTTAATAACTATTTAGAGCTGCTTTAGAGCAGGTAGACCTAAGATAACTTAATTAGCTACATCTATTATTCTATAGCAGATAATTTATTCTTCTCTTTCTCTTCCCTAACTATCCTTAATTTAGATTAGGACCTAATAGGCATAAAAGCTTTAAGCATGTTTTAAATTAGGTAGTATAAACTTTAGCAACTCTGCATTTATTAGCTCTAGCAGTTACTGCTCTATAGCAAACTTCTTATTAATAACGTTAGTTTCTGCACCTACGTTAAGGGTTATAGGTATTACTATCTACTTGCTATTAAGGCGCTAGATTAAACCTTCTATTTTAATGTGTTCCTCCTTCTGCAATGCTACCCTTCTAGAGGGATTAGAGGTATCCTTCTAGAACTCTATTTTTTTATTAAATTAATAGCATTTACTCCTGTTGCTAGAGTGCCTCCTTCCTTCTTCTTTAGGGAGTAACACTTGCTTAAGTAGTAACCCTATTTTTAGTAATTATAGCACTAAATATTCTTCTTTTTCTACTTATTATCCTTAGACTTTCCTTACTCTTTCTTATTAGGTTTCTTGTTAGTTAACGTGTTCTTCTTCTTTAATTTACTACTTTAATTCTGCGTAGCGCTAGTAT